>JARHVA010002892.1:1640000-1975000 GCA_037957365.1 Torreya grandis | reverse complement strand
AGACCTAGCTGGTATATAACACTCAAGACCTGTATATATCCTTAGACATACATACATGCATACATATTACACTCAAGACCTATATATATCCTTATACATATATACATACATACATATATGTACACACACACACACACAAACACACACACACACACACACACACACACACACACACACACACACACACACATATGTATGTATGTATGCATGCATGCATGTATGTATATATAGGAATATATACAAGTCTTGAGTGTTATATGTATGTTTATTTCAAGCATATTTCACACATGTATATACCTCTAAAGTTTTAAAACTTAGTTTGTTTATATAGACACACACACACACACACACACACACAACAATATCATCTACCCAGGGTTCTATTTTGATCTAGGGCATTGTATTTTCAAGAAATTAAATCCAATTAACCCTAATGGCTTAACAACCAAAAATGATCTAGTTTGTAGTCTTAGGGATTTAGAATTTATTTGGCTTAGTTATGTGGATATCCAAGCCATCCACAGGGATAAGCCTATATTATAATAAAAAATTCCATACATTTTAAAACCCTATGAATCTAAACCATAAACCAAATTTAATTAAGCAAATAAAAATAATCACTTCACCAACCTTAATGTCGCTTATAATTTGAGATAAAATGAACCTAATTTTTTTTCTCCTTCTTGCTTTGTACTTTCATTCTCTTCTTCATCATACTACCTTCTCCTCTCAGCTCACCTCTTATCATATTCTACTCACCCATCTCTTACCAACTTGAGTCTTGCATGTAACTCATCAAAAATCATAGTCACCATGTATAATACAAGTTTTTTATTCTAACAGTGACTAAGAACTAGTTGACTTCCATTAATAATACTAAGAATGCCCTAATTTTTATTTACTCAAACTTTCCTCATTTCTTTAATCATTATTTTCTTCATTTCAAATCTTTGCATGATAAACTATGTTACATGTCTGAGTACCCTACTCAAAATTCTACTTTTAACATTATACAAAATTATAACTATACTTTTAATCTTAATGTAGTCCATTCATGTTAACAAGACTAGGCTTAGATCTTAGGATATTATTTAGGATAATTCAACCTCCTTCAATAATTAGTAGAGGTAATAATTTTATGTCTTTTATAGTAATATGACTAACACAAAGTCTATAATCTTCTTATATTGAAATGGTAGACTAGATAATTATTTATTCAAATCATAACAAGATAATCATTTGTGTTATTACTAGTTTACATAGACTATATGTCTTTAATTATCTTAATAACTTAAGGCATATATTGATATTCTTGAATATTAATAATAGAAAGATCAATGTTTTAAAACATTGTAAATACATTTTATTAGTCTATATATAATAGTAACTAGATATCATCCACATAGATTTATGTTCTCGTAATCATAAACAAACATGAGTAAAGTAACCTAATATAATCATACTAAAACATTATGCACCAAGTCTACATAATATAGACACAATGCAATCACATATAAGATTTATTCCATATATATGTATTAAACTGAACTAACACTCACTAACACATAAAATATAATATTTAAATGCAAATAACTTTAAAAACATACTAACTCTAATAACCCACACACACAATAGGTATAACATATAGAATTTAATGTTGTGTGTGCATGGGTTTTAGTAGTTCCTCTATTGTACTCCACCATATCCATATATGTTACCCTCTTTGATGATGTTGTCCATCTATCATGCTTTGAGGGATGAACTTTCCTATATCCATCTCATAACAAGAAGGTAGTTAACCTGATACATCATGTTATATACCATTAAACAATACTATAATAGTTATTAAAATAATCATAATATACATAATTCATAATATAGCCAACTCATAACAATGAAATCATGAAATCCAAGTAACATACAATTGTCCCATAATAGCTCATGACTTACAGTTTAGGTAAAAAGTAACTAGTCAATCTAACAACGATAATAATCTATGAATAATTAGGTAAATTAGCTCAATGAAAAATCAAGATGCAACATCCTTCCCCCCTAAATCTGGTCATCATCATGATGACACTGATTTAAACATATTTTTGAATAATAAACATTATTTATCATAAAAATAACTTAGTATGAAGCATCAAATCAAACATATAAATGTGGAAATAGCCTATATAACTTATTATATTCCTCTTAAATAGTACTATCCTTAGAGTATTGGTCTTGTAAGACCTTGCACTATGACACTTCTCTACTATGAAAATGAAGTTTATGAGTGTCAATTACTTTTATTGGTTCTACCATGACCACATCGGGATCTAGAACTTGCAAAGTATTCTAATCCAACACATGTGAAGGATAAAAGTTATACTTTATAAGATAGGATACATGGAAGACATTATCCAATAGAGTTAGGGATGGCTATAATGCAAACATATACACTATAAGATTCACCACTTATAATACTTTGAAGGGTCCCACATATCTTGATGAAAGTTTCATTAATTTTCTAAATTTAATCTATCTCTTTATGGCTTAACCCATAAGAATAATTTATCACCTACTAAAAACTACTTAGTTATTATATTTATATCAACATAGTTCTTATACCTATCATTGTTCTTGGCCAATCATTACCTAATTATTCTGATTTGATGTTCCATTTCTAAAAGCATCTCAGGTCCAAATATTACCCTATCTTCCAACCTATCCTAACTAATTGGTGTCCTACATCTTCTTCCATAAAATGCTTTAAATGGTGCCATTTTCAAAGTTGATTGGTATGAGTTATTATATGTAAACTCAACCACATGAATATTTTCTTCCCACTTGTATTATTGATCCATAAAATACATATGAAGAATATCCTTTAACACCTGATTAACTAGCTTAGTTTGACTGTCAGTCTATGGGTGATATGCAGTACTGAAGTTTAGTTGCGTATCCAAAGCTGAATTCTAGGTTAACCAAAACCTATATGTCATCCTCAGATCATGATCTAATATGATTTTATCTAGAAATCCATGTAATTAATACAATCATTTTATGAATCTCTTTATTAGAGTAGGTGCATCATCTGTTAAATTGCTTGGTATAAAATATGCTACCTTAGTTTATCAATTACAACCAAGATCATGTCATGCTTATTCCATGACAATGGTAATCCTTGAAAAAATTCCATATTGATCACCTTCTATTTCCATTTCAACTTGTCATGTGGATATAGCAATCTAACTAGATGCACATGTTCAATTTTCACTCTTTGACATTCTAGATAACATGACATAAGATCTGTTGCATCTTTCTTGATTCCCTTTTAGAAATAAAGTGGTGTAAGCTCTACCATGTTCTTGATTATTTATGGATGTCCTGAATATGAGGCATTATGTAGTTCTTTTAACACTTTACTCCTCAAATTCTCTTGATCTAGCACATACATCCTTCCATTATATTATAGAATACCATCACTCTCTAAGCTATATCCTTTATACCTAGGATTTTGAGCATTCTTAGAAAAATATTTCCTAACTTGAGCACATAATTCATCTCCTACTAATAATTTAATCACTCAATCCCTTAAAAATCCTATTGAAGTCATAGTCAAATAAAAACTCTAACTAGCATCTTCGATGAGCATTTAAATTTGGTTGGGTGAAGATGTATTTAAGTCCTAAGTTGTCAATCTTGAGCTTAAATGGGTTTCCCGATAAATAATGTATCCAAAATTGAAAAACATGAACAATTGATGTAATTTAAAGGTCATGAGGTGCATAATTCATCTCATAAATCTTTAGTTTCTTTGAATCATAAGCTACCACTATACCATCCTACATAAGGACTCCTCTTATTCCATCCCTAGATGCATCTGTGATCACTAGAAATTGACCATTGGGATCAAGAATTATTAACTTGGTGCTGAAATAAGCCTTCTTTTCAATTCTTTAAAATCCACTTCACACTTATCTGACCAAATAAAACTTTAATTCTTACACTATATAAAGTTAATCAGATGAGCTATCTTACAAAAATTCAAAATGGATTTCCTATAATAGCCTACTAATCCCATGAAAATCCTTACCTCATTGACATTTCTTAGTGTCAGCCACTCCATAATGGCTCTTATCTTAGATGAATAAACTAAAATGCCATCCACTAAGATAATATGTCCATTTTATTACACTATCTTTTGAAAAAATTCACACTTGGAAAATTTTCCATACAACTTGTACTTTCCCAGACATTGTAGAAGTAGATCTAGATGTTGAAGATGCTCTTCTTCATCCTTAGAATATATAAGAATGTCATCTAAAAAAATCAAAAAAAATTATCTATATAATCTCTGAACATGTTTTTCATGAGATTCATGAAGGCTATAGGTGCATTTATCAACCCAAATGGTAACACTGTAAACTCATAGTGCCCATATCAAGTTCTAAATGTTGTCTTTGGAATATACTCATATTTTATCCTTAACTGATGATATCCAACTCTAAGATAAATCTTATAAAATATTATTTCTCCTCACATCTAATAAAAAAATCATCTATTAAAGGTATCAAATACCTATTTTTGATAGTCACTTTATTTAACATTCTATAATCAATGCAAAGTTGAAAAGCACCATCCTTATTATTGATGAAGATAATCAACGCAACCCATGGTGATACACTTGGTATGATCAACCCTTTGGATAATAAGTCCTGAATTTATGACTTAAATTCAACCAATTTAGTGGTTGTCATTCTATATGATTCTTTAGACTGAGGTTTTGATCCTAGTTTGATATCAATAGAGAAATCAAAATCCTCTTTAGGAGGCAATGTAAGTAATTCCTATGGAAACACCATCAAAATTCTTAAGAAAAGGATAATATTTAATTGATGGTTTCATAGTTTCCTCTATTTCATTTATCTTGATGATAAATGCTTGACATCCTTTTCCTTTGGCCTTTCTAAATTTCATTGTAGAAATCTACGTATGATTTAACTCCCTTTTCTCACCTTGAATTAATGTCTTATTTCTAAAATCATCTAGACACTCAACCTTTTTTGGATATTAGCTTGGATTTATGTTTTTCAAGCCAATTGACTCTTAAGATCACGTCATATGACCCTAATGGTGCTACATAAAGATCCATAACCATTGTGAATTTTGGTAACCTAATTTTTGCTTTAACTAAACACTTATCAAATTTGAATTTGGAACCATTTCCATTTTGTATTGACCATACATTTGCTATTATTCCAGCCTTTCTAGATAATTTATTTATAATTCTAGGATCTATAATTTTTTTTTATCCCATGTATCTATCAAAATGGAAATTGGATGTTCAAACAAAATACCTAATAATTTTAAAGGTGAAGCTTGGAATTTGGATTGCTAATTATCAACTACCACATGAGTGTGTTGTTGAAAATTTACTTGTTAAGGGGAAGAAATTTTATTCCTCAACTTATCTTGTGTACATTCACACATAAAATGGTCACCTCCATAGATGAAATAACCTCCCGGTGGTCCCTTCATATTAGACTATTGGTTTCCCTTAAAACCACCTTTGGAACCATTATTTGGTTTTTTAATATTTGAACCACTATTGAATATGGATTCTAACTCTTGAATTTACTCTTGGAGTCTCCACTTCTCTGTTTCCAGTTATTCATTTTGAAATTTGGTTTAGAACTTCCAAACTTTTTCTTAAAATTGTCCTTGACCTGAGCAAGAGATTTCAACTTTTACTCCTACTTGACTACTTCCTTAAAGACTTGGACCATGGTAGATGAATTATGAACATCCAACTCTCCACCAATCTAGGGTTTTAATACCATAATAAACTTCTTAATCTTCAACCTCTCATCTACATAGTACTGTAGTACATATTTTAGAAGCTTGGCAAAATATTCCTAATATTCATTCACTGACAAGTCTCCTTGCTTTAGATTCTAAAAAAATGTAATATTACAGTTAAAATAAATATGTGGAAGCCAAAAAAATATTAATATTGTCATAAAATACTCCTAATTAGTGGTGTTTGAGTTTAGATTCATTTGCAACTTTTTGTTGGCCCACCATGTAGCTACTTCTCCAACTAATTGATATTCTCCCCAAATGGATTTGGTGACCTTGAAGTAGTTTCAAATCTCAAAATCATTCTCCATTTTAGTCAACAATGTTTCATCTCCATCTCTCATAAAGGTTTCATCAAATTCAAGTGGATTTACCTTTTTCATATCCCTTGCCAATTTTGTGACTACACATGCTCTCACATCTTGAGGCACTTCCTTGTGTCCCTAATATTAAGGGATTTACAACTCAATAAGATGCTATTCAATCTCATCTTGATGATATTATTCTTTATGTGCATGAATTTCCTATTTTAGGGCTACAAATTTTATCCCTAATATCATTCATGGATGCAAGAATTTGATCCAACTTTGTTGCCTGTCTAGCGGCAAATTGATTAGGATCAAATAGAGGGTTATTATCATTGACAATTGAAGGAACCTATCCATATTATATTTATAACATCATTATTATTTATATTAATAAAATAATATGAAAAAATTGGTATAATCATTAAGCCCTAGAGTTTGAGCCATAACTTTGATACCACAATGTGACATCCCCACAGGGATTTACTAGAATAATGCAATTTATTTATTTATTTTATATTACACTTATTATTTCATTAGATTAAAACATGAGAATATAATTAGTGATATTATCATACTAAATAATTATGTTAAACATAAATTAAACATGTAACATTAATAGTTATTGATCACTAACATCACATGTAACAAAACATAACTACATAAGGAAAGTAATTACATAAAATCTAGCCATGATTGGTACAATAATAAAACCACTAATATAAATGTATAGTAAGTAATCAATTACATTTAAAATTGGCATTATGTCTCAACATAAATATAATAATAGATACAATGCTCCATGGAGCATGAGTCACTCAAACTCTAATATCTCTAATAATATCAAGTGTAGTATCCAATAAGTACTATAGTGGGGAGGGAGAACATCATCAAAGTAATTTTACACACCAACATGGACCATTAATCCCCCACATAATCCCCCAAACATGGAATGGTCTTCCCTTCATAGATGGGTAGATACTGATAGTGTGGGAATCTAAAAAAATATGCTAGTACCTGTGTGTTGTAATATTTATAATACATGATGTGTATCACAAAGAAAATAAATTTTAACATGATATCACATAAACATATAAATAATAAATATTAAATGATAATTTCTATCTAAACATTACTTTGACCAAGGTTTTCAAATAACTATTGATCTCTAGGATCAGTCAAATTCATACACACCACTTGATCATATTACTTTCATTTGGCATTAGTTATGCTAAGTAGTCTAGTGAAGTCCATCTCACTACTTAGTTAGTAAAAGGATTGTGATTTTTGGTTAAAACTAATATAACTAATAGATTCATACTGATTATTTCCTACTATCAAGTATTACTTAAGCTAAATATAGAAATAATCACTTTACATATATTTATTCTATTATATGAATATCTATTATTATCATTTATCACATAAATAATAATCATAACAAGTAAGTTTAATTACCAAATGGGTAAAGTAAAAACTCATATTACATGATCTACTTTTCATAAGTAAATGAAAATATAATAAAATAAACATTCTCATAATATATTGCACATAGCACCCAATTACAACAACAGTCATAATGATCTAAAAGACATAATCAACTTATAAATCAAAAGCATAATATTTCATTATATTATACCTTTGAGAAGGATTTGTGCATATAATTATATTACCTAATATGTTAGGTTTTTATGACTTCATTACTTCATCAAAAACTATAATTATATGTACGAATATAATATATGCATATAATCTATGTGTGTATGTGAACCTAAGTTCAAATATAGATATATAACATATGTTTATAGACCTTACATAATATTTATATCCCATAATATATATATCCTTTTTCTGTCATACTATGGTAGTTTCCATTTACTTCTAGACTATACAATTTAATAACTTTTTATGAACTAGCATATAGATCTAAAAAGGGTCTCATTATTTCCTTTATCCCCTAACTAGATTCACAATAAACTTCATAATATATATAATATGATTATGAACTAAAACCATTCCAAATATAATACCCTATTTTATTTATTTTTAATTAAGTCCCTCAATTGTGTATGTATTATTTGAATAAGAATACAATAAACAAAAGAACAATACTATGCCTTGTTTATCCATTAGAGGTTTATATCCTTACCTAGGTTCTAAGTGAAACTCAAAATTCAAATCAAGTTATAAAATGTATTTAAAATACCTTTACTCATTTTCAAACATTCCTAAAGAGGTAAATTGTTTACAGTCATCTGTCCATGACTTTACATAGTTAACTTTATTCTTTACTATATTTAGAGGGTGATTAGACTATAAAGAAAATATCTTCTCAATTTTACCCTCTATTAAAATATAATTGATATACACTTCCCTTTTTTATTACTAAAAAAACATACTTTGTTCATATATATATATATATATATATAAATATATATATATATATATATATATATATATATATATATATATATATATATATATATATATATATATCTAGTTTGTAACCAAAATACATAGTTCATTTCTTTTTTTTGTGTTCATAGTGATTAATACATATCACTATCATTCATTTGAATGTATGAAGTTTGGAGTAATAATAAACACTTTATATATATATATATATATAACACATTTGGATTACGATCTCCAAGAAAAGTGGATCAAGGAAAATTATGTAGGCATAAGCGCTTAGGTTTTGATGGATCACATAATGACATACGATGATGAGGGGGACCTAGATGGGTTAAAGGTGAAGCTTTTGGAGAGCTTGAAAACTATGTGTTCTCCACCCAAACCTTTGGTTAATTGAGTTTTATCTCCTTCTGGTAAGATCGATCATGCTCAGTTATTTATTAATGATTCCTAGGTGGAGAATAATATTGAATCTTCATCTTTTTCTAATCATTTAGTGAACCCAAATAAAATTTCATGGGTTGATAATCTCAAAATAAAAGTTGGAGAATACAAGGAGGTTTTTTGAGGTACATATCTACCAATTTTGAAAGATGTAAGAGGTTTTCACATTTTAGTGTCAGATGAATTGAAAAATAAGGCATCCTTATGATGGATTTATTGTTTGGTGTGTAAATTTTTTGGACCCCTTTCTAAGATCAAGTATTTCAAGGCCCAAGAAGGAATTCATTAGAAGCTAAGATGATATCTAGATATCTCTACTTTTAGTAATGACTTTTTCCTTATCAAATGCACTAATGATGAAGATAATGCATATATCATAGTAGGGGGCCTTGATTTATGGGCAGATTTGGACTATTTTTAAAGAAATGGAATGTAGGCTTTGATACTGAACAATAATATATCCATAAGATGCTCATTTGGTTAAGGCTTCTTGGTCTTCTTCTTGAATATTGTGATGAAGATATGTTTATTAGTATTACAAAGACATTTGGTAATCTTATTGACTTTGATTATACTACTAAATCAAGAACCCATTCAGTGCATGCCAATTTTTGTGTGAATGCAAGAATGGATTAGGAATTTCCCCTTTTTTTAATTCTAAATTCCTCAAGTGGAGAAAGGATTCAAAAAATTGAAAATGAATATTCTTTACTCAAATGTGAAGGATGTAGGAAGTTGGGTCATATGACAAGAAATTACCCCTCCTTTATAAAAAAGGGTAATGGCTTTGTTTTTAACAAGGATAAAAATACTTGGATGCAAAAAATATAACATTGATTCATATGAGATTAAATTAAATCCTAATCCTCCCTCTCTGACTCCCTTTCCTATGAAGGAAATCATTCCAATTTCTATGGCATTCTAAGATGCTTCTACTTCAGATAATGTGCGAGTTTTAGTAGAAATAATTACAAGAGATATATTTAAATATTTATACAAAAAAAGACTATACAATAAATTTTTAAAGATGTGCTTTAGGGAAAGGAACATTCTCCTATATCAAGAAAAAGTCCAGTTTAAAGGCAACACATTGACATTATCCTAGATAAAGATATTACAAAGTTTCAAAATACTATATATATTTCTTCTCAATTTTATTCTTTGATGATTAATAACCTCTTAAAATATTTGGAAAATTTAGAGGAAGGTGAATTTGAAGATATTTCCCTCACAAATTTTTCTCCAGTAAAGGAATATATTTCTAACTTAGCTTAGGATAATTTGGGTTTGAATAAGGACAAAATGGATAAAAGGAGTTCTATAATTGGATATCTTCAAATTGTACATCTCCTAGATTTAAATTGGATTATGATAGAGAGGAGAAGGATACTCTTTCAGATGAGACTAAGAAGCAAGTAGATATAGGGTCACATAATAAAAAAGAAGAAGATATTATTCAACTAAAATAAGAAAGTGTAAAATTGAGAATGAAATAGCCAATGGTTATCAAACTAATCTTAAGCTCAAATTGAGTAGAGAATCTATTAGGAAATATAATAAATAGGATCAATAAAATTTATCTCCCAAAATATTAGGGGTCTTAATCATTCGAGCAAAAATAGAGTATTCAGAGATATAAGGAAGGCAAATTTACCAGTTATTCTTGCTATTCAAGAAATAAAAATAGCCAGTAATGTTTTGAAGATAATAAAAAATTAGATTTATAAAGAAGCTATGTTGGCTAGTTTAGGATCAAAGGGTGCTTTGGGAGGTATTGCTAATTTTTGGGATGATAAAAGAGTTAAAGGTGAAATACTTGTTGAAAATCAAAACCATCTAGTAGTTTTATTTACTGATCTTTCACAAAATTTCTCTTGGATTTTTTCAAATATATATTCTCCTCATACACTTATAGGTATAAGAATATTATGGTTGGAACTGGTGTCTTTTATAAATACTTGTAAAGTTTAGAATGGATGCTAGTAGGTGATTTCACTACCCTTATTTATGTTGGAGAAAAGAAAGGTGGTGTCCAATATTTATCTAAGAGTATGGAGGATTTAGTTGAGTTCATTGCTATAAATAGGATGTTTGATATTAAATTTTGATGTTCTCTTTATACTTGGTATAATTAAAAAATTGGTAATAATCTTATTTAGATAAGATTGGATAGGGCTCTTGTATCCCTTGATTGGTTCAGTGCTTATCTTCTCTACCAAGGAATGGTTTTGATCATAATATATTGGTGCTTAATATTCTTTCCAAGTTTAAAAATCAAAATTTTCCTTTAAGATTTGAGCATATTTGGCTTACTCACCTATAAATACTAGCAATAATAACAAAATGGTGGAATGTGCAAGTTTTAAATACAAAAATTTCAAAAGAAATATTTAGGTTTAGAATCATGAGGTTTATGGAAATATATTCTAATAAAAAGAACATATTAAATCTAAGATGACTTCTCTTGAGGATTGTATTATTTCCCAAGGTCTTAGTGAACATTTACTTCAACATGAGCATAAACTAGAATCAGATTATCATTTCATTCTAAATCAAGAGGAAAATTTTTGGAGACAAAAATCAAGGACTACTTGGTTACATGAGGGAGATCAGAATACAATTTTTTTTCATTTGATTAATATCAAAAATATAAGTCATAGTATAATTAATAAGATTTTTGATGAGGATGGTATATTCATTTAGATCCAATTGTAATTAAAGAGAAAGCATTAAGTTTCTTCAAAAATATTTGCTTCTAAATTGGAGCTAGTCAAAGAATTGACTTCTAATTTTATTTAGCATGTCCCAAATCTTATTTTTGATGAGGATATTGTCAGTTTATTGAGATATGTAATAGAATAAGAAATAGAGGTAGCTGTGTTTTCAATGATAAAGACAAAGTATTGGGTCTAGATAGATTTGTAATGGCTTTCTATCAATAATACTGGGATATTATTAAAAAGGATTTATGTGTTGTAGTGGATGAAAATTTTTCCTCTAGAAAACTTATCAGAGAGATAAATAATACTTTTATTTCTCTTATTCCCAAGAAGACAGGGGCCTCTCATTTTGAGGATTTTAGGCCAAATAGCATGTGCAATTCTGTTTATAATTTTTTTACAAAAGTTTTGGCTATTTGGATTAAACCATTTTTGAATATAATTATTTCTTCCAATCAAGGTGGTTATGTTTTAGTAAAAAAATCTATGATGGAATAATTTTTGTTCATGATATGATACATTCTAGGAAGATAGTAAAAAATTTGGTATGGTTTTTAAAATTGATATGGCCAAAACATATGATAGAGTGGACTGGATTTTCTTAGATTTAGTTATACAGAAATTTGGTTTCCAAAAGAATATTAAAAGGTTAATTCATAGCTATATTTCAATGGCAATGTTTTACATGATTATTAATGGTTTCCTATCAAGTTTTTCTGGGAGTGAAAGATGAATTAGATAAGGGGATCCTTTGTCTCCTTTCTTATTCATTATAATGGTAGATTTTTTTAAGTAGAAATCTATTGAATATAGTTGAATATGGTAGTTTGAAGGGTTTCAAACCTACCTCAAGGGCTCTTCCTTATCTTCACCAATAATTTGTTGATGATATGATTATTTTGGCTCATGCTTTGGTAAGGGAGGGTAAATAAAAAAAGTTTAATTATGGATAGTTATGCAGTTGTCTCAAAAAAATTGATTAATTATTCCAAAAGTGATTTATTCTTTATCAATATGTTGGCCTTTAGACAAAGAAATATTTCTCATATTCTAAAATTTTAGATCAAATATCTTCCCTTTGTTTATTTAGGCATGCCACTTTTTAAGGGAAATATGAAATCTAAATTTTGATACCCTTTAATAGAAAGGTTTCAAAGGAAGCTTTTCGGTTAAAAGGGGGATTTTATTTCTTAGGCAGGTAAAGTATTGCTCATAAAAAGTGTTTTAAAAATCCCCCTATATACATCATGTCCTTATTTAAAATGCTCAAGGGGATATAGGAAAAAATAGACAAAATTCAAAAAATATTCATTTGGATGGGTGTGGAGGACATTCACAAGTTTCTTCTGGTGGCTTGGGATAAAATTTACCTTATAAAATCTTGACGAGGGTTTGGTATTAGACAAATTTCCTTTATGAATAAGGCCTTAGTTTCTAAGATTTGTTGGAAACTTCTAAAAGAACCTTCTCCATGGGTAAGAATTTTTTATGCCAAATATCTTGGTTATAATTATCCTTTAAACTTTCTTTCAAAGGTTCTACTATATGAAATTTCTTTTCCAAAAGTATGGATACTTTACTCAAGGGATGTAAGTGGAATCTTGGTAATGGTCAAAGTATTAGAATTGGAAGGATACTTGGATTCTAAACCATTCTCTGGAATCACTTGTTCTTTGGCATTATATTTCCCTTGCAATATCTTCTATATTTGGAGAAATGGCGGTTGATTATAATAGGATTTCAATGGTAAAAAAAGTGGAAACATTTAACCCTTGATAATGTAGATGCTACTTCAATAATTATTATTTTTGACCTTAATTTTATTTTCCAGGGTAATTATATTAAAAATCTATAGAGGGAGGATGAATTAATTTTTATTGATTCATCAAATGGAATATATCAAGTTAATTATAGATATATGAAGCTTCAAAATTTTATAAAAATGGGAAATACTTTGAGAAAGATTTGGAATAAAAATTTAATTCCAAAAATCAACATCTTCAGTTGGTTGAGTGTCTATAATAAAATTCTTACATTAGATGATTTGATCAAAAGAGGTCTTCAAGTGGTTAATAGGTGTATTATATGTGAGAATGATTGGAAATATATTAATCATATCCTCATTGACTATAGGTTTACTTTCTACATTTGGGGTTCGTTGCTTCAAAAATTCAAAGTTTCTTAGGTCCTTCCTTTATGTCTAATGGAGGCTTGGTAGGCTTCGTATTGTCCCTTTGTTAACCAAGAGCTTAAGGAGATTTGTAATTTGAATTTTCCTCATTTATCATGGGGAATTTGGAAGGAACATAATAACAAGATCTTCAGGAATAAGCATAACTCATTTCTAAAAGTCTCTAACAAAATATTTTACCTTTTATCTAAAATTTTCAAGAATATAAGGTGGGGAAAAAGATATCCTTACTTTCCATTTTAAGAAAACATTTCTAAAGATTGGAAGCTTAATATTGATAGAATTCCTTTGGTGGATCCTAAGATAGCATTGAGAAAATTGATAAGATGGATCACCCCTCAACCAAGATGGGTGAAACTTAATTTTGATGGATCCTCTAAAGG
Organism: Torreya grandis; assembly: GCA_037957365.1. Classification (NCBI taxonomy): domain Eukaryota; kingdom Viridiplantae; phylum Streptophyta; class Pinopsida; order Cupressales; family Taxaceae; genus Torreya; species Torreya grandis. The sequence continues at coordinate 1,960,695 of JARHVA010002892.1, read as the reverse complement.
AAATCCAAGACTTTCAAGAGGTGGAGGTGTAATTTGAGACCATCATGGGGATATTATTTTAGTTTATGAAGGAAGAATGGGCTTTCAAACAAATCATTTGTATGAAGCTTTATCAGTCTTATGGGGTATACGGGTGGATATTCATTTGGGTTATAGATTATTGTGTATTGAGTGAGGTTCTCTCAATATTATTAACTACTTCAATAAAAAGAATTGATTTCATGGTCTATATCTCATATAATAGATAAAATTATTCATATAAGTAAAGGGTTTGAAAAAGTCATATTCCAACATACATATATAGAGGGTAATATGCTTATAGACTCATTTGCTAATAGAGGGGTTGAGACAAGGGAATTTAAAGTATGAAATGAAAAAGAGATTCATCCCAATTATATAAATGATATTATCATGAAATAAAAAATAAAACTTATGTATGGGTTAAATTTTACATAAGAGGGGGCACATAAGATTATGCTTTGGTGTGTGTGTTTTACTTATGCTTAGTTATTATGACTTTCATAATCATAATCTCCAATGGTATTCTTTTAGTCATCATTATACTAATAATTATCCTAATAATTATGTAAAGGATATTACTAAAAGAGTACACATTAAGTATAAAAGTCTTCCTAGTAATGATTTTGGTAAGGAAGCTAATACATTTTTGCCAATGGGTGGAGATCTGAATTGTATTAAACCAATAAATGTGGATAACATTAGAAAAAATCTAGAGGTATGGAATATTCTACAAATAGGGGATTTAAAAAGTTTCATAGATCTTATATGTGGATACGATATGTATCTTTCCCAATAATTTATAAAAAATTAGGTGGATCAGGTAGTAAAAATTAGGGATATATGTGGAAATTATAGAGGATTTGATATCTAAGGTTATAGGACTTCATATCAAATAAAATATGTACATCAAGTTGACTAAAAATCAAGAGCAAGAAAAGGAAAAATTCCTAGTTGGGGATGAAAAGATAACTGTGTTCCAAGGTGGATTCAAGAGAAGATTTCCCAATCCCATTTGATGATGTGGTGAAATATATAATCAAGTATGTTTCTTTGGAGGTTATATATAAATTAGTTCATTATAACCAATTACCTTTCCTCAATTATATGAGACATAAAATTCCTATGAGCATTCCATTTTATATCCTGCATTCTCTAGAGAATTCAGTCAAGAAAGTCCAAATGGGTAAGAAATATGAGCCATTACACCATGCTATAATCTTCCTTATATATATGTTATTCCTTGCACAAAACCCTTCTTCATATTGCTTCATTGCTAAAAGGAAAAATTTCAAAGTCAATGTCTCTGCCTTTGTACCTTTGAAAAGATTGCTAAGGAGTAGTGATAAAGCTAAATCAAAAAAGAATGATGGACCTGATAGGTAAGAAAATAATAAAGAGGGGGATATTAGTGATCATATTATATATTTTTTAGACATCATGATTGAATTTGAGGAGATAGACAATAATATTGGTGTTGAACAAAATATTCCTACTGAGGTAGAGCAGGTTGAAAAAAGAACATGCAAATGGACACTCACATTGTGGATAACAGGGAAGGAATGATTTTGAATCCTATAGATAGTAAAGAGAATAATCACATTACTAATACTATGGAAGGTATGAATCATACAAGAATTAAAGAGAAGGATGACCAAGTACAGGGTAAAATAGGGGATCCTCATCTATAGGGTTAAGTAGATTTTGAGCTGAATTATTTTTAAGATAATGTAAAAACCAAGATAAATTTGAGATTTTGGAGGATAAGGTTAATATTAACAAATAATTTATGTGTTGGTTCATGAATGATCACTTGAGACTGAAATAATAGGTTAATAACTTCAATAAAAAGATGGTTTGTATTGTATTAGGGAGAAGGAAATTAAAATGGCATTCCAGATTGAGAGTTAGTTTGATAGAACTAATAGGCTATAGAATGAGAATAGATAACTCAAAGAAAAATTGAATCTATTATTCAATTTTAGTAAATTAATAGTGAACAATGTCATGTTGAGTATGGAAGGTATATCTATGCTCTTTAACAATGCTAACAAAAGTGACAATGATCTTACTCCCAAGAAGAGGCTTAAAGGATTGGTTTCTACATCTAAAAAGGAAGAATTGGTAAGTGGGTTGGAAAAAAAATTTCAAAGTATGATAAAGGAATGGACATTAGCTTAAGATGAATAGGATAAAAATCATTGATAACTCTTGATATTTTGTAATGGAAGTTGTGAACTAGCTATTTTTGTGTTGTATCTTTGTTGTAATTGTCTAGTGAACTTGTATGTTCTTAATATGTTTTTGGATCTTTTCGTCTATGTAACTAGCCACTGAGGTGGTATTTTGTATGCGTAGAGTCCCTCAAAAACTCATTTTTACCTTTAATAAAAACATATTACACAATTTGATTATATATCAATTCACAATGTTTAAATCTTATAACAATGGCTTCAACATAATCACCTATACTTTATATTTTATGCAACAAGTATATATTCATTCTATATACATACATACATACATACATACATACATACATACATACATACATATATATATATATATGCCCCATTCACATATTAATTACACATAGGTCTATATATATGTGTATATATATATGTATATATATATATATGTATATATATATGTATATGTATATGTATAAATATGTATATGTATATATATTCATGTCTTGAGTGTTATATACCAACCAGGCCTGAGTTAAGAGGATTTCAAATGGATTAATTTAGAATTTTGTATACTATCATTACATTTATATATATGCATTATGAGTGTCAATGTATAGACTATCAATTTGATTTTGATGAATGTATAATGACTTTGTAATTTTAAAAGTTAAAACTATGAACAGAGTTATATAATAATTAAATCTTTCTTAATTCAAATTTGTATGTTTATACATATACTTGGATTGGGTATTCAATAAAATACATATACGTGGATTAGGTATTCAAGAAATTAAATCCAATTAACCCTAATGACTTAACACCTAAAAATAATCTAGTCTGTAGTCTTAGGGATTTTGAAGGTATTTAGCTTTGTTATATGGATGGCTAAGCCATCCATAGGGTTAAGCCTATATACTAATACAAAATTCCATGCATTTCTAAACTCTAAGAATCCAAACCACTTAGAGAATTTAATTAATCAAATGAAAATAATTACTTTAGCTACCTCACTCTCTCTCTCTCTCTCTCTCTCTCTCTCTCTCTCTCACACACACACACACACACACACACACACACACACACACACACACACACACACACACACACACACACACACACACACACACACACACACACACACACACACACACACACACACACACACACACACACACACACACACACACACACACACACACAACAATATCATCCACCAAAGCTTTTGTTTTGAGCTAGGGCATTGTATTTTCAAGAAATTAAATCCAATTAACCCTAATGACTTAACACCTAAAAATAATCTAGTTTGTAGTCTTACGGATTTTGAAGGTATTTGGCTTAGTTATATGGATGGCTTAGCTTATATTCTAATACAAAATTCCATGAATTTCTAAACTCTAAGAATCCAAACCAATTAGAGAATTTAATTAATCAAATGAAAATAATTACTTTAGAAACCTTTATCTTGCTTACAATATAGGACAAAATGAACCTAAATTCTTCCTCCTTCTTGATATGTACTTTACTTCTCATCTTTGTTGTACCACCTTCTCCTCTCAGCTCACCTCTTATTATATTCTACTCACCAATCTCTTAGAAACTTGAGTTTTGCATGTAACTTCTCAAATCACAATCACCATGCATAATTTGAGTTTTTCATTCCAACAATGACTAAAAACCAGTTGACTTCCATTAAAAATACCAAGAAAGCCCTAATTCTCCTTTAACTTTCCTCATTTCCTTAATCATTATTTAATTCATTTCAAATATTTGCATGATAAACTACGTTACATGGTTGAGTACCCTACTCAAAATTCCACTTTTAACATTAATATACAAAATGATAACTATACTTTTTATCTTAATGTAGTCCATGCATGCTAACAAGACTAGGCTTAGATCTTAGGATAATATTTAGGATAATTCAATCACCTTAAATAATTAGTAAAGGTAATAATCTCATGTATTTTATAGCAATATGAATAACACAAAGCCTATTATCTTCTTATATAAAAATGGTAGACCGGATAATTATTTTTTCTAATCATAGTAACATAATCATTTGTGTTATTACTAGTTTATATAGACTATCTATGTCTTTTGTTATCTTAATAGCTTAAGGTGTATATTGATATTCCCAAATATCAATAATAAAAAGATCAATGTTTTAAAAAATTATAAAGACATTTTTTTGCTCTCTATATAAAAGTAACTACATATCATCCACATAGATTTACATTCCCATAATCATAAACAAACATGAGTAAAGTAACCTAATATAATCATACTACAACATTATGCACTAAGTCTATGTAACATATAAAAAATACAATCACATAAAATATTTATTCCATATATATGTACTAAACTAAACTAACTCTCACTAACATGCAAAATTTAATATTTAAATGCAAATAACTTTAAAAACATACCAATTCTAATAATTCACACACAATGCATATAACATATAAAATCTAATATGGCATGTGCATGGGTTTTAGCAGTTCCTCTATTGTAATTCGCTATATCTATATAAATCACCCTATTTAATAATGCTCTCCCTCCATCATGCTCTTAGAGATGAACTCTCTTTCATCCATCTCACAACAAGAATGTAGTTAGCTTGACACATCATGATATATACCATAAAACAATGTTGTAATAATTATTAACATAACCATAATGTATAGTTATAAAAATATAGCCAAATAATAACAATGAAATCATAAAATATAAGTAACAAAAAACTATCCCATAACAACTCATGACTTAAAGTTTAGTTAAAAATTAACTAATTAATCTAACAACCATAATAATCCATGGATGATTAGGTAAATCAACTTAGTGAGAAATAGGGATGTAATAAAAAACTTGTTATTTGAATGGTTTGTGAGAAGGTCAAATGGACTAACTCAGAACAAGGTGTTTCCATGATTATTTAATAGTGATAACATAAATCTAAAATAACCTTAAACTTAGGCTGGAAAGGAAACATGCATAGTTAGGACCTATACAGTTTCAAGTAGGTTGAGTGCATACTTAGACCTACATAAGGAGTATTGAAGAGAGAAAAATTCAATAGGAGTTGATATGAACCTTAGATACCTAAGAATATGTTGAGGGGTCTACATAATTACTCCATGAATAACTTATATCCTAACAGTGAGATAAATAAGGAGTGTAGTTAGCTAGGGTGAGTTAGGCAGTTTGGCTTGCAAACTCTAGACCTAAACTAATGACATTGCAAAGAGTTTGGTGAAGTAATGAGGCAAGATAATAATTTCAAGGTGTAGAGAGAGTGTATCATACTTAATTTAGGTCATTAGAGCTCAACCAACTCAATAAAATCACCTATAGACCTCAATTTGATCTTAGACCTCACAGAATGCTCATTGCCAATCTGAGAGGCTAGTTTCTCTTATTTGTTATGAAAAATAGATACTTTATGGGACCTTGGGATAATATGGGAAGTTAAATACCCTATTAAACTTAAATTTTGTGGAATTAGTTGGTGGTTTTATGCCCTAATCTATATGAACTATCGTTAAGAACTTAAAGCACTTTTAGGTTGCCTAAGAGAGCTATAAGGACCCAATCAGAGAGAAATAAAGTTATATGCCTCCATATGGATCATAAAAAATTTAAAATACCTATAACATGTTCAATAATACCTTGACCATCACTTGATGCCATTGGATGGTACATGACTATATATAACTATACAAATTAGGTCTAAAAAGATTAATTTTTGATAGAAAATAGGTCCATACAAGTTGTTAAATATAAAAATTTTACATGGAGAAAAATGAGGAGGTTTTATAAATTAATAACACACTTAGTTTGGGTTTGTAATGTGTGGGGAGCCTATCTAGACATTTAGACACTCTCTTGGTAGGGAGGCCTAAGTGAGGCCTAGTTAGGAGAGGAAAGCTATATAAAAGTACACCTCCACTCACTTTATGATTCTAAAATTGAACATTAATATATAAGGATAAATGGGTCCTATAATATTCCCTTATATTCTTAGTATACTTTTATAATTGTTTCCACACAAGGAGGTTTGCATCATTTTAAGGCTACAAGGAATGAGGCCTATTTGAGGATTTTGGTAAAGAATTAATTGTTGGAGCTAGTTTGAGACCTCAAAATGAATTATTTTAGGTCTGATATGATTTGAATAGGCCATAAATAAAGTTTGGATGAGCTGAATATGATAAATATAAGTGTTGACACTTGTGCAAAAAGTTGGCCTAAGGAGATGAAGAGTCCTCTAGATACATTACAAAAGAAAGAGGTGATGTATCAAGGAGAACCTGATGGGGTAAATTGAGAGGTGTTAAAAGTAGAGAAAAGAGGTCATAAAAACTTATTTTACCATCAAGAATGCCACTTGTCCTTTAACATGTCAAAATAAAGGGTAGTTTTCAAGAGCTAGTCAAGGTGTCAAGCAAACATTTTAACCCACACATGACTTGGATTGTTAAAGCATATTTATAGGAGATACACATGGAATCATAGACCTACTAATTAGTTACCATAACTCCTCTTTATTTTTGTAACTCATATGTACAGTTGTCTTCTCTCTCTCTCTCTCTCTCTCTCTCTCTCTCTCTCTCTCTCTCTCTCTCTCTCTCTCTCTTCTCTCTCTCTCTCTCTCTCTCTCTCTCTCTCTCTCTCTCTCTCTCTCTCTCCCTCCCTCCCTCCTATACCCTTCTTATATTCTCTCTCACTTTATCTATATATTTAGCCACTTTTAGATAATTTTGTATCCTGTAGATAATTATGATGAATCCCTACTCATTTTTAGTCTTTTAGAAATAAATAAAAATATGGTTTACCTTCTCCATGATCTATTTTAATGTATATGTTAGGCTAGTTGATCTTTTTAAGTGATAGATTCTCTTTCTTGGCATGTTATCCTTGTTTTCATGCATATTCAAATTTAAAAATATTTTGAAGGTATATTTAAGTGTTATAGTTAAGTTTTTCATGAGTTTAGTGAGTTTTATCTCCGTTAGTGTCATGTTATGACCTTTTATTTAGTCTTCCTAGCTCAGGATTACCTCACAAACCTCCATGAGAAATACTAATGCAAGGGTAGATTTGGATTAGGGTCATATGCAGATTAGGATTTTATTTGAAGTGTCAGTATAGTTGGTTGGTAGTGGTTAGGTTACAATTGTTTCATCCCCTCATTATGATAGTTTTACTTTATGTTTTCTCTATCCCTTTTCATCCAAATGAGCTAATAGTATAGGTGATGAGCAATCAAGACAAATCTAGGGAGTTATCCCTTTAATTTAGAGGTTTATCCATGCTATAGGAAACCCATAGTCCTAGGGGTAATCACGTGCTCTATTAAATTTTGAGAAGGCTTTAAATACCTCTCCAAGGGTACAAAATTATGTGATAATAAGAGGGATTGATATAATTAGTCAATTCCTCTTTATCAATAGGCTCCCTATCTAGATAAAGGGAGAGGGCCTCATTAACCATATAGTGGGATCCCCATATAGATGTAGGGCCCACATGTCAATTTCAATTGATTGGTAGGTTTCACATACCATCTATATAGAGGGATAAATTGACAATATCTTAGTTATATAGTTTTATATATATGATAGTTATTTATATCAATATATTCATTTTAATTGATACAAAACCTAAGATAGAAAACTATCATAGAAATACCTTTCACATAATTTGGTTTATTCTTTCTAGATCAAAGATATAAATGGACATGAAACAATGTACATGGAAATGGGATATGGTCTACTCATGCTAATAAAAATCAAACATAACACATCTTTAAGTTGATGGATTTATGGCACACCCTATAGGAGGGGTGTGTGTGTGTGTGTGTGTGTGTGTGTGACCCTTAATCCATAAAATAATAGCTACCATATATATATCTACCTAATTTTGACCCCTTTCTCTCTCTAAAAGCTTGTACATTTTATCTTTCCTTTCCCCCCTTAATTAATAATATCTAGGCAAACCAAACTACCTATCAATATGGAATCTTGCTAATCACTAAAAATGACATAATTATGCAATATATGGGCATATGATAGACTAAATAACCACTATTACCACCAAAATATGCTTATAATAATGGAATGGACTTTAGTGCAACCCTATATTATAGTGTAGTCATAATCACTTCCCACAAACTACATCTATAATTTTCCTCCCCTAAGGAGCCCCCTATCTATATATGGGCCTCATGGAGTGCAACCTACCTAGAAAGAAATAGATCAAGAAAAAATAATATGATGGAGTGTATAAAACCCCTCTACCCAAAGGCAATTTTCGTTTATGCCATTTAGTTTATCCCATAATAGATATATGTCTATATATACAGATAGATAACATATAATAATCTAGATAGATAGAGATATCTATCTATCTAGGAGGCTCATATCTTAGATATATAGAAAGGATTTATAAAGGCTGAGGAGTGAATAAATAAAAATATCTATGAGGAAGGGAAGGAATAAAGGATCAAATAACAAGTGAGGTCATTCTATCATACACAGGGGAGGCAAAAAACCCTATACGCTTGGTCACTTGGGGCCAAAAAAGAGGCCCTAATTGCCATAGATAAAAGAAAGGCCCTAACTCCTTTAAAAAATCAAACCCTTATGCACTAAAGATAGGGTTTGGTATCCCAACTATATATTCTATATGTTTATATAGATGTCATGTCAAGTACATCTATAATCATATTCAAAACTCATCTAATAGCTTACCCATCTGTTGTTCCTAAAATTCATCACTTGTTTTTGTGGGAAACACACCAAAAATTTTGGTCCTATAGGCAAAAATGCTCTCTTTATTTCTTTGAAAATGTTCTGAGTAGTTGAGTTTTTCAAATATTCAATCCTTTTCAGCTAAGGAAGTCGCAGGTTTAACAGGCAGGGTTTCTTCAAAGGAAGTTCAAAACACTTAAGGCTTTTCCTTAGTGTTTTGAGGATGGTTCAACACCCAAGTTCAATAAAAAGACTTAATGGCAAGCTTTAAACAATTAGAATGAACCACTCTGAACCATTGAACCATTGAACCCTGCCTCCGCAAGGTTCAAAGGTTCAACGAGTTCAAAGGTTCAATGACTTCGACAGACTTAAAGAAAATAAGGCTTTGAAGAGTTAACATTGAATCATTGAACCATTTAACATTGAACCAAAATGATCCAAAGTTTCAACATTCAATGAGTTCAATAAGTCTGAAAGACTTAAAGAAAAGAAGGAATCAAATAATGAAGATTGAACTGTTGAACCGTTGAACCCTGAACCAAAAAGAGTTCAAAGGTTCAACGAGTTCAAAGGTTCAAAAGACTTAGATGGACTTAGAAAATCTAGAGAGTTTGAAGCTTAGAATAAATCAAAGAAATAATATTGAATCATTGAACTATTGAACTTTGAACCGAAATGGTTCAAAAGGTTCAAGGTTCAATGAGTTCAATAAGTTCGATAGACTTAGAGAATAAAAGGCTTCAAAGAAAGAGAATGAAATGTTGAACCATTGAACCTAGAACTGAAATGGTTAAAATGGTTCAAAGGGTTCAAAGAGTTCAAAATTTTAATGAAAGCTTTGAGTGAATGGATGAAGCAGAAGATTCCAGAAAGAAGTTCAAAGAAATGGTTCAACCAAAGAAGAAAAAGAAAGTGAACGTGGCCCTTCACAAAATGATTGAACCAATGAACCATTGAACCTTTGAACCAAAAGATTTCAAGGTTAAAGGTTAAAAGAGGTTCAAAGTGACCAATGACATCCCCATAGACATCAATTTTAGGGTAATAGAATAACCATTGGTTTTCAAAAGACCTAAGAACAAGCTCAGCGAATAGTCCAGAAAGGAGTCGATGGAGCCATCAAAAAGTGAGAAGGTAACCTCAAGAGCTCAGATTGTTTAGGAAGAGACAAATGTGGCAAGGAAAGAGAAAAAAACTATAAGAAATATAGAAATATCTGTAGGATAGTTATTTCTAGTAGGTGGAATATTCCACCAGGTAGACATCAGAGAACACAAACATTCAAGGATGTGGCCTATTTTTTTACATTAAGTAAAGGCGAATGGACAGCCATTTAAGCATCATTAAGAAGACCAAACAACCCATGCTGAGGAAGGGACATTTGTTATAATTTATAATGCCAAAGTAAAAGTTGATGCCCTATTCTAGCATGGCCCTTTGACATATATTTAAGGCATTCAATTCAGCATGGGCCATTTTCATGAAAACAAGCACCCAAGTCTTTCTTGTAATGCTATATATTGTAAACTCCCATTTTGTATAATGGAGATATCTTGATTATCAGAAGTGAATCTATGCCCAATTGAAAGGCAATATTGAGACTTTGAGCTCAAACTGTTAATCATATTTTGTTAAATGAATGAGAAAGTAAGTGACCTTTCAAACTTTGTGTTGGATAAGCTTGTGTCATCTAGGAAATTGTTCTTATGTTTGATTCCTAAATACAGTCTTGTTCATTTAATCAAACAAGTAGAACAATTGGAAGTAAGCTGGAAGATGTCTTGAAGCTGACTGTGGTAGACTTTGTGCTACTATAATTGTCTTCAAGTTGTGTTTTGTGTAAAGGATACTAGAGAGACTTTGAGCTCTCTTTATCCTTCACTATCCTTTACTCTATTGTAGTTTTAGGTGTAGACTTTGAGATACATTTAATCCTATTGTGTTACTTTATCCTAATCAATAGGAGAGACAATGAAAGACTTTGTGCTTTCATTAGTTTCTTGTGGTTTTTGTTACTACCCAGGAAGCATTCTTGCTATTTGCTGAATACCATTTCTGAAAGAAGAGAAATGCCTTCAGTAATTACACTAAAATTATTCTCTATTTTATGAACATTATCTTTGAAAAAAGAGAGATGGATGGTATGATTTCACCCCTATGTGTAATTTTAGCATATATATATATATATATATAGTATACTATAGTTTATAGGGATCCTCCCCTTGATGAGAGGAGAGATTTGTCTTAATCTGGTTGTGGCCACCACATACATTTTATTGTATAAATATCCTTATGCTATGGTTGATGCACCTATTTTTCTATCAGTCAGCTGGTGATAAAATATTTACCCAACAATTTTTTGTAACTCTGCTAGGGATGAATGAGTAATTTTGATCTTTTTCCAGCAGCTCCATGCCAACAGTTTTTAGCGACTCCACTGGGGATCAATGAGCATTTTCAATCCCTTTCTATTTTATTCAAATTGGAGCATTTCATATCTTGTAGGAGTAGAACGAGTAGCTCCACGCCAATAATTTTTGGCAACTCCACTAGGGAAGAATAAGAAATTTGAAGCCTCAAGCTTCAAATTGAAGTAGTTCCAGTTCTTTTCCTTATCTATTTTACACTCTGGCAGATCCACCATACACACAAAGCCAGAGAGCTCAAGGTATTGTTGACCTTGTATTTGAACTTGTATAGCAAAATAATTTTGATCTTTCCCCTAAAAAACTCACCTTCAGCGAACTAGGAGTTTTCTTCTTACAAACATCAGGTCCCCAATACCAGGTAAAGCTTCTCTTTCCTTTACTAGTAGATCTTTGTCCATAAATATCCCCCAAAGATTTATTATCCCTCCTTTCAAAAACCATATCATGGCATTTTGAGGCCCCTAGGGTAATACTTTTGGTCCCCTAAATCTAACCCCACCTCTACATGAGCTACCCCGTAGTTCAAGGAAAATTTTCCCCAAGTTCTATATTGATGGGAAGGTTCATCCTAATGAACATATAACAACCTTTTGCATAGCCTATGGTGTAATAGGCATTGAATATGAAGACATTGTAGTTAGACTACTTATGGAGACATTATAAGGTGTTGCTGCAAACTAGTTTTATCATCTGCAAGCACAAATAGTAACTAACTGGAACACTCTCAAAGCCAAATTTGAGGCTAGGTTCAAACCTGCATAAGATGCACATGCCTTGTTAGCTTAGCTTACACAAATGAAGAAGGAGCCTCATGAACCCATGAGAGACTTCATTTCCAAATTTGACAAGTTGAAGAATAAGATTCCCACAATTGCTCAGCTGACGCCTGAGAATCTCAAATGCTTCTTCATCAATTCTTAACTTCTTGAAGTGAGTTTCTTATTGAGATGAGCTGGCCACATAGACCTTGCTACTACTTAAATTTTGGCCACTGAGGTTTAAGATGACCTTATCTTGGAAAGAAAGATAAGAAGAGATCCTAACAGAGTTAAATCTTCTTCATCTTCTAAAGATTCTTCTATAGACACTACTAATTCGATGGTGAAAAAGCTAACAAATGAATTGCTAGCTCTCAAAAGGCAAATGGAATAAGGGATGTCTACTCCTCCTTCTTATCAGTATATACCAAGGAGGATGTTTCCTAACCAGTCATATCAAGGTAATGTTGCCAAAAATCAAAGGCAACCAAACCGCCTTCCTCCCCCACCAGAGAAGCTTACCATTGAGGTAACACCAGCTAACTCAGTAGTTGGATATCTTGAAACTAAATCTAATTTTTCTTTCCAACCTAAATTGAACCAAGAAGATGACATTGATCTCTTTGTAGAGAACTAAGAAGAATCAACTGGCAACTCCAACATTAGTTTCCTAAATTACCAGGATAAATCTAGAAGTAAAGGTGAAGCATTTAATGGATCATACATTATATTTACTAGGTCCCAAAACTAGTCAACATAAAAAACATATAAAATAAAAATAGGGAAATAATATTGACCAGCAATTTCAATTTCTAAATGAGGAACTTTGCTGCCTTTCCAATTAAAGGACCCAGTGATCACTAAAAAAGTAAGTACATCAAATATTTCTTCACCTTCTGCTTCAAATTCATAGACCAGTCCTACACCTAGCAAAAACCAGATTGATGGATTGCCTTCCTCTGTTTATAATTCATTTTAGTCATTTGATATAATTGACCATGTTAAGAAGACCAAAATTCAAATGTCTGAGTTCGAATTTTTGCAATCTAACCCTGAGCAATTGGATAAGTTAGTTCAATGCGTCAAGAATAAAACCATCCCTATAGGACAAGAAATTTTGAAAGTAACTTTTGATCCCCCAAATAACACACCTACCTAAAATAATCTTGTGATTACTCCTCAAGCCACCCATGGAAAGATAGAACCATTTTATGTCTCTCTGCTGATAAACGGTCATCAGCTAAACTATTGCATTATAGATTCTGGTGCATCTGACAATGTGATGCCCACCAAGGTGGTATAATATCTTGGTATCACACTAACTAAGACCTTTGGGAGATGTTTCTCTATGGAAAACAAATAGGTTCCTCTATTGGGACAAATCAAAGATGCTCAATTTGCATTTTCAGCCTTCCCAAATAAGAGAATTAAAATGACAGTCCTATTTGCCGACATCCTAGCCTCCTACAACATTCTTCTTTGGCAAATTTTTTTCAAGGATGTTGTTGGAGAATTAAGTATGGACCTGTCTGAGGTGAGGATCCATGTCAAGGGTGTCATGCAAAGGCTACTTCTTGTAGAGGCAAAGTACATTGTCACCCAAACATTAGCCCTTGAAGCTCAAATTCTATTTGAGTATTTAGGCATGGGTAATTACTTTTTGACTACTGAAGATGTTTCTATTTTAGCAGATGAAATCTTACTAAGTGATAATCCAAAAAATTTAGATAAGACATTAGAAGAATTGGTAGGACATAGTATACATAAAAAAAGATCTTCTCTTCCTAACGAAGAAAAATCTGAAATAAGATCAAAGTTTGATGATATTTGGATTTTAGAATTCGATGGCAACAATGCTTCAATTGGTTCTAGAGCTAGAGTTGTTTTAATATCTCCTCAAGGAGATATCTTCCCCTATGCATACAATTTGCAATTTAGCAACACCAACAACACTACTGAATATGAATCACTACTACTTAGATTAAAGGCTACTCAAGATAAAGGTGTTAAAATCTTTCATGCCAAAGGAGACGTTGAGCTTGTGGTTTATCAGGTGAGAAACTTGTACCAGACCAAGAATGAAAGATTGCAACATTATCACAATCTAGTATGGGAATGCATTGAAAGATTTGATGCTTTCAATATTTATATTGTGCCCATAGAATTTAATAGTCATGCAGATGCATTGGCTATCTTTGTAACTCTCTTGGTCTCTCACCAAGATTTCAAAGAAGACAAGTACACTATCAAGTTGGTATTTCAACCAAGTGCACCTGATAATGTTGACCATTGGCAGGTGTTCAATGGTGATAACCAAATCATTAATTTTTTGGAATAAAGAGATAGCTTTGAAAATCTTCAATTCGAAGGTAGTGAATCTCCACCATGGGAATCAACTACCGAGACAAATTCAATAGTTGATGAAGAGTTCATCCATCTCAAAGGGAATAAAATCCCCAAAGGAATAGTTTCTCTTTTTTTTTTTTTTACAAGCACAATAGGTTTATCAAGGAAAAACAAATGGATTCTAAATCCTCTAAGGATTTTGATCAAATAAATTTGAGTATAGAAGATAATCTAAAAATGGTCAACATTGAGAATTGTTGCACTCCTGATGAGAAATTGAAATTCATTACACTACTTCACCGTTACATTGATGTTTTGGCCTATTCATATGATGATCTAAAACCTCTTAGACCTGAAGAAATCAAGCATGAAATTCCTCTCAAGATTGGGTCATTGCCTCACAAGTAGAAGCAAAGGCAGTACAACCCCAAGATATAAGGCAAAATTTTGTCTGAGATACAAAAAATGTTGAATGCAAGGATTATTTTCCCAATCCATCATTCCACATGGATTGTGAATATAGTCCCTATAATAAAGAAGAATGGATAAATTTGCCTATGTGTTAATTTTAGAAATCTGAATCAGTCATCTTTAAAGGACAACTATCCCCTGCCCATCATGGATCAACTATTGTAAATAGTGACTGGTGTTGAGATGTTATCAATGTTAGATGCATTTTCAAGATATAATCAAGTGAAATTTGGTGAAGAAAACCAACATAAGACTACTTTCAAAACACCTTGGGGCACCTTTGCATATTTTAGAATGCCATTTAGATTGATCAATCCTGCCACCACTTTCTAAAGAGCAATAGATCTTGATTTCAGAAATGAAATGGGTAAGTTCATTGTGGTATATCTTGATGACCTAACAGTATTTTATAAGCATCATCTTGATCATGTGCATCATCTACAACAAGTGCTGGAGTGATGTAGGAAGAATGGTATTTCTCTTAATCCCAAATTTTTTTGGGGTTTACTGAAGGGAAACTTCTCGATCACACTATGTCCCAAGAAGGCATAAAGATCGACCCAAAAAGGGTCAAATCAATTTAAGAGCTTGCCCTTTCTACCAAAAAGACTGTAGTTCACTCTTTCTTTGGAAAGGTGAATTTTTTGTAAAGGTTCATTCCTAAATTCATAGATAAGACTTGCCACATTATAAATATGATGAAGGGCAAATCCACTTTTAACTAGACTGAAAAAGGCAAATCATCATTTCAAGATATCAAGGAAGCTATCACCCACACCCCAATTCTAGTTTATCCTGATTACACCAAAGAATTCATGGTGTATAGCTATGCTTCTGAACATACACTTTCAGCCATCTTGGTTTAGTAGAATAAAGAAGGTGTAGAATCTCCCATATCTTTCATGAGTTGTCCTCTCAAAGCTCATGAGCTGAAGTATTCAATCATGGAAAAGCATGCCTATGCTATGGTAAAGGTAGTAAAGCACTTCTTTTTTGCATCATGAACTCACACACTATTGCTCTTGTTCCTGACACAACAGTCAAGTCCATACTAACTTGGTAGGAGTTTAGGACTAAAAGGGGCAATTGGATTGCCAAAATCCAAGAGTTTGATCTTATTATCAAACCAATGAAGCTTATGTGGGGAAGGGGCCTCTGTCAATTAATTACCGATAACATACTAGAAGAAGTAGAGTATGAATAAATAAGAGTTGAAGACATGCCAATAGTTCTCTTTATCATGACTACAAATGAGTGGTATTCAAATATTGCTCATTTCCTTACCTATGGTGAGTATCTTGCTCACCTAGCTTGTAAAGAATAGAAGACTATTAAGTTAAAAGATTTCAATTTTGTCGTGTGGGATAACAGTCTGTATAAGAGGAATCTTGATGGGGTATTCCTTCACTGTATGAATAAAGTGTAGCAAAAAAAACTTTTGGAGTCCTACAATTTGGCTTTTGGAGGACATTTTTATACCCCTGTGACTACCCATAAGATTCTATGAGCCAGGTACTATTGGCATACTCTATTTCAATATTCATACACTTAGGTGCATATATGTGAGCTATGTCAACAATTCATTGGTAAACCCAAGTTGGCTACATTACCTCTCGAGCTTGTGGTGATAGAAGAGTCATTTCATCAATGGGTGATTGATTTCATTGGCACTGTAAATCCATCCTCAAGTGCTAGACATGATTATGTCCTCACAGCCAAACACTACTTTATCAAGTGGGTGGAAGCCATTCCAGTCAAGCATGCCACTTCAGAGGTGGTATGTAATTTCCTTAAGGAAAACATCATTTCTAGGTTTAAGGTCCCAAATAAGATTATAACAGACAATGTAGCCATTTTTCTTCTCATGAGATTACCTAGTTCTATTACTCTGATGGGATTATTCTCTCCCACTCTTTTGACTATTATCTATAATGAAATAGTCAAGCAGAATCAAGCAATAAAAACTTGGTGACCATTATCAAGAAGCTGGTAGATAAAATTCAGAGAACTTGGCATAAAGCATTGCTTGACGCTTTAT
Organism: Torreya grandis; assembly: GCA_037957365.1. Lineage (NCBI taxonomy): Eukaryota > Viridiplantae > Streptophyta > Pinopsida > Cupressales > Taxaceae > Torreya > Torreya grandis. The sequence continues at coordinate 1,943,691 of JARHVA010002892.1, read as the reverse complement.
GGGCAAACAAGATTACACCTAAAAGGGTGATAGGTATGTCACCATTTCATCTTTTGTATGGTTTAAATACAGAGATACCAATCACCTTGGAATTACTAGCATTAAAGTTAGTAAAGGTAGTAGAAGATTCAACTTTTGAAAGTTCCATCGAAAAGAGGATCATGTGCTTGACTGAATTAAATGAGCAACAAACTATAGTGGTGGACCGAATTGTTGTGCATCAAAGTTTGGTGAAGAGACTCTTCAACCAAAAAGCAAGGATCCATGATTTTTAGGTTGGAGATCAAGTCTTATAGTGGGACAAGATGAGAGAACCAAAAGGAATACATGGAAAATTAAATTCCCTATGGAGAGGCCCATTTGCCATTCATCGTTTAAATAGTGAAAATAGTTTCTTATTGAAATATCACGATGGAATGCCATTTACTCTGCCTCATAGTGGGCAGCATCTGAAGCACTTCATTCCTTGAAGTAGCATGACTCTGTAGCCCAATGGCATAGATGAAGGCACTTATATTCTAGTTTCTACTCCCTTCGATTACTTTAGTTTTCAATCGATAGAAGTTCCCCAACTGGAGCTAGTTATTGTTCCCAAAATCTGTCACTCATTTTTGTGGACAACATACTAACCATTTTGGTCTTGCAGGCCAAAATGCTCTCTTTATTTCTTTCAAAAAAATTTGAGCAGTTGAGTTTTTCAAATGTTCAAGCCTTTTAGCTAAGGAAGTCACAGGTTCAACAGGCGGGCTTTCTTCAAAAGAAGTTCAAAACACTTAAGGCTTTTCCTTAGTGTTTTGAGGATGGTTCAACACCCAGGTTTAATCAAAAGACTTAATGACAGGCTTCAAACAATAAGAATGAACCACTATGAACCATTGAACCATTGAACCCTGCCTCTGCAAGGTTCAAAGGTTCAATGAGTTTAAAGGTTCAATGACTTTGGTGGACTTAAAGAAAATAAGGCTTTGAAGAGTTAACATTGAATTATTGAACCATTGAACCTTGAACCAAAATGATCCAAAGTTTCAAGGTTCAATGAGTTTAATAGGTCTGAAAGACTTAAAGAAAAGAAGGAATCAAAGAGAAAGTATTGGACTATTAAACCATTAAACCTTGAACCAAAAGAGTTCCAAGGTTTAACAAGTTCAAAGGTTCAAAAGACTTAGTTGGACTTAGAAAATATAGAGAGTTTGAAGCTTTGAAGAAATAAAAAAAATAAGATTGAATCATTGAACTATTGAACTTTGAACCAAAATGGTTCAAAAGGCTCAAGGTTCAATGAGTTCAATAAGTTTGATAGACTTAGAGAATAAAAGGCTTCAAAGAAAGAGAATGAACTGTTAAACCATTGAACCTAGAACTGAAATGGTTAAAATAGTTTAAAGGGTTCAAAGAGTTCAAAATTTGAACAAAAGCTTTGAGTGAATGGATGAAGCGAAAGATTCTAGAAAGAAGTTCAAAGAAATGGTTCAACCGAAGAAGAAAAAGAAAGCAAATGCAACCCTTCACAAAATCATTGAACCAATGAACCATTGAACCTTTAAAAAAAAGAGTTCAAGGTTAGAGATTCAAATAGGTTCAAATTGATCAATGACGTCCCTGTAGATGTCAATTTTAGGGTAATGGAATAACTATTGGTTTTCAAAAGACCTGAGAACAAGCTCAGTGACCAGCCTAGGAAGGAGCTGATGGAGCCATCAGAAAGTGAGAAGGTAGCCCCAAGAGCTTGGATTACTTAAAAAGAGACAAAACATGGAAAGGAAAGAGAGAAAAAATATATGAAATCTAGAAATATCTGTAGGAGATTTATTTCTAGTAGGTGGAACAGTCCACCAGGTAGACATCAGAGAACACAAACATTCAAGAATGTGGCCTATTTTTCTACATTAATTAAAGGGGAATGGATAGTCATGTCAGCATCATTAAGAAGACCAGATAACCCATGCTGAGGAAGGGACATTTGAGATAATTCATAATGCCAAAGTCAAAGTTGATTCCCTATTCTAGCATGGCCCTTTGACAGTATTTAAGGCATTTAATTCAGCATGGGCCATTTTCATGAAGACAAGCACCCAAGTCTTTATTGTAATGCTATATATTGTAAACTCCCATTTTGTATAATGAAGATCTCTCAATTATCAAAAGTGAAGCTCTACCCAATTAAAAGGTAGTCTTGAGACTTTGAGCTCAGACAGTTAATCATATTTTGTTAAATGAATGAGAAAGCAAGTGACCTTTCAAACTTTGTGTTGGGATAATCTTGTGTCATCTAGGAAATTGTTCTTATGTCTATTTCGTAAATATATTCTTGATCATTTAATAAAAAAAGTAAAACAAGTAGAAGTAACCTGGAAGATGTCTTGAAGCCGACTGTGGGAGACTTTGTGCTACCATAATTATCTTCAGTCTGTGTTTTGTGTAAAGGATACTAGAGATACTTTGAGCTCTCTTTATCCTTCATTATCCTTTACATTGTTGTAGTTTTAGGTGTAGACTTTGAGCTGTGTTTAATTCTATTGTGTTACTTTGTCCTAATCAGTAGGAGAGATAATGAAGGACTTTGTGCTTTCGTTAGTTTTTAATGTTTTTTGTTACTACCCAGGAAGTAGTCCTGCAATTTTATGAATACCATTTTTGAAAGAAGAGAAATGCCTTTAGTGATTACACCATAATTCTCCTCTATTCTATGAACATCATCTCTAAAGAAAGAGAGATGAATGGTATGATTTCACCCTTGTGTGTATTTTTAGCATATATATAGTATATTATAGTTTATAGGGAACCTCCCCTTGATTAGAAGATAGATTTGTCTCAATCTAGCTATGGCCACCATATCCATTTTTTTGTATAAATCTCCTTATACTGTGGTTGATGCACCTATTTTGTTGCCAGTCAGCTAGTGACAAAATATTCACCCAACACCATCCACTATAGAGCTTGAGCCTACATTTGGGATCGAACAACCTAGTTGAGAATTGACCCAAATACTCAAGGAGGGGACATAAAGAATTGAATAGCATAATAAATTAATTTAAATAATGATCCTTACACTCATGTTACACACACATTTAAACAATGATCCCTAAACTCATGTTACACACACACACACACACACACACACACACACACACACACACACACACACACACACACACACACACACACACACACACACACACACACAAATTCACATATATAATATCTAGATACTCATGTTTCCCATATTATGTAGTCATGTTACATATATAGTTAAATGACTCATGTTACCCATTACATAGATTCAACCCTATAGTGGCTTATGTTACCAATCTTTTAGAGTCATATCACTAGTCAGTCTATAGTGAGACTATAACACAACACATTTAATCTAGTCATGTTATATGAAAATGTTCATTTGAAGGGAAATGTGAACTAGAAAATAAAAGTAATTCTACCTATAGGGTGAGGTGTTGATGAGGGTAGAGAGAAAATACCTTATGTCTGGTTGGACTTTACTACCCCAAGGATAAATAAGACCAAATGTTGGCCCCTTGAATGTGGCTAATTGATTGATCAATGAGGGTGAACATTATTATTAAATAATTGATAGACATGATCACTATCCTATATAGAATATTGGAGTTGATAGACTAGAACACTACCCTACCCATGTAGTTCAAGTTGGCCTAACTAGGACTAGTGATGTAGGTAGGGTCAAATAGATAGGCATGGCCAAAAAATTGGGCATGGTTGGGTTAGACAAATATGTACTCTATATTGATTAGATGGGGATACAAAAAATTGAATTATATTATAATTAAATTAGAGATAGTCATGTGAATCAATTAGGGATGGTGAGGGATGGTGAAGGTCAATAAAGGAGTGATTAGGGAAAATGAGGGAGTGATTAGAGATAATGAGCGATGGTGAAGGTCAATGATGGAGTGACTAAGGATGATGAGGGATGATGAAGTAATGATTAGGGATGATAAGGAATGGTGAGGGTCAATATGGTAATGATTAGGGATAATGAGGGATTTATTAGGGAAGATGAAATATGGTGAGGGTTAATGAGGGAGTAATTAGGGATGATGATAGAGTGATCAGAGATGATGAGGGATAGTGAGGGTCCATGAGGGAGTGAATAAGGATTATGAGGGATGAGGGGGAGAATAATTAAAGATGATTAGGGATGATGAATGAGTTATAAGGGGTGATGAGGAATAGTGAGGGTCAATGAAGGAGTGATGAGGGATGATGAATGAGTGATTAAGGGTGATGAGGAATGGTGAGGGTCAATGAAGGAGTGACTAGGGATGACAAAGGATGGTGAGTGTTAATAAGGGAGTTATTAGAGATAATGAAGGATGAGGATAGAGTGATTATGGGTTATTAAGGATGAAGAGAGAGTGATCAAAGATGATGAGGGAGGATGTAACATCCCTACTAGGATCGACTTAGAATAACATGATTTTTTTGGATTTAATAAACATATTCTTTCATTAGTATTCACCACAAAAATATAATTAGTGATAAAGACACAATAAGTATCTTAACTATAAAATAAGCATGTAACAATTACCTATTAATGATCACTAACATCATATGAAACAAAATATAACTAAATATAGAAAGTAATTATAGATTTCCAATCATGACTAGTATAAACATGTAGCCACTAATGTCATGATACAATAAGTAAATAATTACATCTCATTAGGTACATTGTTTCAATAATATTAAATATAGTATAATATATAAGATAGAAGGCTCCATAGAGCATGAGTTCCTCAAAATCTAGTTGATCCAAAACTCAAAAGTTTTGGTTGACAAATATTTCAAGAACACAAAAATAATACAGTAACAATGAATTCTCTGAGAAGAGATGTTTTATTACTCAAGATCACAATACAACTATATGCTTATCTCTGGGAAGAGATGTATAATTTCTATTTTGGGTTACATATTCACTTATACACATTTTTAAAGTAGGGGGAGGATGTGTAATGTCACCAATCTCGAGGGAGATGAAGTGGCTTGAATTCCATGATTTAAAACAATACAAAATTTAAGGAATTACTATTTTTAAAAACTTACTATTTTTAGACTGCACTAAAATTTAGGGCATTTCCATTGGGTTTTAGAGGGTCAAAATACATTTATAAAATATCAATAACATCTCACCATGTTCTCCTCATTCTTATCTTTCCAATAGTTCAAATGATGAGTCAATTGGAGCTACAGTGCAAAAGTTATGGCACCTAGAAGTTCTATCATCAATTGGGGTGGAACTGTCACCCGAATTATCACTTGAATTGCTTCCCAAATCACAAGTATCTATGATTATCTCAAGTGTATTCTCAAAATAATTAATATTGTGGGGAGGGAGAGCATCATCTGATTTCTTTTTCAAACCAACCATAAACCATCAATCCCTTGCATAATCCCTCATTAGGGAATGTCCCTCCCTTCATGGATGAGTAGATAGTGATGGTGCAGGAATCTAGAGAGACAAACTAGTACTCATATGCTGTATGATTTTTAACAACATTAAGTGTACCATAAATAAATTTGTTCTAACATGATTTTACTCTAACATTTAAATTATACATATGAAATGATAATGTCTCACTAACATTACTTTGGCCAAAGTTTTCATTAGTTATTGATCTTTAAGATCAGTCAAATTCATACACACCACTTGATCAGATTACCTTCATCTGGCATTGGTGATATTAATAAGCTAGTGAAGACAGTCTCACTATTTACTTAGTACTATCAATGAGAAATTTGGTTAATATAAATATAACCATAAAATTCATACAGATTACTTCCTACTAGTAGTTATAAAACATGATAAACATAAGAATAATCAAAATGCATACATTTAGTCTATAAAACATATGAATGAATCTCCATTATATTATTTATCACATAAATAATAATTAAATAAGTGTAATTTATACCAATTGAGAAAAATCTATATTTAGACTACATAATTTAATTTATGTAAGAAGATTAAAATACAATATATTTTATGACAAACACTAATATCATAGTCCATCATCTTATGTACAATCTACTCAATTTCAAACAACTAGTCTTTACAATTTTAGAGAAAAATATAACTCATAATCCAAGTTATACCTCATATGAACATAATCTTTCATTTAAACAACTTATTGCATTTCTAGGAGATTTTATTCGAGTAGTTATTGTTGACCATTTTTAGCCCTGTAGGCCAAAAGTTGATCTCCTTCTTTCCCTACTATTCTAAGCCATTAGTATCAAATGCATCCACCTTAGTACAAATTATCAATTTCCCTTTGAAATAAGTCTTGTTCTTATGAAAATTAGAAAAATCTAAGACCTATAGGTTCTCAGCTTGATATGGGGCTTATTTCACTTTGGGCAATTATCTTGGACATGCCTTTTATTGGCAAAAGAAGGAACCATTTTCAAATAAATATAAGTCTTTTACAAGGTCTCAAAGGTTACGTGCCCTTGCAGGGGGCATACAAGTGACAAATGGGACCAGTTGGCAAGCTCTGAAGAACAACTAAAGATAAAAGATTTCTTTGTGAAGGGTAGGGTTTTGCTTTAGAAAAGTGAGTAAGGCAAAGAATTCCTTTGGGATTTTGTCTGAAGGAAATCCATGAAAAACAAAGGCAAAGGTCCTTCAAAAAATACAAGGTAAAAGATAAAAGTTTTCTTTGGAATTTTTGTTTAAAGAAAATCTAAGAAAAAATCCAAAGGCACATTTCCTTCAAGCAAAATGTCTAAAGGAATTCCTTTGGACATTTTGTCTAAAGGAATTCAAGAAGAGAAAGGGCCGAGACTCTAAAGAAAAGGTTTCCTTCAGGAAAAATGTCTAAAGGAATTCCTTCAAACATGTTGTCTAAAGGAATTAAGATGACCAAAAGGGATCCCAAAGGGCAAATGCCCTTGTGGGGGACTCCCAGCAACCCAAAACGGGACCTTTTCCAAGGCTGAAAGAATACCAAAGGGCTGAAGGAAATACAAAAGGCTGAAGAAATTGCCAAAGGGGTGACGGGCCTGAGAATGTCAATTTTAGCATGGCAAACTAGCCGTTAGAGGTTCAAATGTCTGGTGATGGGTGCATGAATGTCAAATTTGAGGTGGTGAAATAGACATTGGTTTTCAAAGAGGTGATAGGCCCGTAGACGTCAATTTTGATGGGATGCATCAGCCATTGAGGAGAAGCCAAAGGACTAATGCCTTCAGACAAGTAGCCAAAAGAGCTCAAATCATTGAGAATAGCTTGAGAGAGCTCAAATTACCAGAAAGTGACAAAATAGCAAAGAAAAGGGGAATAAAATAGAGAATCTATAACATGGCCACACACACATAAGACAAAATTTGGAATGTTCCAAAAGATGCACCCAGCCAAGCACAGACACAAATTAAGTAGTCCAAGTGGCAAAAGAAGGTATTGGCAAGAGAAGTTATTATTGCAGATGAAATAGTGTCCACCAAGTGGTTATCAAAGAGTACAAGAATTTAATGATGTGGTTTATTTTTCTTTATTTGAGCATGGGTGAGTAGACAGTCACATAAGTCTCATAAAGAGGAGTGGCCTTACCATTTAAATGATCAAGAAACCCATGCTTTTGAAGAGACATTTAATATGATTTAAATGCTAAAGTCAAGGCTTGGGACTACCGCAACATGGATCCTTGAGTGGACTTCCTCTTTCTAATGTGTTCAACGCAGCATGGTCCACTTGTTTTGAAAGGTGCCATGGTCTTGTTTTTATGTTATATATTATAACCTCTCAAGTGGAGAAGGATATATCTCATTTTATAAGGCAAAGCCTTGCCAAATTTTACCTTTGATCAATAAGAATGTTTTTTACCTCTATCTGACTGGAAATGCTTTTGAGTGTGTCTATTTATTGATTTTGTGTTCAGTCATTTTAGCTTGATGCTTTCACAAATTGACACCAACACACCTAGTGTAGCCAAAGCCATTTCTGCAGGTTAACTGGAAGTGCTTCACCTAGAGCACAAAGATAGAAGAGTAGCTATCAAATAGTGTGTTTTCTACAGTGCTTGTGGTAAGTTCATTTTATTGTGTGTCTTCATTAAGCCTCCATTTTGAATCTCCTTATAGTTTGGTCTTTTTCCAGATAAAGTGTATGTTCACCCCCTTTCTAGTTTAAAGTGTGAATAGCTGAGTAGATCAACATCATTTGGTGCATCACCACTTAGAGTAGTTTTGTATTCTAGTTATTCCTTCTCCCTTTCCCCCCTAGTATTAGTAGTAGTAGAAAAAGACAATAGAGATGCATCAAAGGGAGCTAGCCCTTATCTAGAGATTCTACCCTCAATTTTTCTAGACCCACAGTAAGAGGGGAGTCTCCATTGTGCCACATGGAAGAGAGAAGCCCAACCTTCTTTCAAGGGTTCAATCCACAACATCAATACTTTTTGGCATGCCTAGTGGGATAAAATTTAATGCTCAAAAAAGTTCTAGGATTGGTACTAGTCCTATTACAACAAGGATGAACCACTAATTTAGCATCTGGTGACTCCATTTTGAAGAACATCAATCTCTGGTTAGAGATCAGCTTGACATCCTATGCCTAAGGTAACCACATGATTTGCTACCAAGGGTGTCCCTTTCAAATTCATTAAACTACCTTTGAACTCAGAAAGGTGACTGAGATTTGCAAGGACCCATCCCTATACAACAAGTCATTTCTTAGACCTGCTATAAAATATACTTATGCAAGAAGACCCTGGTAGAACCCTGTTATCATCATGGCCTTACCTTTCATATCCTTTCATGGTCAAATCCTATTAAACCTTCTACATTATGACCCAATCCTAAGGATAGATCTTAAGAGTGTTCCTCCTTTTAATGGGGAGGGGCCTATTACTACCATTGAGCACATAAGAAATATTTCCAACCTCTATAATATTCATAATGTCACTGAAGAGAACATTGCTATCAGGCTGCTAGCACTGTCCTTTAAGGGTAAGTTTTTGGATTAGTATGGAACTTTGCCTATGAATTTAGTTGGCACATGGAATGAACTAGGCACTCTCATAACAAATAGATTCAAGGAGAAGAGTGACCACCTCTCACTTGCTGAGCAACTAACCACCATGAAAAGAGCTCCACATGAATTCATGCAGGATTTCAATACCAAGTTTTAAAAAACCTAGGATAAAATACCCATTTTGGTGAGGTTGACCCCAAGCTATGACTTCTTCTATTATTTAAAAGCTTTGAATAGTGACATTGCTGTCATGATACTGTCTATGGGAGGACAAATGTTGCCAGCTACCTATGAAATAGCCATAGCCATTGAAAATTGCCTGGTGCAAGTGGGAAAGATAGCCCCTAGACCCCATCTGCCACTCTTCCTTGAATTTCCACCTCTAGTCTAGACGATTACACCCACCCTAGCTCTTCTACCTAGCATAGAAAAGCTGACTGCTACTTTGCCTAATGACCTTCATGAAGTTAAGAGCTTACTATAAAGCATGACCAATGAATTGGTGGCTCTCAAAAGGAAACAAGCTCAAAACTATTAGCCAAATTAGGGATACCAATAGTATAAATAAGCAAATAGACCCCCTTTTTAGAATTATAATCAAGGACAGGGTCAATTTGCACAAGCCAAGCCTTATCAAGGGTATAATCTAGGTGCTCCTTCATCCTCCAAAGCTCTTGTTCCTACTCAAAATAATTTGATACAGGAACATCCGAACTTCCCACCTTTGGGGTATGGTTAAGACCAAGATGCTTATACAAATGAGATGCTGAGTTAATATATGAATGTAAAACACAATTAGGCTTCCCAATTCCAAAGTTTTCAAATGTCAATATAACCTAGCATGGGCAGTAGTCAGGCTCAGCTTGATTCCACTCTCATGAATCACATGGAAGGTGAATTTTGTGCAATCAACTATGTGGGCAGTATGAACAACCAAGGTGATTATGTTGCAGCCAACATAAGGTCCAAAATAATATCTATGGAGGAAGCTTAGGTAGCTTCCCAAATGTCCACAACACCTTCATCATCAAATGAGAACTAGAAATTTCAAAATTATAGGCTACCGATTGCACCCTCAGCTCCTTAGCTTGTGCCCCAGGCTGCAAGTGCCCCCAAATAAAACTTAAAGGGTAGAAACCCTTAGATCAATGTGGTGGACTAGATGAAGAATTTGCACATGAATATCTCTTTTTGAGATTCGTTGGTAATGCCAAGATAAAAGGACATACTCCAAAAGGAGTTACATGACCTATATGAACCAGTTATCCCAATAAAAGATGATAACATTTTGATCATGAATGGGCACCCCTCCACAGTAGGCTAATAAAAGAAGAAGAAAAGGTTCCCCCTTTTTATCTATCCTTAGTCATAAGAGATTTCCTGGTGTACAATTGCATTATTGATAGTGGGGTGAGCACCTTAGTAATGCCAAAATGTATAGCAAATAAGCTAGGACTCAAATACAAAGAAATGACCAAGGTAGTCCTATAGCTATATGGATCACTAGCTAAGAAACTAGGAGTAGTACAAGGATTGAATCTACTGCTTCATTCCTATCTCACTTTCTTGGTTCCCTATGATGTGGTAGTGGTAGATGTTCCTCCCTACTTTGTTATCTACTTATCCAGGGATTGCACATCTAAAATAGGTAGGTACCTAGCAACAAATTGGTCTTACATGGTTTTTAGAACCAAATACAAGACTAAGGTCAAGATTGAGTTAAATCCAATCCATAGAGACCATTTAGAACCATACTCACTCAAAGTGGTGAATGTTAGCTATGCCATTATTGATGAAGAAGAATTCCAAGTGGATAAATCTCTACCCTCTTCTTTAGAAGGAGTTGCTAACCTACTCTTGATGAATGGGGAAGCAACAACTTTGAACATGAACCATGCAAATTCATAGAAGAGGTAGGTCTTGGAATCTATTTCATGCATGAAGAGGGTACTCTTCTACCCAATTTCATGAAACTAAACCAAGAGAGCTTGAGTTTATGGCAGCTTTTCTTTGATGGTTCAAGAAGAAAATTGGGAGCTAGTGGGGGAATGGTGTTAATTTCCCCCTCAAAGGAGAAATACTTCTTGAATTTCAAGTTAAAATGTTCTTGCACATGAAATATTATATAATATGAGTCTCTCATCCATGGTTTGGAGTGGGCAAGGAAAAAAGGAATTAAAGAGCTGCAAGTTTTTGGGGAAAATGAGCTGATCACAAATCAGGTGAGAGGCTGAAATCTAACAAAGAATTCCTTTCTTAAGTCTTACAAGCATAGGGTGTGGGACTTAGTGGAGAGTTTCCTTGCTTTCAATGTTACTTCAATTCCAAGAGATCAGAATAAGCAAGCTAATAAACTAGAATTAGTTGGTGCTTAGTTCGACATCCCCAAGGAGATAAGCCAAGAAAATTGTCCACACCATTTAAAAGTGATAATCAAACCCTCCATGCCTAATACCATCACCAATAGGTAGGTGTTTGATAGTGATCAGTAGATAGTGCCCTTCTTGCAAGAGGAGGCTAAGTTTGCTTATAGAAACCAAGCCAGGATACAATAGAAGTATGATAGCTAGATTATTTAGTTAAAGAACAACAAACTTCCCAAAGGCTTGGTCACTCTTAAAAGTGTCTTCAATGAGGATGACCAATTGAAAAATGAAAAAGCAAGCATCACAATGAAGAAGCATAATTATGAAAAGGTTGAGGTATTCAAGAGTAGGCTGCTTACACTTGGGAAGGTATGTAGAGATCATGATAGGCAGGCTTTCATCTTATTGTGCCAAGAATTTGCCGATGTCTTCACTTGGGAGTACAATGACTTGAAGGGTTTTGACCCAAGTTTGGCCCAACATACCATTAAGCTAGAGGAAGGTGCCAAGCCCATCATATAGAAACAAAGGCCTGTGAACCCAAAGATTGAGCCTCTCATGCAGAAGAAACTCACCAAGATGATTGAGTCTAGGATTATATTTTTGATCAAACACTCTTCTTGGCTGGCCAATCTAGTCCCTATCAGAAAAAAGAATGGGGAGTTCAAACTATGTGTAGATTTTAGAGACCTCAATAGAGTCTCATTGAAATACCACTACCCTTTCCCAAGTATGGAGTAGATCCTTCAAATTGTGATAGACAATGAACATTTCTCCCTCCTAGATGGGTATTTAGGATACAATCAGATCTTAGTGCAAGACTGTGATCAATACAAAATAGCCTTCTCTACCAAGTGGGGGATGTTTGCTTACCAAAAAATGCCATTTGGACTATCGAATGCTGGAGCCACTTTTCAATGAGCCATGGACATGGCTATTTAAGGCCTGATAAATAATATTGTGCTGGTCTATCTTGATGATCTGATAGTATTTTCTAAGGAAGCATGCCAACATATGAAACACCTTAGGTAAATCTTTGAGAGGTGTAGATAGTTTGATATCTCTCTCAACCCAAAGAAATGCATGTTTGTTGTTCATGAAGGTAAACTCCTTGGCCATGTTGTTTCTAAAGAGGGCTTGACCATTGATCCATAAAGAGTTTTCTCCATCCTAGCATTGTCCTTGCCTAAGCATAAGAAAGGTATGTAAATTTTATTTGGTAAAATAAATTTTATCAAGAGATTTATCTAGTATTTTGTTGAGATAGTCAAGCCATTGACCTCCATGCTAAAGAAAGATGAGAAATTTGTGGATAACACAAAGGATAGTTCTGAAGGGATCAAGTAGGTTATCACCTAGGCTCCTACCTTGATGAGTCCTAACTTCACCAAGGATTTGAACCTCTACATCTTTGGAAATGAAGAGATAATCTCCACTATGCTTACCTAAGCAAATGATGAAAACCTTGAACAACTGCTTGCATTCTTTAGCTAAGGTCTAGAAGGTTTTGAAATTAGGTATACATATGTGGAGAAGTAAGTCCTTGTGGTCACACAAAGTCTGAATAAATTCAAACATATGTTGTCTAATAGTAGAGTTCATCTCATGGTGCCACATCCCAGCATCAAATATTTCTTGATCAGCCATGATCTAAATGAAAAGAGAGTGGGATGGATCACCAAAGTAATAGAATATGATGTGGACATCAAAATCACCAAGCTGGTAAGGGGAAAAGGCCTATGTGAACACCTTGCTATAGACATTAAATATAAACAATAAGGCATTTTTATAATCCATGATGAAGCTACAATAGAAGAACCAATAGTCATGAAGGATTGGGCATCAAACATGAAACATTTTCTTCTCATCGATGAGTTCTCGTAGGGCCTTGATAGGACCAAGAGGAGATATTTTAGAATCCAATCTCTCAATTATGTCCTATTTGATGGGGTGCTATTCAAAAGGGATTTATTAGGAGTAATTTTGAGGTGCATAGACCTAGGTTAGGTTGACAGGGTGTTGTTCAAGTTCCATGATAGGCTAGTTGCTGGTCACTTTGCTCCTAAGCCTATAGCTGCAAGGATTATGAGAGCTAGTTACTTCTAGCCCACTTTATTTAGAGACACCCATGCTTGGCTATGAAAGTGCCAAAAGTGTATGCTATTTTATGGGAAATAATGGTTGGCTATAATGCCTCTATAGCCTATTCAAGTTGAACAACCATTCATGTAATGGGGCCTAGAATTCATAGTTATGATCAACCCTCCTTCTAGTGTTAGCTACAAATGGGTCTTGACCACTATAGACTACTTCATGAGATGGGTAGAAGCTGTTGCTTTGAAGGAGGCCAATGAAAGTGCAGTCCTAGATTTTTATGAAGGCCTAGTGATAAGGTTTGGAGTCCCAGCTACCATCATCTTAGACAATGCATTAGATTTATTGGGAACTAGAATGAGCAAGTGAGTATTAGGATATAGTATATACCTTAGCACTTCTTCCAACTACTACCCATAAGGGAATGAGATGGCTAAGTCCACCAACAAGAATCTAATCAGAATTATCAAAAGGACAATGGAGGAAAATTAGAAAACTTGGCATGCCAAGTCAAAAATAGCCCTGTGGGTAGATAGGGTTACTCTAAAGAGGTAAGTTAGAAATTCACCATACATGCTTGTGTATGGAAGGGAAGCTAGACTTCTTATTTCACTTAAATTTATATATTTGGATCTTGCTCATCAGCTGTAATTGGAAGAAGGCAATAGTATGGAGGTCAGGCTATGTAAATTGATGGAACTTCAGGAGATAAGGGACTAAGCCATGGTTTCTATGATCAGTCGTCAGTAGAAAATGAAGAATCACTTTGATAAGAAATCCTTGTCAAAAGGATTCTCTAAAGGTGACATCATCTTACAGTGGGATTAGGACTGAGCTAATCCTAGAAAGCACACAAAGTTTGACACCCTATGGAGTGGTCCATATGTCATCACTCAGTGTAAATAGCATAATGCATTTTAACTCGCCAGGTTGGATGGTAAAGAACTGCATATCCCAATTAATGGGATATACCTTAAGCACTATAATTGAGCCTTCTCTCCTTATGTACATATTTTCCTGGTTTTTCCTTGTTTTCCCTAAGTGCTTTTACACATGTTCATAGTTTTTTAACCTTGTGTGTGCTCTGTTTACCATTTGGGGTAAAAGATTCATGATTGATTCTTGGATATCTCAAGGCTATCATCAACATTTTAGGATGTCTTTTGACTCCATGCCCAATGAACTTGTAAGTCACTAGTTTCTTAAGTATGGTAGGCATGCTTCCGCTAGGAATCGCCAAATTTGTTGACCATTTTTGGCCCTGCAGGCCAAAAGTCGGTCTCCTTCTTTCCCTACTGTTCTGAGCTATCAGTCTTGGATGAATCCTCCTTACTATAAATTATCAATTTCCCCTTGAAATAAGTCCTATTCTTATGAAAATTTGAAATATCTAAGACTTGTAGGTTCTCAGCTTGATATGGGGCTTATTTCACTTTGGTAAATTTCCTTGGATAGGCCTTTTATTGACAAAAGAAGGAGCCAATTTCAAATAAATACAAAGTCTTTTACAAGGTCCCAAAGGTCAAGTACCCTTATGGGGGGTAGATAAGTGAGAAATGAGATGATTTGGGAAGCTCCGAAGGACAACTAAAGACAAAAGATTTCTTTGCAGAGGGTAGGGTTTTTCTTTAGAAAAGTGAGAAAGGCAAATAATTCCTTCAAAATTTTGTCTGAAGGAAATTCATGACAAATAAAAGCAAAAGTCATTCAAAAACTACAAGGTAAAAGACAAAGGATTTCTTCAGACTTTTTATCTGAAGAAAATCCAAGGAAAAATCCAAAGGCACATTTCCTTTGGGCAAAATGTTTGAAGGAATTCTTTCAGGCAAAATGTTTGAAAGAATCCTTCAGACATTTTGTTTGAAGGAATTCAAGAAGAGAAAGGGCTGAGACTCCAAAGAAAAGGTTTCCTTTAGGCAAACTGTTCAAAGGAATTCCTTTAGACATTTTATTCAAAGGAATTGAGATGACCAAAAGGGAACCCGAAGGGCAAGTGCCCTTGCGAGGGACTCCAAACAACCCAAAAGGGGACCTTTTCCAAGGCCAAAGGGACACCTTCCCTTCAAGAAGGTTCAATTAAAAAAGGCTAAATGAATACCAAAGGGTTGAAGGAAATGAAAAAGGACAAAGCAATTGCCAAAGGGGTGATGGGCCCAAGAACATCAATTTCAACATGGTGAACTAGCTATTGGAGGTTCAAACATCTGGTGATAGGCACATGAATGTCAAATTTGAGGTAGTGAAATAGCCATTTTTTTTAAATAGGTGAAAAGACCGTAAATGTTAATTTTTATAGGATGCATCAGTCATTGAGGAGAAGCCAAAGGACTAATACCTTTAGACATGCAGCTGAAAGAGCTCAAATCATTGAGAATAACTTGAGAGCTTAAATTGATAGAAAGAGAAAATAAAAAAGAAAAGGGGAATAAAATAGAGAATCTAGAACATGGCCATGCACACATATGACAACATTTGGAATGTTCCAAAAGACACACCCAATGAAGCACAAACATGAATTAAGTAGTCTAGGTGGTAAAAGAAGGTGTCAACAAGAGAAGTTATTGTTGTAGATGAAATAGTGTCCACTAAGTGGTTATCAAAGAGTGCAGGCATTCAATGGCATGGCCTATTTTTATTTGTTTGAGCATGTGTGAGTGAGCAGTGACGTAAGTCTCATAAAGAGGAGAAACCTTTCCATTCAAATGATCAAGTAACCCATGCTTTTGAAGAGACATTTAATATGATTTAAACACCAAAGTCAAGGCTTGGGATTGATATATCATGGTTCCTTGAGTGGACTTCCTCTTTCCAATGTGTTCAATGCAGCATGGGCCACTTGTTTTGAAAGGTGCCATAGCCTTATTTTTATGCTATATATTATAACCTCTCAAGTGGAGAAGGATATCTCTCATTTTTTAAGGCAAAGCCATGCCATATTTCACCTTTGATCAATAAGAATATCTTTTACCTCTATCTGACTGGCTATGCTTTTGAGTGTGTCTGTATATCAATTTTGTGTTTAGTCATCTTAGCTTAATGCTTCCACAAATTGACACCAACACACCTAGTGTAGCCAAAGCCATTTTTGTATGTTAATTGGAAGTGCTTCACTTGGAGCACAAAGACAAAAGAGTAGCTATCAGACAGTGTGTTTTCTATAGCACTTATGGTAAGTTCCTTTTATTGTGTGTCTTCATTAAGCCTCCCTTTTAAAGATCCTTACAGTTTGGTCATTTGATAGATAAAGTGTATGTTCACCCCATTTTTGGTTTGAAGTGTGAATAGCTGAGTAGATCAACATCATTTGGTGCATCACCATTTAGAGTAGTTTTCTGTTATAGTTATTCCTTCTCCCTTCCCCCCAGTATTAGCAGTAGTAGCAAAAGATAATAGAGATGTATCAAAGGGAGCTAGCCCTTATCTAGAGATTCTCCCCTCAGTTTTTCTAGACCCACAACAAGAGGGGAATCTCCATTGTGCCACATGGAAGAGAGAAGCCTAGCCTTCTTTCAAGGGTGCAATCCACAGTGTCAATAGTTATAGTTTATTATCCCTCAAAATCCTATGAATTATTATTATTTATATAGATATAGGAACATCTCTATATGTTGTTTATGCATATGAGTATTTAGGTCTTCATATCAATATTTTTCATGATCACTTGTACATCCTAATTATATTCATAAAATATACCACACATAAGTATTCAAACAATATATAAATACTATTTTATCACACTAATAGTAAATTTAATTTTCTATTCATAAATCAACAATCAGGGTCTATCATCAGAATTTAACATTTTTTTAATCCTTGTTACTATTCAATTATTTCCAAGTGATGAATCCATTTATGGTAAACAAAGGATACATTTTGTGATGGCTAACACCTTTTAATAGATATAAGAAAAATAGAGGGCATATTTCATGATAACAAGCACCTTTGAATAGATAAAATATGCAAATGTAACTCAAGTCAATCAAATAACATTAAATTAGTGAGTTAGTACACAAAGTTAGGGGACAAAAAGTGGCCTATTTTTGGACATGATTTTTCTAAAATTTTATAAATTTGAACTTCTATAGATAATTTGAGATATCTACACTCAAAATTTGAAGATTGTGTAAAAATATGAAATGTAGAATTTTGAGTCTAGTTTCCAAAACATTAATTTTTTAAAAAAATAATTAAGTATAACTAGGTAAAACATCTAAAATTTTAAGAGGAACTCTTATTTTTTTCAAAAACATAGTAGATAGACGGTCGTGACGTGCACCATTTTTTTAGCAACGCTTAATAATATTTGAAACCCCTGGGGGAAAGTTTAGCTAAATTATTCTAGCATGTCACCTATATTTTTTTGTATTTTTTCAATGAATACCTTTTTTATGAATTTTTCAAGTAAATAGATCCTAAAAACTAACAAAGAAATGTATAGTCATCTATGAGTCACACCTAACTACCTCAAAAAAATGAAAAACATTTTTTTTTGAATGCATATAGAAATATGAATACTACATCACCATATAATTTGTTTTTCATGTGGATAAATGAAAGACAAATTACATGAACATGTATAGGCATGTATGTTTGTGGCACGTAGTGGCCTAAAAAAGGCATAGTCATAAACAAATATAGTTTGAAACCATAAATTAGTCCAAAAATTATAAGAATCATATTTTTGGAAAGAAGAGAGTGTGATCATCACAAAGGTATCAAGTTTTTGAATTTTCATGTTGAAATTCTTAGTGTATTTAGAAATCAAAGTTGAAATTTTTTGTTTATTTTCTTACCTTTTGAAACTCAATAGTACATTGATAGTCCAAGCCATTCTCAATCCAAAAGGCATGGGAATTGAATTTAAATTTAAATACCATGATCATGTTAATAACATGATTGAGTTAATAATGTGATTGAATTAATAATGTGATCGCATTATTAACTACATTAATAATGTGATCATGGTATTTAATAACATGATCATGTTAATAATGTGATCACGTTACATATTCTCGACATCCTAAAACCTGAATAGGAGCCATTAGGCCTAGTAGTCTTAAGATCAAATATTGGTTATAGATTAAGATTGTTATTTGGGACTAATGTTCTTATCAAGAATTGATAGTATTAAATGATAATTGGAGATGTATTAATTGATTAATCAGTTTATTATTCCTTTGATCCCAATGTGGTGTCCAATCAGGCCAATAAATCCCAAATTAACTTTAGATGGACATATTTCCTTGGATAGAGATTGATTAGCCCCAATCATGTATAAAACTAAACTAAATAATTGGGTTTTTATAATATGTTGTGTAGTTAGAGACCCAAATGACATCATATGGATATAATTCCTTTCTCCAGGCTCATTTAACCCTAACTGTGTATTAGATTAAAGTAAATATTCAATTAGTTTAATATGGGGTGTTATCAAATCTTTATTTGACATTATATTGAAGGAATTCATTGCATGGGGACCAATTAATCTTAATTATAGATTATACTAAAGAAAATACTTGATTGGTTAAATATGATGTGCAATTAGGGAAAAATATTCACAATGGATAAATTAGATGGACATAATTCATTGCATGGGGTGAAAAATGCCTTGATTGATATTCTAGGTGGAAGTAGTTAATTACATGAGACTCAGTTGTCCTCAATTATTTATACAGTTGAAAAAATATCAATTGATTTAACATGGTGTAATTAGAGCCCTAAATGACATTAGATGGATGTAATTCCTTGCTTGGGTATTGAGTGACCCCAATTGCATATAATTTTGAACCTAAATAATCAATTTGTTCAATATGGTATACAATTGAGGCTAATGGAACCCAACCAAAACATTATATGGAAGAAATTACTTTCATTGGCCTCAATTTTCCCCAATTATATATAAGATAAAACCAAATACATTATTAGCTAGATATAGTTTACAATCGAGGCCAATGAAGATGTTATTGACATTAGATGTATTTAGTTACTTACATGAGTCTTGGTTGGCCATAATTGAATATTAAACTAAACTAAATACTTGCTAGATTCAATATGTTATGTATTTGGGACCAATATATCCCCTTGTTGATAATAGAAGGATGAAATTTATTACACAAGGTTTGTTTGGACTAAATTTCATAGATCATATTAAACAAATATTCTTTTAGTTGAATTTGGTGCATAATCAAAATACTAATTATTATTAAAAATGGATGTAATTCCTTATATATATGGCTCAACTAGTCATGATTTCATGTCAGATTCATGATAACACTCAATTTTTTTAATAAGGTGTGCAATTAGGACCCTAATTAAAATTATGTTGACACAATTCCTTGGGAAAGCCTTGATTGGCCCCAATTATGTATCATCTAGAACCTAATACTTGATTGGTTCAATATGGTATGCAATCAAGGCAAATTAAGCCCCAATTTCCATTATATATGAATGTAATTCCTTGCACATGGATCTTTTGGACCAAATTGCATATCAATTTGAAAAAATACTTATTTTTTAATATGGTGAACACTTGGATCCCTAATTGATATCATATGGATGAAATTACTTAAACTGAGGCTTAGTAGTCCCTTGGGATCAATATAGCTCCAATTAGAATCATTTATATATAGTAAGAAATAGGTTCACAAGGATGGACTTGGTTAAAAGTGCATCGGTCATTACCATAATTGACTTTATGGGCTCAATTTGTGATGATATGGGGGATAATTTATCCTAAATTCACATTCTTTACTTATAGATCTACATTCAAGGAGCTCAAATTTTCCCTAATCACCATCATGGTTGTACCTTATATACCTTAAATCCTATACCCTAAGCCCTATTCCCTAAATTTCCTAATCCCTAATATCTATTTACTATAAATATAAAGTCTTTAAACCTTGAACTAAGTATTTTAGCCTAAATTAACATCATTTAGACTAAGAATTAAGTTCATAAGGCTAAGTTTAGCCTAAATCACACAACTGATTACCCCATTTGACTAATTCACTCAATCTACATGATGACATCCATGATATAATGATAACCCCAAAACACAGTCTATAGTCACAAATGGGTCCAAGTGAATCAAATTATCCTCAATTATCTTTGTGATTGACACTGTGTAATCTAAACCATATATATGCATTAAAACCTAGAAGTCGTAAACCATAAACACTAAACATTATACCCTAAATTGTAAACCATTTACTTTCCAGGTATTTACCAACTTCAATTTAGTCCCAATTAACATCTGTTGTAGTAATAATTTAGTTTTAACACATGGCATATCTAGTGATTAGACATTAATATATAAGTCCTTAAACCTAAACCCTATGCCCTAATCCTTAATGATCCCTAAAACATAAATTGTAATCCCTATGCACTAATACCCACTACATTCCACAAACATACATGCCTTATGATAACTTATTTTATCACGAGATGTCATAAAATGCACTTTTTAAACCTATGGCTAAAGCCTTTAGAGTACCAATCTATTTGTGCATCTATTTAGTAAATTGGGGCTATTTCAAGCCCTTTCAACCTAATTAACCAAAGATGATGATATCTAGTTGGTTATTTCAATCTAGGAGGCATTTGAGGCTAATTTGAACACCTTTAATAGTGAGATATGATTTGGGGCAAAATCAAAAGATCAATCTTCTATCATGAATTGATCCAATAAGTCAATTTGTGGAATTCCCTATGTGATCTAGTAAAAATTTAGCCTCTTAACCAAATTTGTGTCTCAATCAATTGTATAACATGTATGCAACATGTACATGGAATAATTAGCCCTAATTTTATTATAAATGCAAACATGAAGGTAAACAAGTCATAAATAGGTGTCATAAGAAGCTCAAATGTTCTTCAATTACCTTAGTGATTGGACCCTATATCTGATATATTAAACCCTAAATTACCCTATACCATTTAATTTTAACTCCAAGCCTTGTACCATTTACATTAAACCATAAACCATAAGCCCTAAACCTCAAACCCTTTAAACTATAGACCCTAAATCCTAAACCCAAAACCAATAAATTTAGCTCCAATTAACATACTTTATATACATATAGTAAGAATTAGGTTCACAAGGATGATCTTGGTTAAAATTTCATCACTCATTACCATAATTGACTTTGTAGGCTCAATATGTGATGATGTAGGGGATATTTGATCCCAAATTCATATTCTGTAATCATAGATATAGGTTTAAGGCTCCCAAATTTTTTCCAATTACCTACATGATTTTATAAATATACCCTAAAACCTATATCCTAATTTTTAATACTTAAAGTTCTTAATCCCTAAACTCTAAACCATAAATATAAAATATTTAAACCTTGAACTAATCAATTTAGCCTAAATTAACGTCATTTCTAGTCTAAGAATTAAGTTCATAGGGCTTAGTTTGGCCTAAATCACATGACTGATTACCCCATTTAACTAATTCACTCAATCTACACAATGACATCTAAGGTATAATGATAACCCAAAAACACATTTTATTATTAATGACTTATTATTATTTTTTGTGGTTTTTGTTGTGCTCAAAGGTTCTTTCTCCAAGTATTAGGAGGAAAAAATGACTTAAGAAGTAATAACATGGCATTTAATGCACTTTGGGAAATGTGCTCAAAAACATTATCATGCCACATATGTCATAAAAGCATGCTACCTAGTATTTTATTAAATGCACACATCATTTCAATTTATGGGGAGCCATTTCCCTTCCATCATAATATCAATTCAAAACCATAGGATTTAATGTAGGGAGAGACATGAGTATCCATTAAGCTAAGTCATTATAGGGGAAAGATCCCTGTAGTTGTGCACCTTCAACTTATACCTTAATTGTAATCCCTATTACCTTAAACATAAATTATAATCCCTAATCCATTAACCCTATGCACTAATGTCTTAATCCCCAATCCATAATCCCTAATCTATATTAAGTATAACACAATCATGTTATTTAATAACATGATCACGTTATTCTTAACATATGCAACACTTGGTCCTCATTAATAATTTTTGAACCCAAAGCTTATATCAACAATACCATGATTATGTTATGTAATAATGTGATCACATTATTGTCAATATGAATTTCTCAATGGGTTGGATGGGGTAAGACCTTATATAAAACATAACATGATCATGTTATGTAATAACATAATCATGTTATATAACACAATCATGTTATTATTATTTTAATTATAATCTCACTTATTAATGAATATTTTTATCCTAAATTGAGACTTCTATCCCCACAAACATTCTCTACATACTTCTACGAGATGTACATCCCTGTATACTTGACCCCACCTTTGAAAAGTTGTCAATTGTCCCTTTTGATGGGTTTTGAATCACAATCAAAGAGGAAGAGGAAGTTTTTGAAGAATAAAAAACCAAAGGAATTAGAATATTTCAAAGAGAAACACAAGATACTAATGCAAAAAGTTTATGGTAAACAAGGTATAAACCCTAATCCTGATGAACTAAATGCCATAGATAATGAGCCAATTAATGATAATGAATTAAGTAATGATGAAATTGACTATAATCACTTGAATAATGTTGAAATTGACCATAATGAAATGAATATTAATGAAATTGGAAATAATGAATTAGTTAATGTTGGAAGTTCATATTCAAAGTTCCAAGTTTTTGATTTTGTTGATGATGAGTCTATGTATGATGCTTCACCCCCATGAATGAAGAAAATTTGATGGAAACAAATAATGATGAAATTAATCATCAATAAAATTTCATGGAAACATATAATGAAGAAATTAATAATGAAGAATATAATTTCATCCCACCTCTAAACAATGAAAGTAACAATGATTTTGAAACATCCTCTCAACAAATTCCACCATTACCAACACCTTCAAGAATTGTGTGTAGCAAATACAAGAACTTAATTGAAGTTGATGAAAATATTTTAAAACCAATGCATAAAAAAAGTCTAATTTCCATTCAAGAAGACTAGCTCAACAAATTTGGGATACTTTCTTTCATAATTTTGAGTATGATAGTCAAAGATGTTAATTTGTTTCATTGATAAAATTGATTAAGATGAGACCTATAATATACACATTAGGACTAAGAACATATAACATGGATGATAAAAATGATGAAATTATTGAAAATCTACATGATGCATATCATACTGTAATCTTGAGATCACACAACAAAGATTGTAATGCTCCCTAACATATAATGATAACTTGTATAGTAAGTGCTAAAACAGTGAAAAAATAATTGACTTCAAAAACAATCCAAACACTTGATATAAATAGAAAAAAGTTAATGAAAGAAATTTTAAGACATGAAATACTTAATGAACCTAATACCAATGAGCTTTGGAAATTCTTTGGTAGACTTCCATGAAAGAACAAGCCTATAGTTAATACTCTCAAAGAGTTACTTGCTCAATTTTGGAAAGACTATACAAGAGTTTTTCCCAATGCAAGAGATGTTATGAAAAGAAGAGTTGGTTTTCATAATTTTGAACTGCATCCAAAAAATTTATTAGATATGACTCAAACACAAATGTATTCTAAATTTTTGGAAAAACATCCATAAATTTCTGTTTGTTAAAGATATTTTGAGATGGCAAAACCTTTTTTATGTTAAAATAAATCACACACGTACCACTTTTTGTTGTAGGCAACATGTTGAATTTTCAATGCACTATGATGTTTTTTCCATATTCATTGTACTTTGCATACTAACATTTTTCAAGAGTGTGGCATTGAATTGCCACCAAAATTAGCTAGGGAATTTATTCCAATTATATGCTATGAAAAAATGGATGGGCAATTATTTTACAATAAATCATGTTTAAATGGAAATTACAACATTTTTGGTAGATTACCAAATTAAAAAAATGTATCCATGACAAGATTAAAAGTACAATCGGATAGGAATTAGTTAGTTTAAACAAATATTATTCATTGACTTATCAAGTAAAATATGGAAAAGAATCTAAATTGTGTGAGCTTGTTACAAAAAAGATTCCTGTTTTAGAATTTTTGGTCAAATTTAGGGAGAAGATTATGACTATTCAAGGCACACACATAAGGCTAGATGGTTGGATGAACATTTTAATATATGAAAGGATACATTCCTACTTAGTTTAATTGTTTTAGTAGTTGATTTTGTATAGAATTACACATCCAAACCCCAAATGGAAGTTCAATTATAGTATTAAAACTCATCACAAGTTGCCATATTCATGAATATAGGATTCATGCATGCACCTAATAGTACAAAGCAATAGCAAAAAATATTAAGCGGTACCATTATATATCAATGATGATAAATCACATTGTTCAAAGTATGTACAAAGTTATTTTTAGAAGTTCTATGAATAGTTGATTTAGAGGAACATTACTTTCAATCAACATTACATTTGGTAAGACAATTTCACATCATAATTCAATAATGCAAAGATGCTTTATTGGTTGATCAGGATACATGTTACCATAGGTGAAGAACACATTTGGAGTTTCACTAAGGCTGGTCATTGAAAAGGGCATCATGATGGTGCTGGAACATATGTAAAAAAGAGCTATTGAAAGGGAGGAGTTAAAATTTGAAGAGGGTGTTCATTTGATAGATGTATGAAGAAGAAAAATTGGCAAAGTATGAGGATAATATGACTCTAATGAGTTCAAGTGACCTCCACTCATTTCTTAGCTCAAATTCAAGTTTTTTGACTATTCATATGAGGCACTTGGCATCTTTCTATTCTACATGCATGGACTCTATTTAGAATGAGTGTGACTCATAAGAGTGGGTGGATGATTGGATTTCCAAACCTATAATTCTAATCAACACATATCAATTTTTAACAACATTGAAACTTACAAATATGACATCATGAGATGATTTTGACCATATATCTTATCTAGTGTAGCCAAGTAGAATATTTTTCATTATGTACAATTTATTCTTGTTATTTATATATCTTCATATTTTTTCTAAAAATTATTTTTTGTGATGTACATGGCATGTTTTTTCAGTTATTGTAGATGAGGATAATGAATAAGACACTGATTACTACTTATATCAGTGTGTAGAGAGAAATAAAAAATTGACTTCCCTAGTTATAGATGGAGAAAACATCGACTATCCCATTGGGTCAATGGTAGTCACCGAAACTTGGTTTCAATGATTTCCTTAAAAAAATCAGATCAATGGTTGTTTGAAGAGTTTGAAACTCAAAGGAAGATATTGCACTATTCAAATTTGATTCTTACAAAAAATATTCAATTACAAAAATATCATGGGAGGCCATTAAATAGGAAACTATGGAAAGTTTGAGAGTTAGATCTTGAAGTTATTCTTGATACTATGAAGGTTATATCAGATCCTAGTGATTCATTAGATTGAAATATAGAGGTATGTTGACTTTTCAAATATATATGTAATCAATTTTACCAAATGTTTTTATTTTCTAGGTAGTACATATATAAATTTCATTTTTAATTGCTTACTAACAATTTTTTATATGTTAATGGTGCCATATAAGCTGCCACCTTCACATGGTTAGAAGTGTCAGTAAATAGTTTTATATTCTTGAAACTAAGAGAAGTTTAGGTTTATGAGTATTTGAACTTAGGCTAAATATTGCATTTTTATTATATTAAAAAGGGTTTTATTGAGGCTAGAATGGGTGGTAGGTTTGTCTATTGGGCCTAATGGGAGGCTAAGAACCTAGTCTTAGACATTATCTACTCCTTAAACATGTTGGTGGTGTCAATTTTCACTAAAGAAGCATTGGAACCAGAGTTATGCAACTACAACTTGAACTTTGACAATATTTGTTGTTAGTGTTTTTGCTCTCCAAAATGATAGTGAAAATAAATTTTTGGGTGGATTCAAACATCATGGTAGTGTGATAAAATTTAATTTTCATATTTGGACATAATAAAAGTGATAGATTCATAGGTGGAGGTCTCATAGGTAGAAATTCTAGTTAGAGCTCGAGAAGTTGCTTGTTCACTGATAAAAACTTGCATTTTTAGACCCATAACTATAACTTGTCTAAAGATTGATATCCAATATTCCACCCAAGTGCTTTGGGGTGAGATTAGAGGGATTAAAGAGGTACGTGAGGGATCTAATGGTTCACAAAAAACTTACAATTTGTGAACTATGAATTTGACTCAAGAGAGGATGGTTAGTATGGTATTAGTTCTAAAATGAAAATAAAATGAAAGAAACACACTAACTAGCATAACATCTCTAGGCCTAGTCACTATGGAGAGATTAGTTAACAAACATGAGTAAAACACACAACTAAATGCAAAATAAACCTTATTTTACGTTCTTTGGATACTCTAAAATGTTTATTGTAATAGTTTGCTCAGCTTGTGCTCATGAAGTCCTTGGAAATGGAAGCTTGGATACCTCCATCTCTCTTTGGCACCGTTGGCTTATGCCTTGGCTTAGATTGAAATTAATTTGGCATGGTAACACTAGTTTCTTGAAGCTGTGTAATCAATTATGCATTATAAATTTTCATAATCATGTCTTAGAATTCATTTGGTGAGGCCTCCTATTTATAGATTTTTGAGAATGTCTAGAATCAAATTGAAGTATCTATCTCAAGATTGAGATATATGGATAAGGATTAATCCAATTATGAAATTAAAATTTATAAATAGTCTCATCAATATTTGGGATAGAGGAGCAATTAAGAGTCATGGAGGGCTTTGATAAGGCTTTGATGAGGCATGGAGGGCATGAATCTTGATATGTGTGGCATTTATGGCCTAGGGATGTCTTCCCAAGAAATGAAGTCACCTGATGATGCATATATTCAAAATTCATTTCCAAAAATAAGTATTCAACAAGTTTTCATGGAATTATTAATAATGCCTTGATTTGGTTTAATTATCTCTTAAGCATGTTTAAGCACTATGTGTACAAATTACTCAAATTGATCAGAATGTCTTGTTATTGTTCTAAAATTTGACTATATTAGAATTGAAAGTCCATATTAGATGCATTATATCCATTATCCCATTTAGGATGTTATTAATAGAAAATAACAAAGGCACGTGTCTCGTGTAAGATATTTGATAAGAAAGAGCAATCTAGAGCACCTAGGTGTAAAATTGGCATTTTGACTTAGAATGATTTGATCAAAGTTTGCTAGCCCATAAATTGCATTACCCCATTTAGGGATAACCTAGCTGGAATTGGCACTTGAATATTTCAATTTCTCATTATTTAGCATGTTTTAGTGTTTTTAAGCCAAATTGCACATTTTAGGTGGAAATTGGCCAAAAGCCTAGTTGGAGGTTATCAATGGCCAGATTTAGGTTTGTATAATTTCCCCCTATTTAGGAATTCATTGCAAGCTATAATCATGGTAACATCTTCTCAAATAATGAAAAGGTCATGTATGCCTACAACTACAATGATGATAAACTAACTATATGATGCCCCCTCGAGGGAATCATTAGCACAAGTAGGTTGAAAAATGGCCCCTTGAAAAGAAAGAAGCAAAACAAGGGGACCAAAGAAAGTAAAAATGATGGGGTGAATACACACTGATTTTGAAAAAGTAGTCAAAGTCATTGAGAATGAAAGTGGGATGGTGTACAATGGTTTGCCCAAAGGTGGTTATAAGTATTATACCCTGATAATGGCAACGTGGTATGATAACACAATGATTTTCCCAAAGGCAGGTATAATCATTGAGAAGATGGAGTTATCCCATTTAGGATAGATAAACAAGAGAATAACATGCCCCTGTATAGGTATAAAAAGTAAAGTGGTGATAATATAACGATTTGCTTAAAGGTGGCTATAATCATTAATAAATATAGGTGGGATGGTGTGCAATGATTTGCCCATATGTGATTATAATCATTGAACTCTAATTATGGTAAACATGATAAACTTGGATGAGGATGATGATAGTGTAACATAGAGGGTAATGATGAATTAGAACAACCTACTAGTAGGGAGATGTTCATCTAAACTAATAAAGTTTTAAATTATTTTGTGGTTAATTACTCTATTTAGGATATGATTAGGAGTGAATTGGGATTTTGATACTGAAAAGATGTTGATGCCATCATTAATAAATAGAAATCTTGAAGATAAGGTTTGTTTTAGCACATGTCAGTAGGCATCATGGTATAACATCATGAGGACTTCGTTAAAAATGCATAAAGATTGACTCCTATAATCCAATACTCAATAGAAAATAATGCACCAATGATAGAAACCATGATGACAATGTAAACATATGAATATGGATGGATTCAAGTATAAGTGTGGGCAAGGAATGACCCAATGAACACACATAAATTTAATCAAGACAACAATACTGATAGCAAACAAAAAGGTAGAAACAAACAAATAATGTAATAGAAAACCTATGAATATTACCCCTAAAAATATGTGATAACTTAACAAACAAAAAAAATTGGGGAATATAATAAAAAGAAGGGGGTGGTCAAGTTCTCTCCATATGCACTAGAAAAGTGGATGCTACCTACATAATTCTATATATGTAATATCGAATAAACAAACTTTAGGCTAAATGTAGTTCTCCCAGGGAATGGGAAGAATGTGATAACTGATGAAAATAAATAGAATGGCTATGATATAAGAATATGAATGGTCTTGAAAAATGGCAAGTACGTGAGATAAAAGGCCAAAAATGACAAGTGATGTGCTTGTAACTTAGTAAGGGTTCACAGAATCCTTAAGGTAAAGAAGTGGTTAGTGTTTTTGTTCTTTTCAAATAAATTTTCAAATGTCTTTGGAATTATTTTGGAGTATCTCAACTCAATTGAGAATGAAAAGACACTAAATGGTTCAAGATCTCAAAATAGTGAGTGTATTAAAATTTAGGTTACTCATAAAATGATGAGAACATGGCTTAGGTTACTTATAAAGTGGTGAGTGCGTGGTTTGGGTTTCTTGCAAAATAGAAAGAGAATGGCTCAGGTTGATTGCAAAATGGTGAGAGCGTGGCTTAGGGTGACTGAGTTGACCTCAACAAGTATTTATTAATTCCTACATAGTCCTAGAGTAAGACCTTAAGTCACTATTGTTCCACCCTATAGTGAAGGGTATTCAATTAGTGTAGTAGTCAATTCAAACAAAATAGGTACAATTTGTAAAAAGGTACAATATGGCACATAAAGTGGCAAGTTGGTACATTAAGGATTAATGTTTCCCTTAATTTACCCATAGATGGTTATAACTAGGACATAATGGCATTGATCAATGGTACTAATTTTCCCAAAGGTGGTTATAATTTGTAGCAAGATTAGTGGTAAGAAAAGAATAACAAATGAAAGATGAAACTACTAAAAATTCTATCATACTATCCTAAAATATGATCTCTATCTGAAGTACTTGAACCAAGTGATGAAATTGATCAAATACCTTGATGTTAAAAATGTGTCATGAATGGAAAAAACTAAGGTCAAATGGGATAGGCTTTAGAACACACTAGGTCGATAAGTTAGAAAGGGAAAGTGGATATAGCTAAGAGGATGAAAAAGGATGAAACTTATGTAAAGAAGAATAGTGATAAAATGGCATAACTAAAATGTTCCTTATAGATAATACACCTTAGTGCTCAAGCATAATATCACTTGAGATGAATAATATTCATCAGCTTAATAAGTGCATCTCCATCTAGAGTGGTGAATCTGTATGCTCCTGATCCATAATCTGTAGTAATGATGAAAGGCCCTATCCAATTTGGTTTGAATTTTCCTTTATGCTTCTTCTCGACTGTGGTATTCTTTTGATTTTATTTAAGAACAATATCACTAAATTCAAATGTTCTATACTTAACATACTAATTATAGTGGCCTTTGAGTCAGTTCTAATATGCTTGAATATTATTAAGCATGGCTATGTATTTTTCATCAAGTAGGTCTAACCCATGCATGGGAGCTAGTCGATAGTCATGATCATCTAGGACATGCTTAAAAGATATGCATAGTGAAGGTAACTCAACCTCAATGGGAAGGATGGATTTAGTATCATAAACAAGTGAGTATGGAGTGGCTCCTATGGGGGTATGATGATTGGTATGGTATGCCCAAAGGGTAGGGAATATTTGTAAATGCTAATCATGACTAGTATCATTGATAATATTTTTGAGAATATTAATGGTTTTATTGGATGCCTTGGCTTGGCCATTACCTTTAGGGTAATGTGCTGTAATTTTTTTTGTGTGATGTTATACTAAGTACATAGCTAGTCTACATCCTTGTTCTTAAATGATCCTTCATTATCAGATATAATAATAGAGGGGATACCATAGCGGTAAATGAGATGGTTGAAGATGAATTTAGAAATTTGTTTTCTAGTCATGTGAGGGGTATAGATTCAACCCACTTAGTGAAATACATAGTGGTGGTAAGGATATGTTTATGGATGTTAGATGAAGTGGGGTTGATCTTCCCAATGAGGTCATGTTCCCATGTAAAAAATGGCCATGGTGTCAACATCAATTTTAGAGTTTGGGCTAGGGTATGAATCAGATTAGCATGTCATTGACATTTGTCACACTTCTTTATATATATAATGGCATCTATGTCCATCATGGTCCAATAATAACCAGTACATAAGATATTTTTGTATAGGACTGACCCACTAGAATGAGCTCCAAAAACTCCATTAGAAATTTTCTTAATGCTAGTGTAGACTCTACTGAAGTTAAATAGTGAAGCAGAGTTCCATCAAAATTGTGATGGTAAAGGGTGGATCCAAGTAGAGTATAATGAGTGAAATGATGAATAAAGGATTTGGTTTATTTTTGAGATAGGTTAGGTGGTATAACTTGGTCATGAAGGTAGTTGTAAAGATCTGAGTACTAGATAGAATTAGGACCAATAATATCATAAATCATTGCAAAAGTTGAAGGTTCATGAGCTAGTGCTGAAAAATTATCGATAAGGAACTGATACTCTCTAGCTTTATCTATTTTTCAAATTAGAGAGCCAATAATAGCCATGGAATCTATAGTTTTGTTACTAGCCCTTGGTATGTGCTCAAATTGAATATTGGCAATTTATTGCTTAAGATTGTCAAACATGGATTTATATGAAACCAACTTGTCATCTTTGGTCTAAAAATGATCTGTGACTTGATTGATGATTAACTAAAAATCACCATAAACTTGGAGATGAGATATATTCCAATGCACTTCTTGTCAAAGTCTTGATACAAGTGCTTCATACTTGGCCATGTTATTTATACAAGGAAAGATGATTTTGAATGATTTAGGGATTAGATTCCCTTGTGGTGTAATAAATAATAGACCTACCCTTGATCCATGCGTAGTAAATGAACCATAAAAATATAGCTTCCAAGGTTGCTCCTTAAGGGATGTGTTAATGATGGTCATTATGGATTCATCAGGAAATTGAAATGTGAGTGGTTGTGTGTCTGTTAGAGGTGCTTCAATGAGTTGATCCACAAGAAATTATCCCTTGATTGCCTTTTGATTGACATAATCTATGTAAAACTAAGAGTCATGATCCATTTAGCCATTCTACCTTGTAAATCTATTTTATATAGTAGATACTTGAGTGGATCTACTTTTGAAATGACCATGGTCTTATTATTCAACATGTAAGGGTGTTATTTCTAAGATGCAAATACCATGGTTAGACAATATTTTTCAATAGGTGTATAGTTATGTTCATATGTAACCAACGTATGGCTTAGGTCGCATAAAACATGCTATTTTACATTATCATCATGTTGAGCCAAGAGTGCCCTTAGAGTATGGTCGATAGCTGATAGGTATAATAAGAATGGCTTTCCTAGCATAGGAGTAATCTAATAGGTAGATTAACAAGATAGTCTTTGAGTTGTTGAAAAGCTATTTAGTAGTGATCATCCTAGCAAAATGAAATTCCATTCTTTAAAATGTATGTAAATGGATGGAACTTGTCTACTAATTGAGAAATGAGTCATCAGATTGACTATATCTTACCCTACAAACTATGGATTTACTTTAAATTGGTTCATGGTGGCATCTCGGTTATAGCATGGACTTTATCTAGATCAACTTCAATACCTATACAAGACATGATGAATCCAAGTAATTTTATTGAATTTATACCAAACACACATTTATTTGGATCGAGTCTAACTTTTTACTCCTGTAATCTTTCAAATATCTTATGTAACACTGCTAGATAGTCATCCTTAGTTTTGGATTTTCCTAATATGTCATTGACACAGTATTCAATAATATCATGCATCATATCATGGAATATGATATTCATGGCCCTTTTATATGTATCTCCAACATTCTTAAGGTCAAATGGCATTACCTGATAACAAAATGTTCCCCATGGAGTTGTGAATGCTATTTTATTTTGGTCTTCTAGTGTTATTTTGATCTGTTTGTATCCTAAAAAGCCATCTATGAGTGAAATCATTTCATAAGCTACCATGGAGTTGATGATCATTTCAATATTAGGCAAGGGAAAATCATGTTTAGACAAGCTTTGTTGATGTCTCAAAAATTAGTACAAATTTTGATCCCATTAGGCTTTTTACTAATAGGTACAACATTAGAGATCCATTCTGAGTAATCAATGGATCAAATACGTCCTACTTCTAAGAGTTTTTATGGCTCTTTATTTACCAATACAATAATGTGAGTTTGAATAGATGAATCATGTCAAGGATTAATTTGATTTTGGTTGGATCAATTTCAATTCCTTGAAAGGAAATTATAAATCCAAGGATCTTTCCTAAAAAGACCCCAAAAATGTACTTCTTAGGGTTGAGGCAGACATGGTAAAGGATGAGGCACTCAAATATAATATTGAGAATAGCAAAATGGTCTTTTTAGAGTTTGGGATTTTTGAGAAGGTCATATACATAGTCCTCTAAAATCTTGTGGATAAAGTCATGGAAGATGTAAATAATGGCATGTTGGTAGGTTACACCAGCATTATTTAGTCTAAAAGGCATGACTCTATAGTAGAAGGTTTCCCATAGGGTGGTAAAGGTAGTCTTGTGTTGATCTTTGGGGGTAATTAGAATCTAATTGTAACCCTATAATCTATCCATGAAAGATAACATCTCATGGGTGACTGTAAGATCAACTAGCTAGTTAATGCTCAGTAGAGGAAATTCATCCTTAGAGTAAGTGAGGTTGAGGTCATGAAAGTCCACACAAATACGTATTCCCCCTATGTCTTTGGTGATAGGTATGACATTCAAGACCCATTGGGGATAGTCAATGGGTTGAATGAAATTGATAGATAAGAGGTGTTAAAGCTCTCCTTTGATGAAAAGGGCTATACAAGGGTACATACATTGTAGTTTTTGCTTGATGAGTTTAGCATCATAGTTGGTGAATATGTTATGGGTGGCAATGGTAGGGTCAATTCTAGGCATGTTATTATAAGACCTAACAAATGCTATGATGCGATCTTGGAGGAAAGAGGGAAAGTCCCAACGTTCCTCGAAATTTAGTGATTGGCCAATTTTGATAAAGTGAGGGTTGTACAAAATAACCAAGTTGATATCCATGGTGGATTCATTCAACATGGTCAAGGTCTTAGGAGGAAGCGATTTGTGGATGGCAGAATATAGTGAACTAAGGTAGGTGAGAATATAATTGTCATCTTGGCATTGAATAGAGTTAATGGTAGGAGAGTCATCTCCTATCATTTTAGGATGGATCAAAGGTATGGTTACAATTTCCACTCATTTTGATAATATAGGGGCCTGACACTGATCATATTGATGAAAAAAATTTAAGTGGGATGATGTCATCATCCTCACACATAGGTGGAGGAGAGGTTGGTGAGGAAGGGGTGTCTCCCTTAATAATGGTGATGGTAGGTGATTTGGTTGGCTTCTTGGTAGGTAGAATGAATCTAACGCTATGTTTCTCATGAGTATTTTGGGTCTCAATGAAAATAAAATCATGTGGGCCATGATTATATCATCTAAGACTAAATCCCTTCCAAGCACACCTATGGAGGTATGTCTTGGAAAAACCTGACTTGTCTAGATGGGATAAGTTGGAGGTGAATGGTCAAGGTGAAGGAGAGGTCGTAGAAGCACCAAGGGGTTTATCAAGTCCCCCATAAATTAAATGGGTTTTATAGTGTGAAGGTCCAAAGGGAATAATGGCCATGATCATGGGGTCATACCTAGGTTGGTGGTCAATTTTTCCATACTCTTGGGGAGTAGGGAAAACATCAAGGGTGAGGAGGTGATATTCCCCCAATGAAAGACATTATAATGTGGATTCCAAGTAGTCTAAGGTGGGGATTTGATCAGAGGGGATGGATGAGATATTTGATGCCTCATTGGTAGAAGAAGGTATGAATTCCTCTTTCATGGTTGAGGTTTTGTCTCTGGTTAATGAGGGTGTACTAGATGGAGGTAGGAGGACACAGTTGGGTTAATAGGTCATGTTTCATGTTGAGAAGGGACTTGGGTTAGCTTAGATGGTGATGGCCTAACCTTCATGCTCAAATTTGATGCAATAGTGAAATGTAGAGGGTACACAACCCACAAAGGAAATCCAAGGTCATCCTAACAAAACATTTATTAGAATTTTCCTTCCACAATATAGAAGAGTTTGAGGAGCATGCGAGGTCATACATAGATATGAAGGACAATAGTTCTTAGGGTAGTGGTCATGGTGTTATTGAAGGATTAGAGGACAACCAAGGTTTTGGACATGACATTATCTATTAGGTTGAGTTGGTTATATGCATAAGAGGAGATGATATTAATACTAGCTCCCCCATAAATCATGACCCATTTGATGTGGGTTTTATTTATGTAAGAAGTAATAAAGAGAGGGGGGTTTGGGTCATCAAGATGGATAGAAGGTATTTCTAAATCCTTGAAAGTGACAAAGTTGGAAATTTGGAGAGCACCAATAAAGGCTGGTAGAGGTTGAGGGTCTTCAAGTTAGACCTTTACTAACTATAATGCCTCAATCATTACTTGGTGATGATGAATTAAAGTAGTAATCAACTCATATAAGCTCGTCTTCATTAGGGTCTGGTAAATCTATTTGAGTACCACTCTCTTCATGGATTCAAAGGGTTTGGATTGGAAGGCACCTAAGATAGATACCTTGGGTTTGGATAAAGGTGAATAAGTTTGGGTAGGGTTCGATTGGGAGGTAGAATATGGGTATGTCCATGGGATGGACATTGTGGCCTTCCCCTTATCCTTCTACTAAGCATGTGATCATGTGACCACATAGATAGTATGGATAAATGGAAGAGTTGGGGTAGGTGATTGGTTTAATTATTTTTCACTCTAAGGTGAGAGTGGGGGAATATGTAGGTGTTGGGTAGGGGTTGTTGATGGTTGGATTAATGTAGGGTTCATGGGAGGTTCATATTTTAATAGATTATCCTCATCATAGAGCTTATGGATAATGGTTTAGAGAGCTTTCTAGTTCTCTATGTCATGCCCTAGTGTCTTATGATAGGAGCACACTTGGTGGTCATTATACTAGATGGGTTTAGGACCAAGAGGGTTGAATGGCCTGATAGGGGGTAAGGTTAAGAAAGAAGCTTGTAATAACCTTTATAAAATAGTCAAGTAGGATTCAACTAAAGGTGGAGAGGGTTTAGAGGTTTTGGTCTTGGTCTTGGTTGGTGAGATGGTAATCATTTTATAAGTGGTATTGGTAGTAGGAGGTTTGGATAAGGTGGTATTATTAGTTGATGGTTTTGGTTATGGTTTTGATAATGTGGAGGTTAACAAGTTGAAGGTAAGAGGTTTTAAGGTAGGTAGCTTGGTTTTTTATGGCTAGATGAAAATGGGTGTGTTCAAAAGTAAGTGTGATGGTGTAAATAACAATGGTAGTTAGGTTTTTATTAGGAAAACTAGCTTCCTACTCAGAGTGGAGGGATGAGGCCCTAAGATAGAGGGTAAGGTGGAGGGAGGTAAGAGTTTGGGCCTTTAGCCTTTTGGTAGATTTACTTACTTGGTCAATTTGGTTTTGTGATTGGTTATTGGGTTTAGTGAATTAATCTCCACTTTTATGGATGGTTTATTAAGTATCTATGTAGGGAAGGTGCCAAAGGTTTTATATGGTTTGGTTAGTTTTGTTAGAGAAGGTGATTTGGTTGTTTAGGGTTTAGGAGTATTAAATGGTTGAGGAATTATTAGATTGGTAGAGGTTTCTATTAGTTTGGTTGGTAAGATAAGGGTTTGGATAATAGGAGTGGTGGTTTGGTTTGTTAAAGTGGGATTTGGAGGTTCGTATTTGGTGGTATAAGGGAGCCCTAATTAGTACCAAAATGTGGCTCAATCTATGTCAGGATTGGAGACAAATTTCAATTTTTGCACTAACCTAGAGAATGGTTTGTAGACTTGAAAGATAAGCCCATAGGTTGAGAAAGGGTAATGGTGACCTCATCCTTTTCCTTAATTAAAAGATGCAAGGCTTAGATGGGTGACTCCTCTTTGGGAGGTGTAAACATGGTTTTTTCCTTTTTGGGAATGATCTCTAAAGGGGGAGCAAGTTTTTTGATGGTTAAGGGAGAAGGTAAAATGGGTGCTTATTCTATTATGTCAGCTGAAGGAGGGGTGGTAAGTGATTCCACTACCTCAATAAGTGGAGGATAAGAAAAGGGTGTTTCATTAATTTGGGTCTCCAAAAGAGGATAAGGTAACTCCACTACCTCAACAAGTGGAGAGAGAATAATAGGTGTATTAGATGATAGGTTCTTCAGTAATGAGCATGACAAGAACCATGTTAATAGTATGGGTATCATGAGAACACTCAACCTTGGTGATCTCATTTTGGTAGGCAAATGATTGGGGAAAGGTTGCCTAAAAATGTCAAGGGCTTTGTTTTGAGGTGCATTAGGGTTGTTCAACATAATCTCCCCTTTATCAATGAGAGATTTGACAATGCTCTTGAAGGTATTACACCTACTGACGTCATGCCCAACTAATCGATGGAAAGCACATAGGTCATTATCATTGTAACAACTAGGTGCAAGATGAGAGGAATCAAATTGTTTGGGTGGTTTGATAGGAGGAAGTTGTATGATGTTAACCTTTAATAACTTCTCTAGAATTAAATCATAAGATTCTCTAAGTAGAGTATATTACTTCTGGTTGTTCTAGCTTTGGCTCCTTGTGTTTTGCTTTGAGGAACCAGAGGAATTTGGTTGGTTGATAGATGATGGATAAGTGGCTTTAAAGAAAATTTTATTTTCAATTCCTTTACTCTTAGAACTGGTATTGGTTTGGTTGCTCATTTTGGAGGAAGAGGCCTCATTAATTTTGTAGGTAGAGTTCTTGTTTTTCATTTTTATCTTTCCTTCATCGATGGCTCTATTTTATAGCTTACACACCATGGTAAAGCTTCATCAAAAGTTTTGAAACTCTAAACACATAGTGTAGAAGAGATGTAATTTTCACATGTTTGAGAAAAAAGTTCTATCAGTTTGGGTTGAGGTAAAGAGAAGGAAAGATAATTGATTAGGATCCTCCAATGAGCTAAAAATTTGGTAATAGATTCATCATTAAATTTTTGGATAGAGTAGAGGTTAGTCATGGAAATCCTCTTGGATATATTTATTGATAAGTAATCCAAGAAATTTTGAGCTAGCTGGGTGAAGGAGAAAAAAGAGTGTTTGGCTATAGCACTATACTAGTCTAAGGCTGGACTGAATAAGGATATAAGGAAGGTATGGAGAAGGAGGGAATAATCATAGACAATCAAGTAACATTAATTTATAAATTCACTAAGGTGATATTGGAGATACTCCTTACTCTAAAACTTAGAAAACTTGGGGAGTTCTCATTAAGTAGGATATTGTCTGATAGGGGCAGATGGGTGAATGGGTTCATTGCAAATTTGGTCATAGGATAAGATGTTGTGAGTTTTATAAATGGATGAATCTAAGGTAGTCATCTTATTCATGAGAATTTTCATTAGGTATGGCTTGGGTTGTGCACCCAAAAGGTTGTAAGGTGCATACTATTATGGTGGTTGGATGACATATTGATAATTGGTTGGAGGTTGAGAAGATGTTACATATTGGTATGTGGATACTGGTGATTGGGTGGAAGGTATGTAGGGGTAGGTGGATGTAGGTGGTTGGGTAGTAGGTAGAGGTAAATGCCCTTATAATCTAGGGATGTAACCTGGGTTTGGTGTAATGGGCATCTATTAGGTGGGGGTGGTGGATAGGTTCGTAATCAAAGGAAGAGTAGTGACCTTTATGTTAATTGGTGGCAACGTAGAAGGTATGGATAGTAAAAGATTTTTAAGTGGATTATTTGTCAAAGGAAGGTTGGTAATTCTAGTGGTAGGTACCCCTATGTGAGGGGAGTATAGGTGGTTAGTGGTTGGGTTGCACCCAAGGTAGAGGAGTTATTGGTGGGGGTAGAAGGTATAAGGATTTTTATATTTGGGTAGGTTGGTTTTCCATATTAGTATCAAAGGGATTATTGGTGGATGAGGAAGCTTAAGTAGTCAATGGTTGGGTGGTAACTATGGAAGTAGAAGTGTTTCCCATAAGGTGGGAAGGCATCCCATAAGGTTGGCCCATAGATGGAGCTAAAGAAAGGGCACAATGGGGCATAGTGTTAAGATAGTGTTGGAGGGCTACATAATTATTATCTAAGAAGGTGGCAAAGTTTGCATCTCCTTGGGGAAATGTTTGAAGGAAATAAGGACTTCTTGAATGGTGAGGATATTCTACTAGTTTAAAGACATACTCCATGAATGAGGGGGTAGAAGAGGTCAATTAGCTTGGTAATGGGTTATATTATGCTAGGTTATTTCTCTATTGGTGATTTAGGACCATCTAAGGTAAGGGGAGAGAAAAAAAAACAATCTCACCACTCAAATAGAGATAAGACAAGAAATGATCAAGAAAATCAATCACACTCTAAAAATTGAATTAAGTCATAAAGGTTCTTTTTAGTCTCTCTTTTGGATTATGCCTTAAACTTTCAAGAAATTATGTGATTGGAATTGGCTTGTAAAGCAGGTACTAGAAAAGAAGTTTACAAATGGTTTTAGGTTGTTCAAGCTCTCAAAAAGAATTTATATTAGAAATAAATACATGGTTTGGTATTAGGGCCTACCCCCTCACTTCACACACTCCAACGATAAGGGTGTCAGGTGCTTAGCCAATATATACCAATTTCTATACTTTATAGTCAACCAGAGAGATGAATGGGTTCTCCCCTTGGTAATGACCTCCAAGTAGGATCATCAAGAAAGGATAAGGTGACTACTAGATGATGAAATCCTAGTCGAGCCTTGTCTCAAGTTTGTTTGATAATAAATTGATGAAGGTGGTTTGGTTTAGTATGTTTAACAAAAGTGATGCTATGATTGAATTACTTTGATTTAATTTAGACTATATGAGCTACACTTGAAATAAATCAATGTATATAGCTGATTTTAAGCCCAAAATAAATTTTACATTTGTTTATGAGCATATAATAGAGAGAAGGGTATATAGATGCAAAAAAATAGGAAAATAAACTTGAGTAAAATAAATATGGGTATGGCTAAAAAACCTATTTGGTTATATGCATGTTGAATCAGATGATTGTGAAGAACTCCTCTTTAGCTTGGGAAGATGACCTACAAATAAGATATCACTAAGAATATTTGTTTTTTAGATAGATAGCTAAGTGGATTACCTATTTCTAGCTATATCTTGAAAGTGAGAGCTTCCTTGGGGGCTGCCAATCCACATGTTTTAAACAATTAAGTTCAAAAAATAAAAGACAAGGTACTTGCATCAATAATCCAAAGGTACTAAAATTGAGCATAAGAAATACTTGCTAAACAAATAGACTATAAATGACTAAAATAGAAATAAGTAAGTTAATATTAATGCTAAATGGCTCAGGTCTATCCCAAAAAACTAGGTATGGGATTGTGAATAGGTAAAGACATGAAAAGTTCTTGAAAGTTGTGGATGTGGCCCCTTTCACCTCTTAATCCTCTCATCTTGTAGGAAAGGAAGGAGAGGTATAATGAGATGTTAACTAGGCATTCTAATAATAACCCATGCATACAATGGCTCACACATGGATTTAGACAAGTTATTTTTAGAAAATCAAGGTGGATATTTACATGTTAGTGTTTGGGATGGTGGAACCTGAGCATCAACATTTAGGTTGACTATCATCGATCATCCTGATCATCAATGGTTGAGGACCAAGGTAGAAAGTGGTTTAAAGGGTAAGTTAAGTTAGTTTTTCAAATTGACCTTGGTTAGGCTCAGCTAGGGGTGAAAGGGTCAAGGGGGTCTTAAGGCGGTCTAGGGGTGTTTCAACATTTGGAATTATAATGTACAAATTTTGGTGTCTATAAGGGGTTTGAATTAGGTAGGACAAACCATTGATGGTAAATTTGATCATCAATAGTTATTGTGTGTATTTTTTAGGTGATAAATGGCCAATTGATGAGATCACAAAGCTAGATTTAAAGAGATATATTGGTGTTAGGTTAATTATAAAATACAAATAAAGTAAATAAATATTAAAAAATTATTTATTAGTTTATAAAAGGTTGGTTGGATGAACAGTTGGGGTGGTTGGCTTGTTGATAGATTCTAGCATGATTTTGATATAGTAATGGTACTTGGCCATTAATCAATGGGTGGTGGTAATTTTTCTCTCTATCATGATGGTTGGATCATTAGATTATTAGAAGAATACCTTAAAAATAAATCTATAGATACAAAATCTCTTGATAGTTGTGGATGTGGCCCCTTTCACCTCCTAATCCTCTCCTCTTGTAGGCAAGGAAGGAGAGGTATAATGAGATGTTAACTGGGCCTTCTAATTATAACCCATGCATACAATGGCTTGCACATGGATTTAGACAAGCTATTTTTAGAAAATCAAGGTGGATGTTTACATGTTAGTGCTTAGGATGGTGGACCCTGAGCATCGACAGTTAGGGTGACTATCATTGATCATCCTGATCATCAATGGTTGAGGGCCAAGGTAGAAAGTGGTTTAAAGGGTAAGTTAAGTTATTTGTTCAAATTGACCTTAGTTAGGCTCGGCTAGGGGTGAAAGGGTCAAGGGGGCCTTAAGGCGGTCTAAGGGTGTTTAAACATTTGAAATTATAATGTACAAATATTGGTGTCTACAAGGGGTTTGAATTAGGTAGGACCCTCTTAACTACTTCCTTTTGGATGAATTTTCAAGAATAACTTAAAGTATTTAGGGATATTTTAAATTGCGTTTTAAAGTTGGGAGTATATTTGATAGAGTAGAGTGATGAAGTATGATTGGATTCCTAGGATTATAGAGAATTAATGACTAATTATTTGGCCATACTATATATAATAGGGATACTCTAGATTGTGTAGGTGGCAATTTTTGTCCCATTAAGTATATTCATTTGAAATCTATTCACCAACTAGGATGTATCATGTAAAATAGTTTAATTTTCCCACAAGTCCCTTAAGAGTGGACTATCAATTTCAAGGTTGTGATTAAGATACTAGGCTTGTCAGCTAAAGGTAGGGTTGTGGCCTTGATAGAGGATTATGATAGAGGTAAGGTTGTTAATTAGGTGTAATACTTTGGTGATGTTGATGCACATAACATAGGTTTTAAGTATGGGGTAAGACTAGTGGGGGTGGAGTGGGTAATTATCTTGACACTCTAAAATGATATTAAATAGGTATCTTTTCCTCTCATTTGGTGGGAGACAAAGGGACATATTTCCTCTTGTATAAATGGGAACCTATTTTTAGGATTATTGATGAGAGAGGATGGAAATTTTCATGGGCCTAAGAGGTGTTAGCATATGCTTATAGGGATATATAACATATCATGAAGTTTAGGGCTATATTTATCAACCACCCTACACTCATCATGGGCTAGGTGTATGAGCACATAACCCCTTACCAATGAAGGTTAGATAGTGGGATAGTGGGGGCCATCAAGGCTTCTAGTTGGATAGATATGACACCATTGATATCCTTTCCATTAGTGGTGGACACATTGACAATGAGATATTTTGTAACTCTATTATATTAGGGTATTTTAGGATAGTTTGTGAATGAGGTGGATACTCTACTACCATCATGAGAAAAAATGGGAGAGTTCTAATTAGAGGAGTACATTTAGAAAAATATCCTATGTAGGTTTTAATTATGGTAAGATGTCAACATTAAGTACAACCACCACCATAATATGTAGATACTTAGATGTAGAAACTAGTATAGGATAGAGGGTGAGGAGATGAAGTCTAGGGGGAAACAAGGGTGAGCATACACTTGTTATAGAGGAACTAATATGATAGGAGGATAATGCTAAGATGAGGTCCAATTAGGAATTATACCTAGACTAACATGAAGTTACCCAAGTAAAGTAGTGAGTTGGTTTATTTTTAGTTACTTTCTATGTTACTTTGTAATTTATTACTTAGTTGTTATTTCCTTATGTGATTATAGATATAATGTCTTCTCTTGTTAAATGGTTTAATATTTAATCACTTAGTGGTGGAGCATGATCAATGAAACTTTGGTTAGGATTTTTTAGGTGAGGATTATTTGAGCCTTGATAATATTTTGGTAGATGCAGTTCTCCATGTGTGAATAAGCAAGCATACATATGTTTTTCTCCCTAATTACCATACATATGTTGATTTCCCTCATAATAAGAGAGATATAGTTGGCCTAAAGGAAAATGTGGTTGGTTTAGAGTCTCAAGTGAAGACTCTTAATGATATTTTTAGGGCTAGGGGAGGCAAGGATCCATCTCAAATAATAGTGGGAGGTACATCACCCATGTAGGTATAAACAAGAGACACAAATGTAGAGAAATAATATCCCACATCACTCATCAACATTGAGACATTATCATAGGAGTAGGAGTAGGATCCCTAGGCACAACCTCTAGATGGGGACAACTACCTCTAATAGGACCTTAAGGTCACACCATTGTAGCTATTTTATGGAATAGGATAAAATCATTCCCTAAGTGTGGTTATGAACATAATGTTAATAAAGAGAGAGATACAAATATATTACATGTAATATCATCCCCTATGGGATCTCATGATAATGGTGACACACATCAAAGCTTGGATGGAATTACCCATAAACTGAATAAAAAAGTGAAAAGGGTCTTAAATTC
Source organism: Torreya grandis (assembly GCA_037957365.1). Lineage (NCBI taxonomy): Eukaryota > Viridiplantae > Streptophyta > Pinopsida > Cupressales > Taxaceae > Torreya > Torreya grandis. Next base: position 1,900,077 of record JARHVA010002892.1, on the reverse strand, counting down.
AATGGATGAATATTTATTAGGGAAGTTGATGCTTGGATAATAGGTATGAAAAGGTGATTTGGGATAAGATATTTTTAAATAAATAGTATGGACATGCTATTTATTTTAAAAATTTTAGATGAAGTAGCCTTGTGTTGGGACTATCAAGAAATAGTTGTGAATTTAGATATACCCATAGTCACTTGGGTGACATTCAAGGAAAGATAACACTACTTTTGGGTTATCTACTTAAATGATCTAAAGTAAATGCTTTCCATAACCTCTATAAAAATGCCAATACTAAAATGGAATATAATACATGTTTTTAAACCTTGAACATGGGATATATGTAAACAACTTATTTTTACATACAGGTTGTGTTTTTTTTGCATTAATTCTTGATAAGAGAACTTATAAATTAGATGAAAATAGAAAAACATATAGGTAAACAACTACATTCATAATAAATTCAAAGAGAAAAACATATATGTAAAAGATTTTTAACTATATATATGTAAATGTTGTCATCCTAATAGAGGCAGATGTAGTCATGGATGACCCAACAGTTGGATCTAAATATGAAAACAATGGCTATAAAAAATCAAATGTTGTAAATGTTAGTTATGACAATGAAGGAACCATCACCTCCTATAAAATAAAAAATGACATATATATTATTTTAATTTTTTGTGTAAATTAACTTTTAGCTTAGAAATTAAATTTTTAAATATAACTTAAATTTAACATGATATTTATATAAAATATACATGTATCTATGTGGTGATTGATGTTTGTATGTCAAATGTGTGTGCCTAAAAGTCATCACTCATAAGAATATGATCTAATCCATCTAAACCAATGAATATATCATCATCATAAGGTCACATGCACATATATCCACATGAAATACAAGGGTGGGGTTGGGATTGGGTAGCCTATGGTGTATATGTAGTATCACTTTATGAAAGCCTACTCGTATGCTGAATGAGTATATTAGTGAGTGAACTAAGAGCATGGAGAGTGTTTATCTCCATGACTTATTGAACCATAGAGGGATATAAAGATCAAGATGATTTTAGATATGAATCCATGTAGTCTGATTAGGTGCATGATGTGTACTTGGTCAATCCTATACAGAGCCTTTTCCTTGGCCCTGAAACTCACTAAAATGAAAATAATTGGGAATCTAGTTGAGGAAAAAGTCACAGTAGAGTTTCCTTAAAAAATATAATGGGACCTCATGGTTATTACATGGTGGATAGTCAAAGACCATACACCATTGATCCCAAAAACTGGTTATGATTAAGTAATTTACACAGTGATGGATAGGAAAATGTTTAGCAATTATGGGAAATGGAACATTAGTCACTAGGTTGATGAATAGGGTGCAAATGTCAGATTTTAATATATCCAAATTCTTGACCTAAAGGGTTGATAACTTGTTAGCATAATATTCTATAAAAGTATCCTTATATGAGGTCAATCTAACTTGTTATCAAGTCAATTTGACCTACTAGGGTCTATAAGGAATTGACTAGCTGGGTGTGGTGGGGGTTAGTTGAATTAAGATCCTTCATTCTATCAATTAAGTCTTGAATTTTAATTTTACTTCCCATAATGTTGTCAACCAAAACATCTTGATTGCCAGGGGATTTTGAGGAACTGGAGGAGGGTTAGGTGGAGGGATAGGAGGAATAATAGGGTTTTGTAGAGGGTTAAGAGGAGGAGTAAGTAGAGGGTTTTGTGGAGGGTTGGGTGGATTAGAAGGATGGCCTATAATAAAAAACAAATTATAATTAAAAACATGGGTTAAAGAATGAAAATAATGAAAAATTATGCTTAAATAGGGAATATTTTAATCACTTGCCTCTCTTACATAGTGGCATTATTGATCAATAGTTTGTGGGGTGAATCTAGTAGCTTCATGGCACTCTTTGGAGTCTTTTGAGAAAAAAGTGATTACGGAACAAGGGCAGAGCTAGGAAATGCAAATGTAAAATGAATTATTTTGCATATGGGTTTCCCTTTTTGTTTTTTTACACACAGGGAATGTGATTTGTTATTAACATGATCACATTTTTATTATATCAATAACATGATTGCATTAATAACATGATTACGTTAATAACAAAGTCATGTTAATAATGTGATTGCATTATTGTTTAATATAACATGATCATGTTATTACATAATGCATTTGCATCATGGTTCAATAATCTTAATCTTAGATTTAAGTAATGCGATCATGTTAGTTAAATAATGTGATTGCATTATTAATTAGCATGATCTCATTACAAGTAATGTCGACAAAATTATCCCCCAACTTCGTGCACTTTCCATAACCCAATAGTCAAAATGCACTAACAAGCATTAATATATGTAATTAAAATGCAAAGATGACCTTGATGGTCTCAAGAAGAATAAAGGCAATAATCAAAATAATTAAGAGCAATAAAGGATAACCCACCATTGAAATTAACTTAGTTAATTTAATTTAAGCTCGTGGTCTATAAAAAATGCAAATATAACCTAACATTAACCTCATGTCATGCCCACTTAGGGTTCATTAAAATGGACTACAGTAATAACCTTAGGTCTATGAATATCTAGGTTATTCTCAAACTCAACTATTACTCCATTGGGATTATTGATTATATATATTATCTCATCTAAAAAAATGATAACTAAAATCATGTCACATAGATATACTAATGTAGTCATGACGTAGATCCATTAATCCAAATATTCACTATAAAATCATAAGCACAAAATCTCAAGTTAACTGGAATTTCCCTAGAGTATATGAGTCCAATTCTTGCATATTTTTCAATCTATATAGATACTACACATAAATTTTACATTTAAAAATCATATAATTCCAAGTTATAGACATTGAATCCAATAAGTATACATGTGACATCAACTCTCAATTCAAAAGAGGAGAGTATGGATAGTATGGAGTTCTCTGATATAATAATAAATCCAATAAATCCACATAAAATAATAAGTCACAACCTATACTCACATTTTTTATCCTAAAATTATGTGCCTTATTTTCTTATGTCTTACATCTACACATGAATGGGATGATGTTCAAGAGTTAAAGAGTTTTATGAAAATATGAAGGATTTGTATTTTCTAGATTCAAGATATGTACTAAATGATGTGGTAGAGGAGGATAGGGAATCATTCCTCTACTAGCATAGTGAGAAGTTTATGATTGCATTTGGATTTTTAAATTCATATCCTGGTAGGGAAAACTTGTTAAGATTCACTTGACATTTACCAAATTTGAATGTATAGTAAACATCATTGCCAGTTAAAGATATGAACAACAAAATGAATGTATCTAGGCACTTCATTTAGGTGTAATGTCTGATAGTATTTTAGTTCACTATAATTTATACTAAAATCATCTTTATATGTAATTCAATATAATAATTATATTTAAATTAAATCACTATGTATTATTTATTAAAAAAATAACTTTGTAGATCATAATATATACATAGTATGTTATATGAGTCAATTATTTATTAGAGACCATATCACTACCTTGTTTAGAAAGTTATATTCCATGCATTTTTTTTTCAATTATTATTAATTGACTACTACCACAAAAAAATGAGGTATTTAGTCTCAATATACCACAAAATTATTACTTGCTTAATATCTAATTTGACTACAAATAATATCATCATGAAGTTATAAAAGGATCAATTATGGCAATCTGGCTAGATTATTACAATACCATCTTTAGTTAATTAATTTATAAATCAAGAAGTTTGGTTTCATTTATGGTATAAGTGAAACACAACTCATTTGTTAAACACACAACACTATCCCTTATATACAATCATAAATTGTCATGGGATAATTAAATAATATTCTATAGCTCATACATATATACACCAAAATTTTAATAATATCACCCACCTAAAATGTCATGATCTATCATATCTTCCTCCCTTCATCCTATTGCTCCTTCTCCTCTTTGCACTTCCCTCTTTTTTATGCTTCTCTCTCTTTTATCACCACTCTTATATAAAGAAAAAATCTCTATACTTTTTTAAAAAAAATTCTCCTAACTCTCATAGGCAGCCAACCTTTTTTACTTTTTCCCTTTGCATAAATCACGAGTTTCTTCTTCTTTAAATCTCACCCCCTTTTTTTTAACTTGCCATTATTTTTGTTTTGTGTTTTTTTTCAAAAATATTCTAAGTTTCCACTTTCCTTTGTATGAATACATTTTTTTCTTTTAAATCTTGTCTTTTATTTTTTATTTTAAAGATTACTATTCTTTTTTTTAATTTCCTATTTTTTTTTATTTATATATTTTTATAATTCTAATATAATAATAATTAAATAAATTAATTTTATCTTCCTAAAGACTTTAAAGCATAACTATTTTTATAATGATTTAACAATAATTAGATCACTAATTTTGTCAATGCATTCGATATTCTATTAAGAAATTGACTAGGCATTCCAAATAATGTCTAGGTTTAGTTCACAGGTTAGTCTACATATAACAATAACCAGATCTTATTTATGCAAATTTACATCTCAAAAACATTGATAATTATGAATGTAATAGCATAAGGTAATCATATTGCAACATTATACATTTAAACCTACACATAATATCCATAATGCAATGACACGTGTTTTATTTTATGTAAGCAATAAACCAAAATAACACACAATTAACATGCATAAATAATTATCTAAATTTAGACAACATAAAAAATATGATAGTGCTAACAATTAGACCAATTCATATAACATGTACTATTTAATGTGGTGTGCACATGAATTTTACTTGTTCCTCTATTGTCTCCTAACACCTCCATTTACATCACCCTATCTGATGATACTCTCCCTCCATCATGTTCTAAGAAATGAATCTCTCCTACCTCAAACTCATGGCAAGAAGGTAGTTAGTACATAACATCGTGATATACATATCATAAAATACTGTTGAAATAACAAATCAACATGATCACACTGTAAATAATATACAATACAACTAAACTCATAGCAATGTAATCATGAAACCAAAGCAACATACATCTATCCCATAACAACATATGACCTATAAATTAGTTAATAGTAATCAAATAAAATCAACAACTATGAATATCCATGGATAATCAAGTAAGTTTCCTTAGTGGAAAATCATGATGTAGCATCCTTCCCCCTAAAGCTGATCATCATCTTGATGACACTTATGCAAACATAATATTTGAATTAAAACATTATCAAATAAAAAATAACATAGTATGAATTATAAAATCAAGTTAATAAATGTGGAAATCACTTTTAAAATTCATAATAGTTCTCCCAAGTAGCACTATCTTCAGAGTATTGGTCCCATAAGACCTTGCACTATGACATCTCTATATTACACACAAAATTTATTATTGTCAATTACTTTGATGGGTTCTACCATGACCACCTTGGGGTCTATAAATTCCAAAGTATTTCAATCCAACACATGTGAAGAGTTAAATACATAATTTTTAAGATAATAAATATAGAAGACATTGTGTAATAGAGCTAGGGATGGCGGTAATGCAAGTCTATACACTACAATATTGACCACTTCTAACACCTTGAAGGGTCCCACATATCTTGGTAATTTTTTTTTTAAATTATAAATTTAATATTCAACTATAATCACATGAAATAATCAAAAAAACCAAACACAAATGTCCAGGGAGAGTTACATAGAGCCTCCCAGCCCCGCTGCACACATCTCTAATCTAGAGAGTGTTTTTATCATTCTTGAGAAAAGTGTTTAGAAAACCTAGAAATAGAAACATGCATAAGTCAATACGATCATTATTCCATATAACTCTTGATAAGTATGATGATGAATAAGAATTGAAATAATATATTTCTAATGCATATAAAATTAAGGAATAAACATTCCTCAGTGTACATGCATATGGCCATATGATAGAATTTGATAGGTCCCCCTTACCAAATCCTTGATTCAACAAGATTCCCTTGTTAGATTAAAACTCAATAATTGTTGAGTCAATATGAGATTAACCAGTATCCACTCTTATCTCTTAATATTCATGTTCCTAATTCACCACTCAATGCTTAGGTCTCCATGACCTAATGATCTCCAAAATGTGTACATGGTTCAATAAATCACAAATCCAGACAAACATTTCATAATTTCATTAAGTTTCCATTAGCCAAACATAACTAGTAACAAATTTCACACCTTAACCCATCTCTATTATATTCATAGTTAGGAGGAAATAATGTTACAATTAATAGAATAAACAAAGGCCAAGGATAACTCCATCCTTAAAACCTTATAAAAGGAACAAGTGATATAATGCCTTCTCACTTTCTTGGATAGTTACACAAGAATTTATAATCTTATCTTAACCTCCTAGACTAACAAGATGTTCCACACATTCTATTTCATACTCACTCTAAGCAAAAGGTACATAAATGACTCATCATAATAACATGTTTTAAGCAAGATGATATTAATACCAATCTAATCAAGGGATAATCATAACATAATAATTATAATTAAATTATAAATATTAAACCAAAACCAATATAAAATCAAGATTTTCCACTCCACAGTCAAACCTCACAAGTTTAAATAAAGTAGCACTAGAAAATGTGACTCTAAAAAGCAACAAGTGGAAAGTAGTGAGCTATCATATTAAAAAAAAACTCTTAAATACCCTCACATGGTATGACTAAAAAACCACAACCCAAGTTTCCAAAATCATTACACACTTACTAAACTTGTAAGTGTAGTATCACAACTTGTTCCCATAACTAAAAGGAAAAATATTAACCACATAGATGCATCACTTCATTTCATTCCTACAACTTCTCTATCAATAGGAAGTATAAAACACCATGAACTCTAGGTGATATTGTCAAAACAACATTTCAAAAACAATTTTATGATTAAGGGAACACTTAATCAACATCATGAGAATATGAATTCACTTAGTGTGCTCATAATGATGTCAAAGGAGGGTGAGAGATTAAAAAATCACCTTTATGATAGTTATGTGAGATGACACCTCTTCCCAATCCACATAAACATATGGGGTGATAATCCATGAGTAAACTCCTAACACATGAATCCTCAACAAATATAACTATACTCCACTACAAAGAGAATTACCACCACAATAGGTGGTGATAATCCATAAGCAGTCTTTTAAGAATCCCTTCCCAAGGTTTAATGTACATAAGACACAAAACTCTATCTAAAATAACATATTCTTAAGTGGGAAACATCCCATGCTTTTTGAAAACTCACAATACAAAACACAAGTGGCAGAGGTGACTTGATTACGACGTAAGGATGTAGTCATTCTCGAGGTGTTCAATCTAAGTGATAAAAAATATTTTAGGAATATCTTGCTCATTACTCATGAACTATGAAATGTACTCAACTACCCAAACATCATATACAACCATCACCATAAATACACTAAATAAATCAACCCTTTAACAAATCTAAAAGGGTAAAAGTTCTCCTAAGGGTACACAATCAATGTACCACACAACATTTCATGTTTAAAATAAATAAATAAATTCATGGAATCAACTATCAATCCTCACCACTGTGATCATTAGAATTTGACAAATAGAGGAGGTTAGTCTTGTGTTAGTCCATAAAATAATGAAATGAACACACTAACATGCTAACATATCTAACCTAGATCATAGGGGGAACTTGATTAACAAAATTAAAATTGAAAACACAACTAAAATGCAAAAGATACATAATCTCTTACCTTCTTTGAATGTTCCAAAATGCTTTTGTTGAGTTGGCTTGCTTAGTTTGTGTTGAAAGAGTCTTTGTCAATGGAGTTTGTGTATCTTCCTCTCTCCTTGACACCATTTTGGCTTGATGTGGCTTGGCTCAATATTTTGGCATTATAACATTATTGATATGAATCATATGTAACAAAACCTGCATTATAACTCTACAATTTCCAAGCTTTTTTTATTCAATGGGCAATGGTTGGTATTTATAGGCTTAAAAACTAACCCTAACTCAAGGTGAGTTAAGGTGTAGTTTAAACATGGAATGGGTTCAATACTTACCTAAGTGAGTCAACATAAACCTAGTAGAGTTAAAAGGTGTCAATTACTCATGATTTGTAATGAATAGGCATGGGTCTCCAAAAAGAGATATTTTTCAAAGGCTTGACAACTTGTAAAAGGTAATCATGAAAATCTAGGATATTTAATCTTTTTGAAATTCCTTTTTTATTTATTCATTAATTACACATGGATAATTAAACTAGGCTCTTAATTTAGTTTATCTTATTAATTAATTTTGATTATCCATTTAGCTCTTTCAATGATTTAAGTGTGCAAGTGCCCCACTTAATAGATCTATTGGCCAAATTAACTATTGTGATACCAAAAGATGATTAGAGATGAATCCATGAGAGGTTATTTCTATATGTAATAGGATACCCTAATTAAGGATGTCTTAATGATATTTTGAGCTTTGACAAATAATACATAAGCAAATATGGGATATTTAATGAATCCTAGGCTTAATTTGCAATGGTTGGTAGGAATTGGTCTAAAGTTTGATTGAAGGCCATTGGTAGCTAGTTTTAGGTGTCTATAGTTTCTTTATATTTTGGAAGGAATTGTAAGATATAATCATAATAAAGTCTTCTCAAATAATTAAAAGGTCGTATATGCCTATGACTTCAATGATAATAGATGAACTGTAGGTGCCTCCTTAAGGGAGCAGTTGTAAAAGGGGTTAGTAATCAGTCCCTCAAAAGGAAGAAATGATTGGAATAAAAAGAATAAATGATGGGGTGGAAGAGACTAATTTTATCAAAGGTGTTTATAATCAGTGGCATATGGAACTACCCCAATTGGGTACATAGATAAGATGATTTTCCCATAGGCGGTTATAATCATCAACATAGGTGGGACAAAAAGGTAATGATTTTCCCAAAGGTGGTTATAATAATTGAAAAAGGATTAGGATAATAAGATAATGATTTAACCAAAGGGGATTATAATCATGAAAGGGAAAAATAATGATTTATCCATAGGTAGTTATAATCATTGGTATAATAAAAACATGCCCTAGTTGGGTGGATAGAGATAATGATTTACCCAAAGGCAGTTATAATTATTTATCTTCAAATAGATAGACATACAATGATTTTCCCAAAGGTATTTAGAATCATTGGTGATGAAAATACAATGGTACACCATGATTTACCCAGAGGTGATTAAAATTAGTAGTATCCCAATAGTGGCAAACATGATATGGAATATGATAGAAAATTGGGTATAAAGGAGAAAGATGAATTTAGGAAACCTAAAAGTAGGGAGATGATCATCCAAATTATAAAGGAGTAAAAATTATTTCATTGTTTAATTACTATGTGTAGGATATGATTTGGATTAGACTAAGAATGTTACTGATGCTAAGGAGATATCATTACCTTATTACCATGTAGACTCCTAGAGATAATTTTTGCTGTTGCATGGGATGATAGGAATTATGATATAACCCCATGATAACTTGACCAAAATATGCATATAAATTAATACATAATATAATACTCAATTATAAATAATACACCAATTATAAAAAACCATGATGATAATATTGACGTATGAATATGAATGGATTCAAGAATAATGTAGAAGGAATCACCTAATTAGTACATATAGATTAAATCAAGGCACAATAAGAAATAAAATAAATAGGAAAACAAACATAACAAAGAGAAACAACAAACAAACAATGGTTAATCACAATTTTACTACAAACAAAGAACAAACAAGATGAATATCATTACCCCTAGATGAGAGACAATAACAAAACAAAAAAACAAAATTGGGGAATAGAAGAAAAGGAAGGGGGTGGATGAGTTATCTCTAAATACACTAGACAAGTGGATGCTACCTACATAATTCTATTGACATGATATCCAACAAAACTTTAGGCCAAATGTAGTTCTCCTAAGATATGGGATAAAATAAAAATGATGAGAAGAAGAAAATGATGGATATTATAGAATAATATGGGAATGATCTTTCAAAATGGAGAGAGCATGGAATAATAGGGCCAATAAAGATGGGGAAACTAAATGACAAGTGGTTTCTTGTGACTTAATAAGGGCTCCCAAAATCCTTAAGTGATTTTAAAGATTGATTTTACAAATGTTTTTGAAATTTTCCTTGTATCTCAACTCAATGGAGAATGATATGATACAAAATGGTTTAAGCTCTCAAAATAATGAGAGTGTTCAAACTTAAATTGCTCAAAAAATAAAAATAGTGTGGCTTAGGTTGATCACAAAATGGTGAGAGCATTCTAAGGGTGGCTGAGTTGACCTCAATGTGAATTGAGTACTACATATATAGTCCCAAGATGGGACCTCAAGTCACTGTGGTCCACCTTGTAGTAGAGGAATCTGACTAGGTGGTAGCCAATTCAAATAAAATAGACACAATTGGTAAATGGCATAGGACATTATAGGCATGGAAAGGTGTTACTTGAAGGCATGATAAATAATTATTTCCCCTAATTTTACCATAAAAAATTATAATTAGGAAATAATTGTATAAGCTAATGATACTAATTTGCCCATAGGGGTTATAATTAGTAACACGATGGTGAAACACTAATTTTCCTAAAGGTAGTTATAATCAGGTTTATGTGGGATAAAATGAAAAAAGTAATGAAGGATGTAACTACCAAACCACTATCATACTGATCCAAAAAAATTGCCTCTATCTAGAATACTAAAACAACTAATGAAACTTGATCTGCATCTTTGTGCTAAAAAATGGTTGTGGAACCAATAGAATAAAACCAAGGTCAAAGGGTTAGGTAGGAAGGGAAAAATGAAATTGGTTGATGTGAAAGGTACAAGAGAATGGTATATGGTAGAATAGTATGGGATAAGGAATAATTTTGGTATTATGGTACAACTAAAATTGGCCTCATAAATAATACACTAAGTCTCTCAAATGAAGTAATGCTTGAGGTATATAATGTTCATCACCTCATCAAGTTCATCCCCATTTGGTGTAGTGAACTTGTATGCTCTAGTGCCATAATTAGAAACAATGATGAAAGGGCCTATTTAATTAGGTTTTAAATTTACTTTGTGTTTCTTTTTGGCCATAGTATTCTATTGGTTTTCTTTAAGGACAAGATCACCAAGCTAAAATTCTCTATGTTTAATGCACTGATTATAGTGGCTACAGAGTCAATTTTGGTATGCTTTTAGGTTGTTAATTATATCCATGCCTTTCTCATCAAGTAACTCTAGATTTGTAGGCAAGCTACTCAATATTCTTCATCATCAAGAACATGCTTTAAAGAGATGTGCAAAGAAGGTAACACAACCTCAATGGGAAAAATGGCTTTAGTTCCATAAAAAAGTGAATATGGAGTGGCTCCTATTTGAGTATGGTGATTAGTATGGTATTTATAGAGGGAAAAAATATTTGAAGTTGTAAATCATGGCAGCATCATTGATAATATTTTTAAGTATGTTAACAATGGTTTTGTTATATGCTTCTACTTGGCCATTACCTTGAGGGTAATATGCAGTTAAAAAATGTTGAGTAATTTTTTACTTGACACATAGTGATTTGACATCCTTGTTTTTGAATGATATGTCATTATCATATATAATGTCAAGTGGGATACCATAGTGACAAATGAGATGGTTAAATATGAATTTGAAAATTTCCTTTGCAGTCATGTAAGTGAGGGCTATAACTTCAACCCACTTAGTGAAATATTTGATGGTGGTAAGTATATGTTTATGGCCATTATATGAGATGGGGTTTATCTTCCCAATGAAATCAAGGCCCCATATATAAAATATCCATGGTATAAGCATTGGTTTTAGAGTCTTGGCTAAGGCATGAATAAAATTGGTATGCCTTTGATATTTATCACACTTTTTGACATACATAGTTGCATTTACATTCATCATCAACAAATAGTACCTGGTATGTAAGAGATCTTTGGATAGGGTTACCCTGCTTATGTGGGCTCCACATAATCCTACATAAACTTCCCATAATGCTAATGTATATTTTTCAAAAGGTAAAAAACAAATCAGAGTTTCATCAAAGCTATGGTCATATAGGGTTGGTCTAAGTAAAGTATAACATGTGGCATGGTGGATAAAGGCTTTGGATTATTTGTGGGATAAGTCTAGTGGAATTATTTAATCATGAAGATAGGTGTAAAGGTCTAAATACCATATAGAGTTGGGATCAACAATATAACAAATCATTATGACTGTTGAAGGTTCATGAATAGGCACTAGTAGATTTTTAATGAGGATATGGTATTATTTTTTCATGTCTATATGATGAATCAATGATCCAATGGTGGCCATGGCATCTACTACTCTATTACTAGCCCTTGGTATATGTTCAAACTATATATCAACAATCTATTATTTAAGAGTGTTGACCATGGATTTATACAATACCAACTTATCATCCTTGGTCTAAAAATGGTCTATATCCTAATTTATGATTAATTAAGAATCACCATAAAACTTGAGATGTTGTATGTTCCATTATACTGCTTGTTAGATTCTTGTAATGAGTGCTTCATATTCAACCATGTTACTTGTACAAGGAAACCTGATCCTAAATGACTTAGGGATTAGATCCCCTATGGGTAATGACTAAAAGGCCTAACTTTGATCCATGTGTTGTGAATTATCTATCAAAATACAACTTCTAGTGATACTTCTCAAGAGGTGTTTCAATTATGGTCATAATGGATTCATTTAGGAATTGAAATGTTAGCAGTTCTGTATTTGTAAGGGGTGTTTTAACAAGCTAATCTCTAATAAATTATCCCTTAATGGCTTTTTGGTTGACACATTTTATCTCAAACTCATTGAGAAGCATGATCCATTTAGCCATGTGGCCTTGTAAAGTTGTTTTGGATAGTATATACTTGAGAGGATCTACTTTTGAAATAACCATGGTTTTATTGTTCAACATGTAATGTCATAGTTTCTAAGCTATGAAGACCATAACTAAATAGGCTTTTTAAATGGACATATAATTGTGTTCATATGTGACCGGTGTATGGCTTATTAGATAGTACATGACATGCTCTTTTCTATTATCATCATGCTGAGTTAGAAGTGACCTCAAGGATTTATTCGTGGTAGATAGATATAGTAAGAATGACATTCTTGGGATTGGTGGCAATAAAATAGGTAGATTTACTAGATAATCCTTTAGTTTTTAGAAATCTTTCTAACATTCATTATCCTAATTAAATGTGACACACTTATTCAAAAAATGTGTAAAAGGATGGCACTTATCAACCAATTAAGATATGAAGCATTTGAAGAGTGGATCTTACCCTAAAAACTATATATCTACGTCAAATTAGTTGGCGGTGATATTTGAGTTATGTCTTGTACTTTGGATGGATTGACTTTAATGCCTAGATAAGACATAATGAAGCCAAGAAATTTACTTGAAGTAACTCCAAAAACATACTTCTTAGGATTGATCACAACTTTGTATTCACATAGTATTTCAAATGTCCTTTGTAGTACTATTGGATGATCGACCTTGGTCTTTGATTTACCTAGAATGTCATTGACATAGTCTTCAATATTGTTGTGCATCATATCATGAGAAATGATGATCATGGCTCTTTGGTAGGTGACCCCAACATTTTTAATACCAAATGGAATAACCTAATAATATAATTTTCCCCATAGATTGGTGAAAACTATTTTATGTTGGTCTTCTAGCGTGATTCAAATCTGGTTGTATCCTAAAAATCCATCCATCAATGAAATAATTTCATATCATACTATGGAGTTGATAATCATGTCAATGTTTCATAGAGGAAAGTTATTTTTTAGGTGGGACTTATTTATGTCTCTAAAATTAGTGCATATTCTAATTCCTTCTAGTTTATTGCTAATCAGTACAACATTTGAGATCTACTTAGAGTAGTCGATTGATTGGATACATCTTGCTTTCAAGGGTTTTTCCAACTCTTTTTTTATTAATACAATAATTTGAGGATGCATCTTTTACAATGTTTGTTTCATAGGCTTGGCATCAAGATGTATAAAAATGTGGTGCACAACCAAGATAGAGTTCAAACCTAGCATGTTAGATTAGGCCCAAGCAAATATATAAACAAACTCCCTCAAAATGGTTATGAAGACTTCATGTTCCTCCTTAGTGAGGGATGTGCCTAATTTAATCCATTTCAGGTCATCTAGAGTCCTAATGTTAACTTATATAGTATCCTTCATAAGAAGAGTCAAACTATCTTATAAAATGGTTCACAAAGATTTAAATTGGTCCATAATTGTAAAGTCATCTATTAGGATTGGGTCTTCAAGTTCTCCAAAGCATGAGGAATCAAAATCTCCTAGTGGTAAGGATGGCCATGTTACAAAAAATATTGGGAACTCTTGGATGATTCGATCAAAAGCCTATTATTATTCAAAATTGAACTCATAACCATAGACAAGTTTGTCATTGGTGGTATCCTAAGCTATGTTTGAGGAAGGATGAAGACCCCCATCTAATGACTCCTAAAATAGGTTTTCACCACTAGACTGGCCTTTTTCTTTAATATCTCCTTAGTCAAAAAGCACCTTAAAGAGGTTTTCACTTTGGGATATTAATGTTTATTTTAATTGTTTATGGCTAAGGGTGTTCACCCATTCTCTAAAATAGGCTTTAGGATCTAACTTGATCGATAACCCTTGATTGTAGTCTCCCAATAAAACATTATCTCTTAGGCCTAGAAAATCATATAAGGCCTCATGATTATAAAACTCATCGACTAACACTATTGATTCTTGTTGGTCTCAATCTATAAATTAAGGATAATATAAATAAAGTGAGTTATGGTGAATAATTGATTGAAGGGTAAAAATGGCATTGGTGTTTCTAACTATTTTTCGCTTTTCTACATTCAAAGGAAATAAGAAACTAAGATAATGGTCAAGGGTTTGTACATACCCAGATGAAGTTTGTGCACTGTATCTAGATGATTGAAGGGACTCCTCTTTGGCTGTGGAGGATGACAACTATTAGATAAGAAGAAAACTAAGACAAAGAAGATGTTAGATAGATGTATGGTGGACTGCCAAGCAAAGCTCAGTCCCAGAAGTGCAAAGACTTCCTTGAGGGATGACAGTCCACTTTTGATAAAAGAGAATGTTGCTAGAAAGAGAAATGGTGAAAGGCTAAACAAAATAAATAAAGACAATGTGTACCTATATTTTGCTGTCAGTTTTCCATAGTTACCGATGTCGATAGTTTTGTCAGCGTCGATTGGTTAAGGTAGCCAGCATCGATTAGGCCACCGACCTCGATAGGGGCAATGGGCCTAGATGCTAACATTGGTAGGGGAAATGGGGCTTTGGATGAGTTTTAGGTCTGTTTATGGTCAACAAAATGGTCTGGGATGTCTGTGGGAACTCAATGGGTTGTGTAGGGTTTGCAGGGTAGAGAGTATGGCCTAAAAAAGGGACCAGATAAAGGACAAGGGTAAAAGGGAGATAAGGATGAGAGAAGGCTTTTCAGCCTCTCTGAGAAGAAAGTCAGGTCTGGTTTGGTTGATAACTGGGTCTGGTTGATAATATTGCTTAGAAGTAGTAACTAGAGAACCAATTACTAATACATTCTAAATAATGAAATGAAATAAAAGAGGGATACTTAGATCTTTGATAGAGAACCAAAAGTGTAGAAGACCTGTTGCTGATGCAGCTGATGTAGAAGACTTCCTGTAATATTTCAATCATGGGTGGAGTGACTGATGTAGAGTTCCTATAGCCTGTGAAGCTTGGTGTGCATCTGGGAGAGAGAGAGAGAGAGAGAGATTT
Source organism: Torreya grandis (assembly GCA_037957365.1). Taxonomy (NCBI): domain Eukaryota; kingdom Viridiplantae; phylum Streptophyta; class Pinopsida; order Cupressales; family Taxaceae; genus Torreya; species Torreya grandis. The sequence continues at coordinate 1,884,193 of JARHVA010002892.1, read as the reverse complement.
AATTCTGGGAGTAAGAGAATTAGCCTTCGGGTCTATGATTAGTTTTCTATTTAGCCTGCGAGTTGGTTTTAAGCAACTGACGTTGGTGATCCCACCGGTGTCAGCTGATGTTTGACTAATGTCAGTGGCTAGAGGATAGGTAAAAAGGCTATTTTTAGCCTTTTTCCCATTCCTTCATCTACTGAGTTCAGTGGTCATGGTTAAATGGTCAAAGGTGGGTTTAATAGGCATGGGGATTAGTGAGAGAGTTAGAATGATTAGTCATAGGGTAATGAATGAGGGTATCCAAGGGTGAGGAATCCAAAGGTGAGGTGTTAAGGGTGGTGTTATTAATTTAAAATAGGTAATTTATTTTAAATTAATAAGTGTGTGGGTTTAGGAATGTGTTAGAAGTGGACCAAGGGGACCAAGGGGGAGTTGACTAAGGAGTACACACAATTTTGGTGTCTACATTTGCCCCTTTTTGTCTTGTTGGTTATTCTGATGAACTGCAAGACAAAAATAGGAGTAAGTTGCCCCAAGTATGGGATGAGGTCATTTTTGCCTTGTTGGTTGTTCTAATGAACTGCAAGACAAAAATGAATGTAGGTTGCCCTAGGTATGGGATGAGGTCATTTTTGCCTTGTTGGTTGTTCTAATGAGCTACAAGACAAAAATGAATGTAGGTTGCCCTAATTATGGGATGAGGTATTCCCCCTCAAAGTAGGAGTCAAGGGAAGGTAACCTGATATCGAGTGTCGATTTGATAGATAGTGGATGGATATGGTGAAGGTTGAGTGTGAATGCTGCAATAATTGAGATTGCACGTATACCACTTCATGTGATAGGTAGGTCAAATTATCAAAGTCAAGGGTTGAGGAGTGCTAAAATCAAAATAACTGGTCCCCAACATTTAGTCATAGCTGATTGGGTTAAATGATCAAAGCCGTAGCTCCAATGGTCGTCGTGTTCCAAGTATCTTGGGCTCAAGAAGTGCTCCTAGAAAACATGAAAATGTCACAAGTAGAGGGGATCAACTTGCTCGCGATCCAATACTTGTGAGGGTCGTAATGTGAGTTGCAGACAATTTTGCTATGTATTCGTGAGGTAGAAAACATGTAATCAAAATAACTAAGGCAAAGTTGTCTCAAAAATGGTCATGGTCTGAGGAGATAGTTGTGATCTCCAAGGTCATTGGTCGATTCAAGCTGAGATATAAGTGATCTCAAGTGACAGGTGTTGTGGTCAGGGAGATGTATGTGATCTTCAATGTGCCCCATGAGAAGCTGAAGGTGACTCCTACAATGTCAGGGCTAGTTGTTTGGTCATGAGTTTGGGTTGGGACAGGTAGTTGGTCCATTAAATGGATGGACGAAGGAATGGCTGAGCTAACCTCAGAAGACCTCATGTCAACTAAGTGCTGCTTACATAGCCCCTATTGGAAGGGCCTCAGGCCAATGTAGTTCTCCCTAAAAGGGAGGAAGAGGGTCGGTTGTGGATGTGGGTTGGACTAAGTTAAGTCATGGTTAAAGGTTGAATGGTGTGTCCATCAGATAGATGAACAAACAAATGTGGCTGAGCTAACCCCAGAAGATGTCATGTCATTTGAGTGCTACCTACATAGCCCCTATTTGAAGGGCCTCAAACCAATGTAGTTCAGGCAAGTTGATAGGTTGGTTTGGTCAAGTTATAAATGATGAGCGTATGATGATGTTACAACCTTTTCCATATTATGTGATGGTGTATTCTGTAACATTGGCTATGTGGTTTTTCATCCCTAGCGAGTTTCCATATTGGGTGATGGATGTATGCTAAAAATGAAATGGGTTTATTTATGCTTCAGGAAGTAATGGTTTATGCTTGACATAAATTGTGTGGTCGATAGTTTCCATGTGTATTGGTTTCCATAGAAACTAGTGTGAATAGGCTATGAGAACGTTAGTGGTCTGAAAAAGGTTTGGTTGGTTTGGTCTGGAAGATGATTTGGTTATGTGTGACCAAGATGTATAAGAAGTGAAAGGTGCATTGCTCTTTCATTGACAAGGACCATAATGATAGCATAGATAAGGGTTTTGCAAACAAAAGGCCCCATTCATGCATTACGTCATTAACCATTGTTTGTGTTAGAGAAGTAATCAAATCACTTTGACATTAAAATGAGCTCAAAATCCCTTGAGTAGGTGATGTGATATGTTAGGATAGGGTAACGCCTTTTAGTATGGATAACTTTGCCCCTTTTTATAGGAGACCTTGAGAATGACTATAAGTCCAGTCCATGACCCCTTTTTTTTGGGGGGGGGTAGACTGATCAATGTGGAAAGTCTACATGGGGATGTCATTTTGTTTTGTGGTCATTTGTGAAGCTGATCGATACGAGAAACTTCTGAGATAGTTTTATTTGTAGCAAGATTTTGAGGCATAGCCATCCTTTGAGGGAGTGGTCTATATTTTTGCTTTATATGTTTTTGAGGGCTTTGAATAGCTATCCTTCAAGGGAGTAGTCTATTAGCTACAACAATGATGATGTAGTTGTCCTTCGAGGGAGCAGTCTGCATTTAGCATTTTATGACCTTTTGATATTTTGTTTGACATCTCCATGTATATGTTTTTTTGACTGAATTCTTAGCCATGGATGAGCCTCTAGAGGTTTGGAGGGTTCCCTTTTATTAGGACAAAGCATTCATGCTTGACAAAAGGGTTGACTAATGTTTGTAGGGAAATAGGGTTGAAAGGAATAGGAATGAGGATGAGGGGGGTTGCTCAAGGGATGAGCTCAAGTTAAATATCAAGTGAATGAGTACTTGATTAATAGTAGAATGGTCACAGATGCAAGGCATTAAGAGGCTCAGGTTCTGGTCAGCCTTCAAGAGAAGACAGACGATAAGTCCCTGATCCATACTTGTGCGTTATGATATAAGGTCTAAGCCAATTAGGAGCAAACTTGCCTCATTTACTTCTCTCCATATTGGTCACATGTTGGTTGATGTTGAACATGAAGTTGGTTGATATGTTATTGGCATGTTTTGGTCAATGTCGGTCGATGCTTGGTTGGTCGATATTTGGTCGATGCTTGGTTGAGGTTTATGTTTGGTCGATGCTTGGTTGGTTAATGTTTGGTAGATGCTTGGTTGGTTGATGTTTGGTTAATGTTTATTTGGTTGGTGTTTGGTCAATGTTTGGTTGAGGTCGTGATAGTCAGGATAGATTCAAATTCCCCCAGTCATTTTTGTGACAGGGACAATGTTTGGCACCCATTGTGAATAATCAATGAGTTGGATAAATGAGATGAAGAGAAGATGATGAAGCTCCTCTTAGACAAGGACTGCAATGCAAGGATGCATCCTATGAAGCTTTTTTCTTGATAGGCTTTAGTTTGAGAGGGTGAGATCTTGATCTTCTAAGTTGGAGTCTGGAATCTCAGAATTATGGACGGTGATGGAGGCAATGGTTGGTAATGTTTTGATTAAAGAAGCTAGTGGTTGGGGCTCTTCAGGTTGGACCTCCACTACCTGTAAGGATTTGATTAAGGCTTGTTGATGTTGTGGAGAGATTTGAATAAGGTCATACAAAGATGTCTTCACAGAGGTTGGGTGAAGTTATTTCACCATGGGGTCATGAATTGGTTTCAAAAAAGTTGGTCAAGATGTGCCCAAAATTGAAATCTTGGGTTTTGGTGGTTGAAAGGGCTTCATGAATGGATATGTTTGGGGGAGAGAAAAATTCTCTCTCCCTTTATCTTTCATGGTTTGTGACCTATTGGCCACATTGATGGTGTTGATTTCAAATAAAGGGGTTGAAGGTGATAGAGGAACCACAGTCTTGCGTTGAGATCCCAATTTAGGTGATGAGGTTTGAGAGGCACGGGATGGTGTCAATGGTTTGTTGAAAGGGTGGTCAAGAGGATCCTTGGTGAGAAGGGTGTAATTTTTTAGGTGTTGATGAATGATAGCCTTAAGATTGCAACAATGCTTAGTATCATGTCCAGGTGTGTGATGATACACACAAAATTTAGTGTGATCAAACCAAGATGGTTTTGACCTGAGAGTTGATGAGTGTGAAGGTGAGGAGGTTTGGGAGACATGAGACAGTGTTGGAGATTTGTTGATAGTATCCTCAATAAGAAGGGTGTCTTTTTCCATGTAATGGTGAATGATAACCTTAAGGGCACAACAATTTTCAGTGTCATGCCTAGGTGAGTGGTGATATAGGCAAATTTTAGTGTCATCGAACCAAGCTGGTTTTGGTCTAAGAGGTTGAAATGGTTTAATAGGTGGAAGAGTGATGCTAAAAGTTTGCAAAAGTTAGAGTAATATCAAAGAATATGAACCTACTAAGGGGTCCACATGTTGTGTTGTAGTAAAAGTTGACAACTTCTGTTTAGAAGCTATTGAGGGAGTGTTTTGTACCATCCTTTTGTTTGGCAATGTGGCCAGATGCATAGATGACACTTTCACGGTAGGAGGCATTGGATGTTTTGAAGGAGGTATGTTTTTGTTAGGTGTTGGTAGTAATGGAGGTGGTTTGTTTTTGTTGGGTGTTGGAGTAGGAAGCACTCCTATTAAGGTGGATGGGTGTGGGCCCAAAATAGAGGGCAATGGTGATGGTGGGAGAAGAGTTCTCTGATGTGGTTTAGTAGCCTTCTTTGGTTGAGTGCGAGGACTACTATTATGGGAGGAAAGGTTCAAGTTTACCTTCACTTGTGGGTGAGTGAGGTTAGGTATGGGACAAACACCGAGGGATGTAACCGATTTTGGTATGGTGGATGTTTGTGAGGGTTTAGGGTCAGATGTGGATGGTTGAGCTTCTAAAAGTTTGGAAGTAGAAGCTTGGTCCTCATCAGAGACTTTTGGAGATTTTGTCATAGGAGGGTCAACAATACAAGATGAGATAGGACATGCAAGGTGAGGAGCTTTGAGTCACTCCCATAATGCCTCATGTTCTAATTTCCTTGAATGGAGAAGTCTTAGTTTCTCCACTAATCGAGAGAATGGTTTGGAAGATGTTGGATGAGGCCTTGGTTCTTTAGAAGATGTGGGTGGTTGTGAGACTAAAAATGTGTTAGATGTAGCGATCTCAGGCCAACAACATGAGAGGGCCATTCTTGGATCCTCTTCGATTGAAGTAGGTGAAGAGATAAGTTCTTCTCTTGGTGGAGAAGGAATTGGAGAATGTGACTCCTCAAGAGGATAGAGGGCAGGGATGATTGTGCCTTCTACTTGTGGTTGAGGAGCAAGAAAGGTAAGGTCCTTCATTGGTAGTAGGAAGGATGAATGTGGGGCTAGTGGCGTCGATATGGTCAAAGCGTCCTCCAATATAAGAGAGGTCGATGGAGAACTAATAGGAGTAGAAGGTTCGTCTACTTGTGGAGGAGAAATGGGAGAAGAAGGCTCTTCTACTTGTGAAGGACCAATGGGTGGGCTAACCTCTTCACACTATGAGAGAGGTTAGTTAGGCATAAGAGGTGAGATCATGTTGACTATGCATATATTATGCTCTTGGGGGTCATTGGCTATGGTCTGGACATTGCTTTGACTAGGGGGATGGTTAGGAAAAGGTTGTCTAAAGATGTCTATGTTTTGGTTAGGTGGCACGTTTGGGTTATCCAAGACAAGATCACCTTTATCTATCATGTCTTGGACAATGTTTTTGAAGGTTTTATAGTTGTTTATGTCATGGCCTTTGACATGGTGATAATGACAAAAGTCATTTTCCTTGTACCATACAGGGATAGCTTTTGAAGGGTCAAATTGAGGTGGTGGTCAAATTTGAGGGAGATTGAGGACCCCCTGCTTGACTAGTTTATCCAAAATAGAAGCGTATGATTCTCCTATAGGAGTATATTGACATTGTATATATCATTGTTGGAATTGTTTGGTGATGTTTTGCGATGTGGAGGGTTGAGATTGGTTAGTTGTGGTTGAAGATGATGGCCTAATGACTACAATATTTGCTAACCCCTTAGATTTGGAATTGGAAGAAGAAGGTTTGGATGAAGAAGGATCATTGGATTTTGTGTTGTTATTTTTACTTCACAATTTGACTTTATTTTCTTTGACAACATGGAGTTCAAGCTTTCTAGCCATAGTGAAAGCTTCATCAAATGTGCGGAATGTTTGGACCCACAAAGTAGAGGAAATATGTTTGGCACATGGTTGTGAAAAGAGCTCAATGAGCTTGGGTTAAGGTAAAGAAAAGGAGAGTTGGTTGATTAAACTTCTCCATCAAGTAACGAAATCAGCTATGGATTCATCATCAAATTGTTTGATAGAATATAGGTCCGTGATGGAGAAATTTTTAGTTATGTTGATCGAAAAGTGGTCAAGAAATAATTGGGTGAGTTGATTGAAAGAAAAGAGAGAATGACTGGCAATAGAACTATACCAATCAAGGGTAGCACCAGAAAGTGACATGGGAAATGTGCATAGCAATAACACATCATCATGTGCTATAAGGTAACAAGCATGTCTGAACACTCATAGATGTTGCTATGGGTCCTCCTTACTCTGAAAGTGAGTAAACTTGGGAAGTTCCCACTGACTAGGATATGGTCGGATTGGGACTGAAGGATGAATTTGTTCATTACAAATTTGTTCATATGAGAGAACATTTCTTGAACCCAAAAAGGATGTCTCAAGATTAGACATCTTGTCCATCAACATCTTGATTAGGTCAGCTGGTGGATTGATAGGTGGGGCACCCCCTAAGTTGTAAGGTGCTTGGAAGGAGTTAGGAGGAGCATATGACGTACTAGGTTGCATTTGTATTGGTGCAACATTTTGGTAGTTCGTCATGGGGATTGATGTCAAAGCCAAGGGTGGTTATGTCATGAAGTTAGGGGGCACAAATTGACTAGGTGCTACCAAAGGTGGTTGAGTGGCAACACTAGCCAAAGGACAAGTAGCCACCCTGGTGTTGATAGGTGCAAGAGTAGGTGGGATGGAGATAACTAGGTTTTGGAATGGTGTAGAACTTTGTCGAATAGTTTGCAGTTGATGGGATATTGAAACCCCAATGGACGTGGGTCTAGAAATAGAAGGAGAAGCCACACTTTGAAGATTGGTCATGGTCAGGTTGTTGGCTGAGGTAGTGGCTTGGGTGTCTATGGGTTAAATTACAGAGGCGGTTGATACGACTGCCATCTCAACTAAGGAAGTTGGCATCCCATAAATTGGGTTGCCTAAAGAGTCTTGCGTTTGACTTCTCATGAGATAGTGTTGAAGGGCCTTGAAATTGAGGTCAAAGAACCTTTCAAAATCTTGGTCCCCTTCGGGAACAATAGGGGGTTGAGTTGGGGTTGGTTGGGTAGGAGTTCATTCAGTCTCTGAATGATACTCCATTAGAGGACTTATTATGGAGGGCAAAGGTGGAAGTGGTTGTTGCCTTGTGTGGTTAACAAGAGTTTTGGTTTGACTACATGTCAAAACCATCCAAGGAAAAAAAAAGGGGGGGTTTAGGTTTTGAAAACTATATGTTTTAGCCTCAAAAAACCAGAATGTGTTTTTGACAATTAGAAGGTCGGGTTTTTAGCTTGCTATTTTGAGAAGAAAATTTTTGATAGTGACCGATGTCAGTGGAAAAGCTGATGCCGGTGAAGAAAGTTGCTGATGTCAGTCAAATAACTTATGTCGGTGAAGATAAGTTGTCGATGTTGGTGGAAAAATCAATGTCAGCTACTGTGTATTTCTAGAAACTTTAGAAAACTGAAAGTTTTTGGAAGAAAGAAGAAAGTCTGAGTTGTTCTTGGAGCTCAAAATAATGCATCTTCACCAGCTCAAAAAACCAGATGAAAATAGAAAAGTAGACAAAGACAAGCAGCCTCTAAACATTAAATCCTAAGAATAAGTTTTAGAGTCTTGTTGGCTTATGCCTTAGAAGAGTGTGTTTGGGAAGTTGGCTTTTAGAATGGGTCCTAGAAGAGGCAGTCTAAGGTTGGTTTTGGGTTAGTTTCAGTGCTCAAAAGTTTGTATTAGGTTTCGTGCGTGGCCTAGTGCTAAGGAGCAAGCTCCCCTCACTTCACAAGCCCAGAGATAAGCTGGGTTGCTTAGCCAGTATATACTTCCCCTAGAGTTTATACTCTAACAGAGAACAGAGTGGGTTCTCCCCTTGGTAGTGAAGTCCAAGTGGGATTACCAGGAAGGGTAAGGTATCCGCTAGGTGATGAAATCCTAGTCAGACCTTGTCTCAGGTATGTTTAGATGTTTGATTTGTGATAGTGGTCAGGTCATGTAACATAAGTGCACTATGATTTATTCATAATGCATTTTTAATTATTAAATGTGAGAGCTAAGTATGCATTCAGGCAGAAATGAGATGTAATAGATTTTAAGCCCAAATTGAAATGTTTGTTCAGATGCAAATAATTTGAGAAAAGGTTAAGAGCATGAACTTCACTACTCTAAGATGTAAGAGGAAAGGTGACCAAAAGAAAAAGAAAGAGATTCTTTTTAACTTTGCTTATGGTGTCTTTTCGAAAGAGAAAGAAAGAAGAAGGATATAAGAAGAGAAAATTCCCTAATGCACCTATATGAAAGTTTGTTTTCAGAAGAAAAAGAATGATGAACCCAAGGAAAATTCTAGTAGTCCCACTGGGCGTGCCAAAATGTTTCTAACTATTTTTTGCTTTTCTAAATTCAGAGGAAATAAGAAACTAAGATAATGGTCAGGGGTTTGTACGTACCCAGATGAAGTTTGCGCACCGTATCTAGATGATTGAAGGGACTCTTCTTTGGCTGTGGAGGATGACACCTATTAGATAAGAAGAAAACTAAGACAAAGAAGATGTTAGATAGATGTATGGTGGACTACCAAGCAAAGCTCGGTCCCAGAAGTGCAAAGACTTCCTTAAGGGATGACAGTCCACTTTTGATAAAAGAGAATCTTGCTAGAAAGAGAAATGATGAAAGACTAAACAAAAGAAATAAAGACAATGCATACCTATATTCTACTGTCGGTCTTCCACAGTCACTGACATCGGTAGTTCTACCAGTGTTAGTTGATTAAGGTAGCCAACATCAGTTAGGCCACCAACATCGGTAGGGGCAATGGGCCTAGATGCTGACATTGGTTGGGGCAATGGGGCTTTGGATGAGTTTTAGGTCTATCTATGGTCAACAGAATGGTCTGGGATGTTTGTGGGAACTCAATGGGTTGTGCAGGGTTTGCAAGGCAGAGAGTATGGCCTGAAAAAGGGACCAGATAGAGGACATGGGTAAAAGGGAGATAAGGATGAGTCAGGTTTGGTTTGGTTGATAACTGGGTCTGGTTGATAATATTGCTTAGAAGTAGTAACTAGAGAACCAATTACTAATACATTCTAAATAATGAAATGAAATAAAAGAGGGATACTTAGCTCTTCGACAGAGAACTAGAAGTGCAGAAGACCTATTGCTGATGCGGTTGATGTAGAAGACTTCCTACAATATTTCAATCAAGGGTGGAGTGACTGATGTAGATTTATTATAGCCTGTGATGCTTGGTGTGCATCTAGGAGAGAGAGAGAAAGAGAGATCAAATTATGGGAGCAAGAGAATTAGCCTTCAGGTCTGTGATCAATTTTTTGTTCAGCCTATGAGTTGGTTTTAAGCAATCAACATCGGTGATCCTGTCGGCATCGGTTGATGTTTGACCAATGTCGACGGTTGGAAGATGGGTAAAAAGGCTATTTTTAGCCTTTTGCTCATTCCTTCATCTACCGAGTTTAATGGTTATGGTTAAATGGTTAAAGGTGGGTTTAATAGGCATGGGGATTAGTGAGAGAGTTGGAATGATTAGTCATAGGGTAATGAATGAGGGTATCCAAGGGTGAGGAATCCAAGGGTGAGGTGTCATGGGTGAGGTGTCAAAGGTGGTGTTATTAATTTAAAATAGGTAATTTATTTTAAATTAACAAGTGTGTGGGTTTAGGAATGTGTTAGAAGTGGACCAAGGGGACCAAGGGGGAGTCGACTAAGGAGTAGACACAATTTTGGTGTCTACAATTGGTATCAAAAAAATTAGTATTGGCTAGGTCATCGAAAGGGCTATGATTAGACTCTACTTCACTGGGTAGATATCAGCTCAAAACCTGGTTGATTTATCCCAAGGCTTTCTCTTTCATAGGAATACTTATCCATGATCTTGTTTGAAATTTGATACTTGGAATTTAGGTAATATTCAATTAGGTTGTCATTATATAACCAAGATTCATCATTTTCAAGTGGGTCTTATTCTTGGCTAATGGTTAGTATGAAAATGAAAGGTGTTGAAATATGCAATTTACCTTTGCCTTTTATTTTCCATTTCATGTAAGGTGGTTTGGATTTAGGTATTCCATAGGACTTGGGGTTATATGGAAGCTTAGAAATATGGAATGTATCATGGGTCACATATTTTCCTAGACCATCAACAAAGATGGTATAATGATTAGACATTTTAGGAGGTAGCATGTGGGAAAGTGAATCAAGGGTTTTTGGGTCAATGCAATTGGCCTCTAGTGAATAAACAAGTATTTATTTCCCCTTTTCCTTCTCAAGAACCATATTCAAGATAAAATGGTAATTATAGATTTGGTACTTAACCTTTAAATGCTTGCAATGTTCATATGGCTATAAATCTCCATGGATAGTGACCTCCATACCTGAATGGGAGAAATTGATACACTGTTACAATGTTGAAGGGATTACATGAATCTCATGTATCCAATGTCTACCCAAAATCATATTATATGATAAATCTAGGTCTAACACATAGCATAATGTATCATCGGTTAAATGCCCAATGATAACTAAAAAGTTAATGGTGCATTGTGATTCCCATTATTCATTATCATAGGCCTTAATGGTGATTGTTATGAGCTTTAGAGACATAATATTTAGACCTGATCCATTGTCTATGAGGACACATTTCACTTTGTGTCATGTTATGACAACTTTGATGTATAATGGATTATTATGCAAAGGGCCAAGGGATGACATATCTCTTTGGTCAAAGGTTAATTATTGTCATGGGGCTAAATGTCCAACCAAAGCTTAGAATTTATATAGAGATATGTCATTAGGAACTTGGGATTGGCCAAGGATCTTTATCAATATGTTCTTATGGATGGTGGACATATGCAAAAAATCTAAAATAGAGATTTTTGTGGGCATATTTTACAATTATTCCACAATATCTAATGTCTTTTATTTCACAATGGTAAATGGATTATTCCTTGCCAAAATAGTGGGCTAGAAGCATGAAGTGGTAGATGGATGTGGGCTTGATATGGTGATTTTCAACCACCAAGTTATGATTACATAATCAATATTCAATAAAGACCATTTTCACTAACAAATAATGGTAGTTGGGGACTAGATAGGATATGTTTCAATTACTGATGCACTTGTGCATGGTCTTGAGTCAATGACGAGTTATCAATATAAGGCCCAAAAGTAGTAATCCCTATTTATTGTTATGCCTATATATAGTCCTAGGTCAAAGAATGATCACCAACATGGGTTGGTTGATTAGAATTCATTAGCAATGGTCTTATTTGATTGGTATTTAGTCTTGGATTGATCGAGATGGTAGAAACATGACCTCCCATAATATGGCATACAACCTTGTTGTAGTAATGTTTATTTGCATGGTAGGTCTCTTGGTTGTTTGCATCATTTTGGCCTTGGTTATATCTATTCAGTTGATGTTGTTGGATCTACTAATGGTTTTTTTTTTTCTATCTTGATTGTTGATAATGTTATTATTGTTTTCCTAGCCTTTTTTACTACTGATGTTGGTTATGTAGTGAAAAGGGGTTTTGATAAATTCCTAGGTTCTAATTGGATGTGGAAGATCCCTTATCCAATGTCATCTCTCAATTTTCTAACATATTCTCAGTTAAATGTTTAATTTACACACAATGATGAAAATTATGTCCATTAACATGATGGTACTCATATAATTCATTTTGTCAATACCAATCTAGATAAGGAATGCCCTCAGAATAGTGCATTAGAAAAGGCTAGGTAATTAGATTAGAGGTGGAAAGATTTCAAAACATAGATGTAACGGTTCTCCAAGGTCACTAAAGATGTAATGAGTAGGCATAGTTATCCTTGGAGGAGGGGTTTTCAAAGGTAAAACTTGTTGCATTTGTTGTGTTGGTCTAGGCTATTGCACTTTCTATATTTGTTGAAGAGGTTATTAGTTAGGAGTAATTTTCATATGTGGCATGGGTTGAGTAGATAATTTTTACACCATTTATAAATGTCATGACTTGGTTACTCCATTCCAAAAAATGTTCTTGTTTCAATTAAACAACTTAGGTTTATCATAATTATTGGCCAATGTTGATGTGATGCTTACACTTGGACTTGTTTTTTATTTTGGTTTTGGCAATTTCCTCGGTTTATGGTTTGGTTCTAATTTTATGAGGTAAGTTTGATCACCCCATTTTTAATAATATATCTTCTAATCAACACAAAATTGTCAATTATTTCCTTGAAAGTGTGTGCAAACTATAGTTCCAAATGGTAAGATATTTTGATATGTAAATTCTTAGTAAACACAATGACTAATTACTTGTCTGGGAAACTATGGGTAAATCAACTAGTAATTTCTCTCCATAATAAAAAATAAATTTCAAATATTTCATTGGCCTTCTATTTGGCTTGAGTCAAATCTACTAATAGAATCTCATGCTCAAGATTATAGAAGTGTTACATAAAACTTGTCTGGAAGATCATCAAAGTTAGAAACTAAATTCTTGGGAAATTTCAAAAACCATTCCAATTCTTGTCCTACTAGACTCCTTGGGAACAATAGTAAGAGGTATATGTCACTATAGGCCACTAGTTCGTAAGCAATAAAGAATTCTGTTAAGTGGGCCTTGGGGTCTCCTTTCCCCTTGTATTTGTCAAACTTTGGTAGTACTTACCCTAGAGGAAATGGTATTTGCAAATAATTCATGTTGAATAGGTGGGAAAATACATTTTACAAATTAAAATTCATGTTTTTCTTCCCAAATTGGATGGAAATAATTTCATCCTTCATTTTTTTTAGTTATTGGGCTAGGAAATCAGAGGGAACATTGGTCTGAGGTGGAGACTAGCTGGTCAAAAGTGTATTATTTTAATTGAGGTATAGTGGAAGCATGGTTTGCTATGGAATGTTGGTTTGGATAGGTAATTGACCAAGAATATGAATTCATATAATGTGATTGTTGTAATTGCACATATTGCAGTGCGATATTCTAGTTAGGATTAGGTATATGGGCCTAGTTTTGGCAAAATTATGGCTGAGATGGAAAGATATGGTTGGGAGTGAAATACTATGCCTATTTAGGTTTATTAGGGACCTAATAAAAAATATTAAAACCTTGTGTATTAAGGGGAACTTGTGAACCAAGGCATTTTTAATGAGTTTGTGGCATGTTAGGAATAAAAGGCAATTGTTGCCTAATCAATACTAGTGGAACATTATAACCTCTAGGTTGTATGATAACATGTTCTCTATTATCTTATAAAAACTATTCATTTGTATAATTTATCAATCAAGAATACACATTTCATATGATATATGATTCCATTATGACCAAATTCTTGATTCAATAATCTTCAAGATTTTTTTTTCAATCTAATTCAAATCTCTTTACACTATAGATCTATCAACAAATTGGTTGATCTTATCTTATATTAGTCTTTCAATACCAATGATATTATTTTTTGACTATTCTTGTTAATATATTATACTCACTCTTCCTTATTACTCTTCATTCACCTTATTTCAAAACCCAAGACTTAGGTCTCTCTTGTATAAAGACCTATTAAATTATACTCGTGATCTCTTGTCTGATTAAACTTTTGGATCTTCACTTCTATCTTTAAGATTTTATTTATTTTTTATGGGATGAATTCATTCCTTTCCTCATATTTTACCTTAAATTATCTTTATTTGACCTTATATAACATGTATACCAAGTGTCATAATATTTAGATCACAATTCTAGGTTATATCCAAGTTATTCTTCTTTTTTTTAGTCTTAAAATTTTGTATGTTTCTATAATTTGAAATACACAGTCAGATATAACTTTTTTTGTATGACTAAAAATACTTTAAACTTGGTAAAACATTTAAAAATAGTATAAGGAACCCACATATAAACTTTCATGTCATTATGATGGATAAATATGAAGTTATGGCATTTTTCTACTCTTGGCTTTGTTACTAAAATTGTCTCAAAATTATAGGTTTGTATTTTAGTCACAACTTCCTCCACACGTACCAAATTGAATTCAAAACTTTTTCATTGGATTTTTGATTCCAAGACACATATATTTTCCAAATTTCAAAAGTTTTTATTAGTTAAATCTTTAGATATGGTCAATTTTCCAAGCATGCCTTAATTCAAATTGTTTACACAATCATAAGATTTTACAAATTATGAAGCCCCTCATCACATACAAAACATATCAAAAAAAATTTCACCCAATTACCATTAATAATAAATTAACATCCATCTATAATGTCTATAATCCCAATTCAAGATTATACAAAAAATTTCACATCAAACCATTACATGCATTGAATTTATAAGTTCAATGGTAGATTTGACATCCAATCTTGTATTTATACTTAATTATCTAAATTTATCTCAAAGACATTACATATCAAATAATTCAATCCTTAAAACACCATAAACAATTTAATATTAATTAACATCCCAATAAAGCTTTCTCCAAATACCACTTGGAACCAATTTTGGAATATGTTTCAACTTTCAACAAACTAATGTCTGAAGGCTCTAATTTTCATAGACCCATCTATTATATGTAAAAAATCTAGGTGCATCTACTCATTTTAATAAACTCCAAATATAATTTGGTGTCATTAATTATAGATCAATAACTAAATGAATTCAAACTAAAGTTGAGTGATCATTGCATGATGCATTAAACCAGAATTCATTCAACAAACTCTTAGATGTATTGATAAAACAAAATTATAATATATACTTCATTACCTAGATAAATCATAATCCAAATATTCCAATAAAACATACTTTTATTCTTTCTCACTTGATGACTTTCTTGATCCAATAACTAATTTAACTAAAAAATTGTGTATTATATTTGGTATCCAGGACTGTGTATTAATAACAAATTGTATTCACTCTTTCTTGAGACCTTGAATACACCAACATAACTTGTATGTAAAATGAAAAGTATTAAGCATCTTACCTTTTATTTATACCAATATCATATTCAGCTTCTCCATGAAATATAAAATGCAGATCAATCTACTCTCCTTCATTATATTTGAGAATTCCTTTAATATTATAACAACCTTCCTTTTATTTATTATTCTTAAATATTTATATATAATCCTATATAAAAACATAAATGTCTAAAGGGATTTATTACTTATTTTCTCCTATTCATTCCTCCTATCTAACTTGTCATCATTCAACCTTATACTATCTATTAACTTTATTTAACCCCTATCTACGTGGTATATGACTTATCTAGTTTCATATTTGGTTTGGTC
Organism: Torreya grandis; assembly: GCA_037957365.1. Classification (NCBI taxonomy): domain Eukaryota; kingdom Viridiplantae; phylum Streptophyta; class Pinopsida; order Cupressales; family Taxaceae; genus Torreya; species Torreya grandis. Next base: position 1,868,713 of record JARHVA010002892.1, on the reverse strand, counting down.
TAAGAATAGACCAACATTCTCTCAACTAGTCTTTATCCTTTTTTTCAACATAACATGTAGTTTCTAGATGAGGTGTGAGTGGAATTTATACTTACATGGAGAGAAAATATATTTATAACATATCAATAGACGTTCTAGGACCTATTTAGATTACTTTTCATGATATTTACATATGTACAAGAGATGTTCTTTTGATGATCCTACATCATTGCACAAATCCTTATTAGGAAGTATATGCATATTGAAGGTTCAACATTTTTCACTGACCAATACTCACACATTGTTGATTAGACATCATTTGTGATTATAATGGTATGTTTTTATGCAACTGAAGAGGTATGTTCATCTCTACCTGGTGAGGTGGTAAGATGTTTTGCCTTTGTTTCATGGGAATGTTGGATTATGCCTATGGTTATGGAATATTAGTCATAACCTATTATAGTGGAGTAATATTTGTCATGTTTTGTTGAGGCACAACATTAGTCATTGCTTGACTACTTAATCATTGAAGCTACACACTTGAAAAAATAGCTGGTTGAGAATTAGAGGTATTTATTTATGGCTAGGAGGTATAATTTTATGCATTTTTCTTTTAAAAACCACTCATGGTGTTAACTAAAGACACATTTTGTTGTGGACTAGTTATTTGTTCATTTACACCACTTTGGTATAGATTAAATGAGACTTGTGTATTGTCCACTATATTTGGCTCACTATTTTATGTAGAAGTAAAAGACACTTCTTCGATAGCTGGGGAATTGAATATGTTTCCCACTTAAGTGATTTGTATGAATGGGTCTTCACCCTAATTTTATTGGCCTGTCAATTTGATTAAGACTCTTATTGAAGGAGCTAGCTCAATAAGAGGAGAATTTGACAAGGTCATGTTATTGAAGTTACACCCTAAGTTTATATAGGTTTGGTATGTTATCTGCATCTATATTAATTGGTCTTCCATGAGGCCTTTTCTTATGACAAGCATATGAGGGTGTTGATACAAAATCGACAATATGGCTTGAGGATTGCTAGAAGATGATTGTTCAATTTTTTTTATTATAAGGCATGGAGTAAGGCCCTCTTACTAATCTTAGAAAATTTTTGTGGGGGAAGTATTCTATAAATTTATCCCCTCCCTCCACTATTCTGAGTAAGACACCATCCTTATTTGAAATCAAGTGATGATCAAACAAATAAGGGTAATAGGCTAATTTCATTGTAATGTAGTATGATTATTATTGGACTTATTTTGTAACCAAAGGTATACTAGATAGGTATTATTCCATTTTATCTTGGTCATACTCTAAGTATGGAAGTGTGTTGACCAAATAATGGGCCAAAGGATCTTGGCTTTTTTCCCCCATTTGAGTGTTATAAGGTGGATAATGATCTATCTCAAAAATGGCATCATCTCTATAGTGGTCTTAAACAAAGTCTTCTTATGAAACCACATTATTATACACTAGATTGTACATGATGCCACTACGAGTATAGTGATACATGTTAGAAACAATGCTAAATGCTTCATGACAAAAAGGGGTTAGAGTTACACAAAATCTAAAAAATAATTTATAAAAAGATAAATAGTTCAAACTCAATCTAAATTGGTTAAAGGGATGGATCTATATCTCCAAAATGGGTTTATGCTAAAACTTGGAAAAAATAGTATAACATCAAATGTCTAATGGTAAATGTCTCACACAAAAATTTCAAGTGGATGAACTAAAAACAAAATACCAAAATCTAGGTTCAAAGTGTTCCAAATAGGTCTAATCTAAGAAAATAAAGGTTACCAGGTCTTTTGGCCAAACATGACGTCAAAAGATAGGCTCAAACAAAGTCATGTGCTAGGCCTTTTAGAAAAATGTAGCATCAAAATCTGAACTTAAAAATAAGGATGATTTAATCTAATAAATCTAAAACACTTTGGCATAAAATAAGCATTTGACTTTAGATATGAACTTGGTCAATTTGATATGAGGCATAAAATAAAAGGCATTAAGAGATAGACTATTTTATCCCAAATCTAGGCACAAATAATAGTTTTCAAAGTGGGTAAAGAATTGACCTAAGTTATAAAACCCAAAAGAGAAAGATCTATGTCTAAGCCCAAATTAGATAAGGCATAAATAGAAATCAATCAATGTTTAGATTTGAACCTATCAAGGTTAATTAAAAAGTAAACTTAGGAAAACTAGGATTCTTTGATCAATAATCAAGATAAAGGTGAACAACATAATGTTACTAGGTAAAGTTCCAAGAGACACACTTGGATTGGTTTAAAAATGGACTCTAGACAAAACAAGTCTATGAAATGATTTGAGCAGTGTAATAATGTTTATCACAATTTAAAGGTATGATTGATGGTTTGTTTCAAGACTCTAAAACACAAAAATTAAAATTGTTTATATAGTTTATTATTACCCATTTCAATCAAGTGACATGCACAACATTTTTTGACAAAAAGTTCAAGGCAAATATATGGTGTCAAATGGATGACATAATGCCTCCTCAAATAATGGACTGATGTGGACACAAAACTCATTTTGATAAGGCACAAATAAATGGTTTTAGACTCAAAGACAAAGTAAGTAAAGGAATAATTACAAAATACAACTAAGTACAACATCCAAAGACCTAAAACTAACAAGGTTGCATCATATCATTGAATTCCATCTATATGTGTGCTCCTAGGAGGATTTTAAGTGTTAATCCAAAAATAAAAGTGCATGAAGTAGTAGGGTTTGTACACCTCCCTTTTCCTAATAAATTTTATGGCAACATGAAACTTTGAGATACTCTCCTTGTATCAACAATATGTCCACAACAAGTGGGGTTATCCTAAAACTTAAATTTTTGACCATATAGATGGTCCCAAGTGTGGTTAACACTAGAGATGTATCACATCAATTGAGTTCATACCAGTTAACTTACTATGCAAGGTTCTACCACTTTGCATAGCGATTCCATCTGTGTACTTCTTAGTGGAATCCCCTAATTAACCAGACTTGACTCAAGTTTTTGTTATGATTGGAGAGGTTAGCCACTCAAACATCTAGTAGTTATAGTATAAATAACCTTATTTATATACCCCAACATGAAGTAGGTTTGAAACAATGTGAAGAGATGAAACCCTAGGTCAAATCTTCCCTAAAAAACTCATGACAAGGATATGAACTCCCACTCACAAGCAAAGTTGTATAAAATAAATGACCAAGTGAAAAGACTTTAAAGGTTGTGTTTAGATCACCTAAACCATATGGTTTTGGGGAGAGCCTAGACAAAATTATTTTCATTCCTTTTACAAAGGCACAAATTTCAAGGAAAAATCACTTTTGATCACCCAAGTACCCTAAAGGGGACGAGGGAGAGCATACATGCATCCTTCATTTGCAAAAAAAACAAGTATAGAATGAAAAAATATTATGAGTTATCTAAATAATGTGATAATTAATTTTATTGCACCAAGATGAAATATGAATTAAGTTTTGGGCCCTTTGGCATAAATTTTTTTAGAAACTTTGACAAAGCAAAAAGAAGTGACTTTACGCAAAAATGTTATTAAAACACCAATTGAAATGTGAATCTTGTAAGTGAAAAGTGTTTTAAATGTTCCTTTATAGCCTTTAGGTCATACAAAAATGTTAGAGGGTAATTGTGCATAGAAACACTTTCATGAATTCACAAATCACTTCTCAAATTTAGATCTTAGGTTTAAATAGTGCAAAACTACAAAACATAGAGCAAAATTGCAACTCTACAAAACCACAACTGTCAGCACATAAATGAAATTTATGAGAAAATAGAGTATAAAATGAAAAATCACTAAAATACTTGAAAATAATAGATAACAAGGTGAAATTTCAACTCTAAGAGTTACGATATGTAACTTAACCACAAATGGCTAGCCTAATCGCTAGCATTTTTAAAGGCAAAAACACAACTTATCAGAGAATATCACTATTCCTAAAATTGGGGTATTGCTATATTATGACTATAGAGTCACAATATTAAAATATCAAAAATGACTCATATAGGTATAAAAATATTCAATATAAAAATAATAGTTAGGTTTAAAAATTCAAAAAAAGAGAGGTAAAATCGCAACTACATGAGTTACGATATTATAGTCTTGAGAGCAAAATTTTGAGTATATAGAGCAACATTTTGACTCATAGAGAAATGTCCTTTAGCTTGAATTTTTCACATATTTTTGTCAAAAAGATAAAATTTTGACATGAAAATAATTATGGGAGTGTTATAAGTAGACTAAGGAGCAACTTCATGGGGTGCATGTCCCACTGGGTGTGCCATTTATGATCATAGGAATTTGACAAAGAGAGGAAGTTAGTCTTTTGTTAGTCCATAAAATAATGAAATGAAGACACTAACATGATAACATCTCTATCCTAGATCATAGGGAGAGATTAATGAACAAAAATACAATTGAAAACACATCTAAAATTCAAAAGACACATAATCTCTTACCTTTCTTAAATGCTCCAAAATGTTTTTGTTGAGTTGGATTGCTCAGTTTGTGCTCAAAGAGTCTTTGGCAAAGGAGTCTATGTATCTCCTTCTTTCCTTGGAACCATTATGGCTTCATGTGACTTGGTGTGGCTTGGCTCAATATTTTAGCATTATAACATTATTTATATGAATCTTATGCAATAAAACCTGCATTATAACTCTACAATTTTCAAGCTTTTTTAATTCAATGGACAATGGCTTGTATTTATAGGTTTATGAACTAACCCCAACCAAAGTGAGTTAAGGTGTATTTTAAACATGGAATGGGTTCAAACCTAACTTAAGTGACTCAACATAACCCTAGTAAAGTTAAAAGGTGTCAATTACTCATGATTTATAATGAATAAGCATGGGTCTCCAAAAAGAGATATTTTCCAAAGGCTTGACAACTTGCAAAAGGTAATCATGAAAAGCTAGGACATTTCATATTTTTGAATTTCCTTTTGTATTTATTCATTAATTCACATGGATAATTCAACTAGGCTTCTAATCTGGTTTATCTTATTACTTAATTCTAATTAGCCATTTAAATCTTTCAAGATTTGATTTAAGTGTGCAAGTGCCCCACTTAATAGATCTATTGGCCAAATTGAATATTGTGATGTTGCATGATGATTAGAGATGAATCCATGATAGGTTATTGTTTTCTATGATAAGATACCCAAATTAAGGATGTCTCAATGATATTTTAATCTTTGATGAATGATGCAAAAGCAAATTTGGGATGTTTAGTGATTCCTAGGCTTAATTTGTAATGGTTTGTAGGAATCGGTCTGAAGTCCAATCGAAGGCCACTTGTGGATAGTTTTAGGTGTGTAAAACCTTTTCATAAAATATGTTACATATTATTATGACTTATCATTTATATTATTCCCTTTTTTTATCCTAATGTTCCACACTTAAAATGGTTTGATTAAATAGGCTTTTACGTAAATCAGACCTAAGATCTTTAATAGAAGCTAGTTTATTTTTAGTTTAACTCGTATAAAAAAATCAATGCCTACCTAACAAAGGATGAGGAAATACATTGCTAAAGGAGTCAAAATACAAAATAAACTCCTAGGATATTAAGTTATTTTTATCAAATATAGTATTCATCCACATAGGTAAACATAATTCCAGGAAAAATGGATGTCTATTACCTAAAATAGTCATCAAGCCATACATGAGGATCTACTAAATCTCACAACTCCAATCATGGTGTATCATGATTTTTTAATAAAGCACTACAAATCCAAAATAGACTTCACTTAACTAGTCTAATACTACATTCACCAGGTTCTCCATACATGGGTACAACATGTCTTATCCAATGACGTAAAAATAAACATGAAGGGAGAAATTTAAGTTTTAAGGGAATGTATTTTTTAAGTTAAAAAACATCAATATATGCTATTTAAATTTTGATTAATAATAATTTTATTGAAAATTGGTACATCAACTACCCTATTGGTACACCTTTAAATTATATTCAATTATTCATGAAAGAGTAAACTAGAGATGTATTTAATCAAATAAAATATAGTATCAATTATTCATATATCAAATAACATACTACTTTAGTGACCTTATATTAGTTTCAAATCTTGAAATACTTATTCATCTCAATTAACCATGATTCAAATCTATCACCCAAAATAGTTCCATCAAACTTAGGTGGATTCACCTTTTTCATATCTCTAGCCAACTCCACAGCTACATGTGCTCTCAAATCCTAAGGGTTTTCCTACTTAGTAGATGATATTCAAGTTCATCCTAGTGTTCTTCCTCTTCATGGCCATTAATTTCCTATTTTAGGGATAAAATTTGGTCCCTAGTTTCATTCATGGTTATGGGAATCTGATCCAACTTTGTTGCTTGCTCAACAATAAATTGATTAAGATCAATGGAGGGTTACTATCATTAACATTTGAAGGACCCTCACTAGATACTCTAGTTTTCATCATTATCCTTTTTCTTTAACATAAGGATACAAAAATATTAGTGGAGTCATTAGGTTCTAGAGTTTGAGCTGCAACTATGATACCACATGTAACATCCCCACTAGGATCAACTTAGAATAACATGTTTTTTTAAGTAAATCAATCTATTATTTAATTATAATTTACCATGAGAATATAATTAGTGATCCAACTAAAACACACTAATCATATTAATTTTAAAACAAGTATGTAATAACTACTTGTTATTGATCACTTACATCATATGAAACAAAACATAACTGAATATAGAAAGAGATTTTAAACCATGGATGCTACAAACATGTAGACATTGTTGTCATAGTACAATAAGTAAATAATTACATCTTACTAGGTATAATGTTTCAATAATATTAAATACAATATAATGTATAAGATATAAGGCTCCATAGAGCATGAGTTCCCCAAACTCTAGCATCTATGGTAATCTCAAGTGTAGTCTCCAAATAAGTACTACTATGGGGAGGGAGAGCATCAACTGAGTGATTTTCCACACCAACCATGAACCATTTATCCCCTACACAATACATCATTGTATAATGGCCTTCCCTTCATGTATGAGTATCTAATGATGGTGTGAGAATCCAAAGAGACAAGCTAATACCTATGTGTTGTAGGATTTCTAACAACATGAAGTGTACCATAAAGAATCCATTCTAACATGATATTGCATTAACATGTAAATCATACATATGAAATGACAATGTCTAACTAACATCACTTTGGCCAAAAATTTTAATAATTATTGATTTTTAGGATCAACCAAATTCATACACACCAGTTGGTTGGATTGCCTTCATTTGGCATTGGTGATACTAATAAGATAGTGAATTCCATCTCACTACTTACTTAGTACCAGCAATGTGAGATTTGGTTAATATAAATATAACCAAAAGATTCATATAGATTAATTCTTACTAGCAATCATAAAACATGTTGAACATAGAAATAATCAAAATGCATACATTTCATCTATCAAACATATGAATGAATCCCTAAAATATTATTTATCACATAAATAATAAGTAAACAAGTATAATTTATACCAATTAGATAAAATCTATATTGAGACTGCATAATCTAATTTCTATAAGTAGATTCAAATACAATATATTTTATGACAAGTACTAATACAATAGTCCATCATATTATGTACACTCTACTTAATTTCAAACAACCAGTCATAAAATTGAAATTTGACATAATGATGTAAAGTGGAAGGGATGAAACTCATAGCATGGATCCAAGGAAGTCCAAGTAAAAAGTTGTATTGAAACATGCCCTCTATAATTTAAAAGAGTTATGGAATGGTGTGAGGTCCCAAGTGAATATGGAGAATAACTATTCCCAAAGTACTGGTCATGGTGTCATTAAAAGAGTGAAGGATTGTTGTAGTTTCAAACATGATATTCTTGGGCAAGTTTGAAACTTTACAACATTTTACTTGGATGTCCTTGGATCTGTGTAATGAGTTGTATCCCTTCCACTTTACATCATTGCATCAAATTTTAATTTCAGATAGTTTCAATTATGGTTTGGTAAGGATGGGACATTTAGTTAGTATTTAGGGAGTGAGATGGGATGGTGAGGGTTGATTTAGGTAGGTATTTACATTAGAGTTTATAATTTCTCTTATTTATGAGTTGTTATAGTTATTACTAATCATTTACCCTTATTGTTACGTAGAGGTTGGTGATTGGTATTTCCATCTAGGTCATAGACATGGGTTGGTTTTGGCATTTAGGTATAAGTCCCTAAAATGAAAAAAGTGTGGGACCCTAACCATTTATAGTTAGGATTTCCTAGGTTTAACCATTGATGGTTAGGGGGAACCCTAAAAATTTGGAATATAAAAAGTGAAAATGAAATTTCATTTTTACTTTTGACAATTTGACTTCATGATTTCTATGCTCTAGTGATTTTATACATTGAGTGTTTTGGTTGAGGTGGAGGTTGGTGATTGGTTGAGTGTGATTACTGAGGTGATCGATGAAGACTAGCAATGCAAGGTGAATGAGGATGTGGTTGAGCAGCAAGACATGGGCTCCAACCTTGACAATGATCAAAGAATGAGGTAGGGGTGTATTAATATTGATAGTTTAGTTGATTTTGGTTGTTGTTAAAATTGATTTTGGGAATTTTGGTTATTTTTTGGGAATTGGGTTTGGGTGGTTTTTTCCCTAGTTTAGGTTATTAGTGAAATTAAAAAATGTTGTAGATGAAATTTAAAATTAATTAAGGTTTTTGAGTTGGGGTGGGTTGTAGGATAGAAATAGGTAGTTTATTTTGTTATCTTTATTATTTTTGATGTTATTTTTGGTAGGATAAAATAGGGTTTCATCACTAATGATCACACATAGTGACCATCGATGGTTCAACCTAACCATTGATGGTTAAAATGATCATTGACAATCAAACATCAAGGTGAAAAGTGGTAAGGGGACCATCGAAGGTTAATCTAACCATTGGTGGTTGAGTGTTTTATGTAAGATTTGTTAAAAAGGTGTATATGAAGATTTTTCAAAAAGGTTTATTTGAAAATGGTGTGGGTGGATTAAAGGGTTGAGTATAAGTTTAAGATAGGTGATGTGTTTGAGTGATGGGTTGTGATGATTTAGGACAAGTAGGGTTAGGTGTTGGTTTTATAGATTTATTGAAGGTATTATATGTTAAGTAGGGTGTTGAAAGCTATGAATTATTTGTTGGGTAGATTTATCTAAGTTATGTAGGTTATGATTGATTGTTATTCAAATGTTAAAGGTAATGTAGTAGAATTAATACATTATTTTGGAATGGGTTGAAAAAGGTGGGTATAGGTTGGTATTGAGCTCAATTTAGAAAACTAAGTATGTGTACTAACATGGTTATTTTTTAGGTATGAGATTAGATCTAGATGAGGGATCAGGTCTCTAAGATCTTTGTGGAGATTCATGATGGGATGACTGGTGATGAGTGGAGGCACATGGAGGAGGTTGACCTATGAGCCATGATTTATTATCAGTACCAACCATAGGATATGGTTATGATCATGGCTCTCATTGAGAGATGGGACCCAGCCATGAACACATTTTTGTTGTTGATTGGAGAGATTAACATCCTACTAGAGGATATTCATAATATTACATAGTTACCCATTTAGGGGAATCTAATTTACCACATTGAGAGCAAGGAGAGGGATTACCATATGGAGCTATTATATGGTGAAGATTAGGTCCATGCCAAGTGGCATTCAAATGGATTTAGCTATAATCCTTTATACTAGAGGGATCTAAAGGATTGATGCTTTATGAACATGATGATGATGGTGGTTTACTATTTTACATTACCTAATTTGAGCAATGGTTGATTTCCCTACCTATTGCTAGGAATGTTGGTGGAGATGCTACTAGGTAGGATAGTGTTTAGGCAAGCTCTTATTTTATTAGTTTAGATTTATAGGGAGTTCTAGGGATTCCAAGATCATAGATGATATGGGATTAGTGTTGGGTTTATGCTCCATTTTTGGGCATATGAGCACATTAGGGTGTTGAGGCCACTAGGCCTATTATTAGATTCATATACCTAGGTACACTTCATAGTGGGTTTCTTGAGATGGAGAGGAGACTATGCTTTGATAGGTGTTGGAGGTGGTGATAGATATATTGATTGGTTTAGAGATGCATTGGAGGGTCTAGTTGTGGTGCTATTTTTTAAAGGCCATATGTGGGCTATCTTAGGTGGGCCCAGTATAGTTACCACACCCTATCACTATAGAGTTGGTGATGGATATATGGGAGAAGAGAGGGGGAGATAGAGATTATCCCCTTTGATCAATTTTAGTAGTAGTTTGGTCTTGTGTAGGGGATTTTAGCTCTTTCTCAATGGTATAAGAAATAAAATGTAGAGTTTCTACTTCCAAAGCCATAATTATAGGATGTAATATTAGACCATGATGAGTTATTAGCTAAAGGAATGATAGATGATGCTAGTTTTGTTAATAGATATGCAACATGGTATCAAGGCCTATATGTAGTAGCTAATTCTAGGTAGGGTGATAGGGGTTAACAAGCCATGGATGTGGATTTTACTGGGGCACTAGTTCAGAGTGGTAGTCAAAATGGGTAGGTACAAGTAGAAATGGTAGCTGATAGGCTCAAATCATAAGGTTATAGGGATAGGTGGCCATTTTATAAGGATAGATTGTTATTTTACAAGGTTAGGTTGCCACATTGATAAGAGATCAAGATTAGGCAAATATCTCTCTTGGTTTAGTGACCCAAGAGAGAGATACCTAAAGATAAAGGGTAGGATCAATGGTGGCACCATCAAAAAGAGTACTTGATATGATTCTAATGACATGATACTTAGCTATGGTTGAGGAGTTGAGATACTATGAGGTGATAGTATTGATATAATGTCTATAGGAGCTGAGATATGGAGAGTACAGGGCCAACATAGTAGGTGGTCTAGTTATATCTACTCTCAGATAGTAGGCCTCTATAATGGGTTAAGTAGGTAGATCAGGGGGACCATTACCAAATGGTAGTGTAGGTGGAGGAGCAGGAGGGGAAAGTGGTAGTGGTGCCCTAGGGGCTTGATTATATGATGTATATGATATATGTTTTTGATATCGGCCTGCATGCTAATAATGTGAGATGTATATGAGAGAGAGGTTTCATACATTGTTACATGTATCTTTATTTGATGGACATGATGTATATGATGATGTTTGTAATGATATATATATATATATATATATATATATATATATATATATGATGTATGTTCATGTTTACATGTTTTAGATGTTATTCTTATGCTCATGTTTATGGTTCATGGTTTGATGTCATATGATGTTGTGATGATGGTGATTTTGTTTATGGTTATGCTTATGTGGTTTTATGATTTGATGTTATAAGATGAATTGTTGTGATGTTATGGTAAATGGATAGGATGATACATAGATAGATAGATAATGTATGATGTGATTCATGATGTTTTATCATTGATTTTGTTTATAGATATGATGATGAATGGTTTAATTAAGGATGTTTATGATATGATGTATGTTCATATGATGTTTTGATGGATAAGATGATATTATATAGAGATAGATGATGTGTGATGTGATTCATGATGTTTTGATCATAAATAGATAGATGATGTGGTGCATGATGTTTTGATCATTGATTTTTATTGTTCATGATAATGGAGATGTAATGTGATTTTGGTTAAGGATGTGATGAAAATACATAAATAAATTTAGATAACAAACTAAATATATGAAAAGGAAATGAGAACCATGAGATGTATGTCTGCATGAACCAATGATAAGAGGGTGAAGAAAAAAAACCTGATGCTTTTCTATTGGTAAGGACCTAAAAAACCCAAAGTCAAATTAGCTTAAGGAAATTAAGCCTTTAAAATGCTTCACATTAGCATGCTTAGGTTGATAAACATGTGTCTTGACCACCATCATGTCAAGTAATCTCATAATCCCTTGATTAAAAGATGGTATAAAGGGAAGATGGGTGGTAGGTGAAAGGTGAATGAGTGGATAGGTAAGGTAACCTTATGTGGGTTAGTTTTCCCCTTATATAGGTGACCTAAGTACCATAATAAACAAATCCATGTCTTAATGCTAGGTTTAGACTGATCAATGTGTGAAGTCTACTAATGCTAGATATAAATGTTGATTGTATATTTTTTATGATAGCTAATTTTGATATAGGGTCTTTTGTTTATTTATTTTATTTTTGATAGTTTGAGAAGCTAATAAATGTGAGAAGCTTAAAATGTTTTCTTTTGACCCATTTGACTTAGCCATCCTTCAAGGGAGTGGTCTAAGTTTGGGTTTGTTTATTTGGTAGCTATCCTTCATGGGAGTAGTCTATATTTTTATGTAATTTAGAGGATTTTGGGTAGCTACCCTTCAAAAAAGTAGTTTGTAATGCTATAAATATGTGATCTAAATGATATTTTAGTATCCTAAATTGTTTTGGATTGCAAGGTTTTTAGACATGAACAAGTTTAATTAGGCTTAGAGGTTTACCTTTATGAGGGCAAGACTTTTAGCATAAGAAGGTAAGTGATAGGTAGATAGGGTATTTGAGAAATAAATTATCATGAGATTATATTTGATTAGAGATGAAAAGTATCCATGAAAACCATGCCATAGGTAGAGCTGTGGTACCCATATTTAGGATTAGGCTATAACTATGATGGTTAATCACATGGTTTTGTAATCATCTTTAAAGGGAGAGGGATAAGTGAATGAAGGTGAAAATCTCATAAATTAAGGGATGAGCTTAAGTTTAAACAAAAAAGTGAGTTCAATCCTTATTTTTAACAAAATAATAGATGTAGATGAAAAGCACTAAGAGGCTCAGGGTCTCATTTACCTTCAAGAGAGGACAAATTATAAGCTTATGATCCATACTTATGAGTTATTATGTAGGTTCCAAGACAATTAAAAGTAAATCTGCCTCTTTTGATTTTTTCCATGTTGGTGACATGTTGATTTTACTTTAAGATGAGGTCTCCTATGTTGAATTCTCATTCTTTTATGTTTTTATTATAGGTGTGCTTGATTTTTTATTGATAGACATAAATATGGTCAAGTATTGTGAGGTGATGCTTGTCAAGTAACTCAAGTCGTGCTAGTCACTCTTGATGAAGTCACTCTTAGAAATAATCTCTTACAAAGATATGTGAAGAGATGGAATCTAGAATTTGAGAAGTAAGAATGCCTCTACTTTGAAGACTATAGAAAAAGGTGTAACACTTTTAGAGATTCAAATTTTAGTGTGATAGACCCACAAAGCAAAAGGGATGTGTAAGTACCAATCCTGACCTAAAGCACTAACTAATTTGGTTAGCTTTTTGTTAAAGATTTTGTTAGAGGCTTCTACCTATCCATTTACTTATGGATGATAAGGTAATTAAAAGATTAATTTAATTTTAAAGAGGCAAGAAACCATCCATGAGAGATAACATCTTGTGGCCAAATATAAGATCAATAAGTTGGTCGATGCTGGGCAAAGTAAAATCATCCTTTGGGCAAGCAAGGTTGGGTCACAAAATCTGATACAAAGGTGAAGTCTCCTTATGGGTTTGGTAATGGTAACGATGTTAGACACACATTGAGGATAGACAAAACGTGGATGAAGTCCATAGATAAGAGGTGTTGAATCTCCTCTTTTATAAGGAAGGTGATGTGAGGGTGCATCTTGTGAACCTTTTTGTCTGATAGGTTTAACATCAAGATAGGTGATGATGTTGCAGAGAACAATATAAGTTCAATTCTAGGTATATCTTTATATGACTAATAAAATGTTATGTTATGGTCATGAAGGAAGGAAGGGTAATCCTATTATTCTACAGAATTCAAGGATTGTCTGATCTTGACAATGTGGGGGTTATCCTAAGTACCCAAGTTGACATCAATGGTAGATTCATTCAACATGGCTTTTTTCTCAAGAGGAAGGGATTTGTGGATAGAATAATTCCCTACATAAAGGTAGGTGAAAATTAAATCATCATCCTGATGTTGAATATCATTGATGGGAGGAGAATCATTTTCTACCATTTTAGGATGGATGAAATAGAGTTTTATTTTAGCCACCCTTTTGATAAGTCAGGGTGGCCAAACTAATGATATTGATAAAAAAAATTAGGTGGGATGATATCAAAATCCTTAGACTTCGAGGGAGATGGGCTTGGTGAGAATGGGACATCCTCATCGATGGCGGCAATGGGTTTTGGTGAGGTGGGTTCTTTTTGTGGTACGAACCCAAGGTTGAATAACTCATGAGGTTATTGGGTTTTTATTATGGGTAACTCATGATGTCCCTATTCATAAAAGCCAAATCTAAACCCCTTCTAAGCACACCTATAGAGGTACACTTTAAAAAATGTAGGTTTATTTAGATAGGATAAATTAGAGGTGAATGGTCAAATATGAGGGGTGGTAGAGGAAGAAAGGAGTGGATAGTTGAGTCTCCCATAGATGAAGTTGGTTCAATTATTGGGTGGCCCAAATGTTAGGGTCATAACTTAGGTCATGATCAAGGTTACCATACTCTTGAGGAGTAGGGAAAGTATTTAAGGCTAGAAGATGATGCTCTCCAAGTGAGAGACATTCAAATGTGGGTTCCAAGGGGTCCTCTACAAGGATCTATGAAGAAGGGATGGATGAGCTTGTTGAAACTTCATCAATGGTAGGAGTGGGATTATTGATAGTTGGTGGTGAAGGGTATAAATGAGGAATAATAACATCATTGGGTTGGTATGTCATATTGTAAGATGTAAAGGGACTAGGGTTAGTCAGTATGGTGATGACATGACCTTCATACTCAAATTTGATGTAATGATGTAAAGTGGAAAGGACACAAATCATAGCATAGATCTAAGGACATCCGAGTAAAAAATTGTATTAGAACTCATCCTCTATAATGTAACAAAGTTATATAATGGTGCAAGGTCCCAAGTGAATGTCAAGAACAACTATTCCCAAAGTAGTGGTCATGGTGTCATTGAAAGAGTGAAAAACCACTATAGTTTAAGACATGATATTATTGGGAAGGTTAAGTTGGTCATAGGCATGGGAAGAGATAATGTTGATAATATCCACTCCATCAATCATCACCCTCTTGATATGGGGTTGATTGATGTATGCTATGATAAAGAGGTGATGATCGAGATCCTCAAGATGCATAGAAAGTATTTTTGAATCCTTAAAGGTGACTAGGGTGGAAATTTGAAGGGCTCCAACAAAGGTTATAAGTGGTTGAGGATCTTCAATTTGAAACTCTATGGATTACATAATATCTATCAATGTTTGATGGTGAGGATGTGAGGTATTGATTAATTCATACAAGATCATTTTCATCTGAGTTTGGTGAAGTTTTTTCAATATTGCACACTAAATGGATTTGGAAGGGTTGAAAGGGGATGCACCCAAAATGGATATTTTGGGTTTAAGTGATGGTTAAGGCATTTGGGTTTTGTTGGAAGGTTAAGGGTTGTAAGTTTATGTCCATAGAATGGACACTTTAGCCTTTCCATTATATTTTTATTAGGCTTGAGATTGGTTAACCATATGAATGGTGTGGATAAGAAGAAGTGTTGGTTTAGATTGTTTATTTGATTCCTCCTTAGTCTTAGGTGAGAGTGGGGGAGTAGGTAAATGTTGGATGGTTTAGGTATATATATGGGTTGGTAATGGACCTAAGTGAGGTTCATCTGATAATAGATCATCCTCATCCCATAGGCTATGGACTAGTGTTTGGAGAGCTTTACAATTTTCTATATCATGTCCTAATGTTCTATGATATAGGCAAATCAAATTGTCATTGAACAATGTTGGTTTAAGACATGAAGGGTCAAAAGGTTTTATGGGTGGTAAGGTTAAAGAAGAGGTTTGTAGCAACTATTATAGAATGGCTAAATAAGATTTGATCAAAGGTGTTGGGTTTGTGGTTTTATGAGTAAGAGCCTTCAAGGGAGTAGACTTTACCATGGAAGTTGGAGGTAGTGGAATGGTTTTGGTAGGTTTTTTAGGTTGGGATTATTTGGTTAGTTTGATAGAATATTTAGAGGTGGAGGGTGAAGGTTGGTGATAGGTGGGAAGGTATAGGTAGCTAGGTTAGTTAAGAATGATAAGGATTTTGTTGTTTTGATAGAGGTAGGTAGAGTAAAAGGAGAAGGTTTACCAGATAAGGAATACGTAATGGGGATAGTAGATGGATGGGGTCCTAAAATTGAAGGTAAAAGAGAAAGGGGTGGTATGGGTCTAGTTCTAGATGGTTTTGGTGGTTATACCTTTTTGATAGATTTAGTCAAAGGTTTATTTAGTGGTCTTGATGGGGTTAAGTCTAACTTCAAAGATGGATGAGCCAAGATAGGGGTAAGAAGTATTCCTATATTCTTGATGGGTTTGATCAAAGAGGCATAGGGTGATTTATCAATTTTAGATTGAGGTGGGTTGGATGTTTCCCCTATGGTTTTGGAGGAATAAATATCTAAATATGGGGTTGAGGTAATGATGGGTTTGAAGGTAGAGGTAAGTGAGGTTGAAGGTTCTAGTTTTTTTGGTAAGGTATCCCAAGATGGTACCAAAAGGTGGACCTATCTAGGTTAGGTTGAGAGGTAAACTCTAAATTTTGGACCAATCTATAAAAAAGGTTTGTAGATGGGTTTGATTCCTTGATCATTGGTTTCAAATATCAACCTCATAGGTTGAGGTGAGGGAATAGTGTCTTCACCTTTGTCTTTGGTGAAAGGTTTGATGGTTGAGGTAGATGGTGTCTCTATGGAAAGAATAGAGGAGATGATCTCTTCCATTGGAATGGTTTCCAAAGAAGGATTTGTTGGTTCTCTGGTAGGTAAGGAGGGTATAGTTTGTTCAAGTGGAAAATGAGAGGTGGTTTCTTCCTTTGTTTATATTTACAAAGAAAGATTAGTTATTCCACCACTTGATAAGTGGATTAGAGGAAAAAGCAATTGAAAAAATGGTTGGCTCCTTTGGTATTTCTATCAAAGGAGAGGTGGGTAAGTCAATGTTTCTTTAATTAAAAGAAATGAGGTTTCTTCCTTTAGTTATCCAAAGGAATATAAGAATATTCCATCACTTCAATAAGTGGGATGGAATAAGAGGTAGTTGAGGTAATGGTTTCCTCAACAATAGTATGAATGGTAACAACATTCACCATGTGTACCTCATGAGTGTGAGATGATTCCGGTTGGCTGTTGTCATGATTGGTGGAAGGTGCATGGTTAGGAAAAAGTTTTCAAAAAATGTCTAATTATTGGTTGGGAGGTGTATTTGGATTATCTAATTCAAGTTTACCCTTGTCGTTCATGTTTTGGATAATAGTTTTAAAGGTATTACACCTACTAACATTATGTCTAATAATGTGATGGAAGGTGCATAGATCATTTTCATTATACCATCTAGGTGTGGAGTGAGAAGCATCAAATTGTTAGGGTGGTTTGATAGGAGAAAGTTGGATGAGGTTAGCTTAAAGTAATTTATCCAAAATAGAATCATATGATTCTCCTATGGGAGTATATTGTCTAGCAATGGTTCAATTTTGGTTGTAAGTTTGTTGGTTTCATGGGTTGGAAGAATTGGTTTGATTAGATTGGTTGATGATTAGAGGTGGAGAAAATTTTAAGACAATTATGTTTGCAGTTGCCTTTGTCTTGGTGTTGGGATGGCTGGATGAGTTGTTGGTCTTGTTTGAGGAAGGGTAATTAGATTTAAAGCTAGCATTATTATTTCTTAGTTTCAATTTCCCTTCATCAATAGCTCTAATTTCAAGTTTATGTGCCATGGTAAATGCCTCATAAAAGGTTCTAAAGTATGAACTTGAAGAGTTAGAGAAATTTATTTGGCACAACCTTGAGAAAATATTTCAATTAGTTCAGGTTGGGGTAATGAGAAAGAAAACTAGTTAATGAGACCTTTCCATCTAGCTATGAAATCAACAATTAATTCTTCATAGAATTGACTAAAAGAGTAAAGGTCTATAATGGAAACCTTTTTAGATATATTAATTGAAAAGTGATCTAAATTTTTTTGGGCTAGTTGAGAAAATGAAAAGATAGAATGATTGGTAAGAGCACTAAACCAATCCAAGGCTGGTCTAGATAGAGACATGGGGAAGGTTTGAAGGAGAAGAGAATCATCATATGCTATGAAATAGTAACAATGGAAAAATGCTCTCAAGTGTTGTTGAGGGTCCTCCTTGGTTTGGAAATTGAAAAACTTAGGTAGTTCCCATTAAGGAGAATAAGGTCAGATAGGAAGGGATGGATGAATGGGCTTAGTGTAGATTTGATCATAGGATAGAAGGTTATGAGCCCTAAAAATAGATGATTCAAGATTGGACATTTTATCCATAAATGTCTTAACTAAATCTATTTGAGGTTGGGGAGTTCCATAGCTGGGTAGTAGGTTTGGTTGAGGTTAGGTAGCTATAATGTATGGATAAGAGGTGAAAGGTTGAGAATATACCACATATTGGTATATGGTAATTAGAGGTTGGGATGATGCCTCATGTTGGTATGTGGGCACAAATGTTGGTTAGAAAGTGGTATGTATCCTTATGGATTAAGAACATATTGGTAGGATGTCATGGGTATTTGTTGAGGGATTGATGTGGGTTGGTTTGGAGGTATAAGTTTTGAATCAATAGTAATAAGGTAGAATTTTTTTTATGCCAAACATCGAGAATAATTTAGTCATTTGCGACCTACACCCAGGTTGTCCCTAATTATTACTAGTAATATGAGTTGTTTCTCTTAATTTCCACTCATTTTTTAATTTTGGAAGAAGATAAGAAGCTAGTAATAAGGGTGTGGTAGAAATAGCTGGTTGGTGATGTGCATGTAATCCAAATGACTATCAAGAAATCCTCTTTGGCTAGGAAAAAATAACTTGCAAATAAGAAAGCACTAATAAAGGGGATCATTAATAAGATAGTTAAGTAGATTTCCTAGTGTGAGCTAGATCTAAGAAGCATACACTTGCTAGGAGGATGTCAATCCACTATTGATAACAATCAAGTTAGAAATGATAAATTAAAGTACTTGCATAAGATAAATGAAATGAATTACAAGAAATTATAATTATTATTAAATACAATGACTAAATATAGTAAAAATGGATCAATACTTATGCTAAGGTGGGTGAAGTCAAGTTCAAAAAATTAGAAAGGGGTCTGTGAACAGGTAGGAACATAAAAAGTTAGGTCTGGTTAGGGTTAAGGGGATGAAAATAACTTGATGTTATTTTTTACCATAGTGACCATCAGCAGTTAGGTGAATCATTGGTGATTAATCTAACTATTAGTGGTTCTGTAACCATTGGTGGTTCGAGGTGATTGTCGGTATTTAGGTTAACCATTAGTGGTTGCCTATGGATTTTTGAAGGTTACTAAAAGGAGTTGTCAAGTAGGTATATGGTCAGATGAGGGTTCTATTAAGGATTTGGTAGAGAGGGAACAAGGTGTAAACATTGCTAATCAAGTTAGGGAGGTTAGAAATCTAAAATAATAATGCTAAACTACTAATATACCTATAGCTTACTATTTGGTTGATGGTTCAAGGCTAAAATAATTTCACCAAAGCAATAATAATTTGGCCTCAAAATAAAATTTAGTAGAGGTTCGAGTCTCTTTTATATATGTTGAGTTGTTGAAGGAAGACTGGATATTAGAGAGCTTGAATACCTATGTGCAAGAAGATTTGATAGCTTGAACATGGATTCTTTTCACCTCCCACTCTCCTCCTTTTATAGGCAAAGAGAGATGGAGGATGGAAGGTTCCCTAGAGGGTGAGGTTACTAATCATGATGCTTGGAAGTTTATTAGAACCATATAAGGTGAACATATTAAATCATTCCTCATTATCTTGCACATAGTTGGTGATGTGTTAAGAAGGTGAGAAGGCAAGGAGACCTAACTATCAATAGTCAAGTTAACCATCGATGGTTAGGCTAACCATCAATGGTTGAGTGTCTAAAAGTGAAAGGGGTCAACAAGGGTTTAAAAGGGTACGTTAAAGTTTAGTTAGTAGGTTGATGAGTTTAGCTAGCTAGGTGGTTAACTAGACTCAAGTTTTGATAACGATCCTAAGTCATTTCAACAACTATAACTATTGTGTGCAATTTTTTAGTGTCTATATTTTGCCCCTTTTTATTATGTGGCTTTAAATCAACAAGCTAAAAAAAATGGATTGTTTGTTGAAGGTTTGATTACCTCGAGTATGGGAGGAGGTTTTCCCCCTAAAATTGGGAGTTGATGAGGTGAAACCAAAATTGGGTTGGGGTTTGATAAGTGATTGATGGTAAGTCACTAGGTGGTGAAAAAAGGGTTGGGCATTTGAATTGCAAATATGAGCACAAAATATGACTATGTGTGATTGTCAAGATCACACATAGACTAAGGTTGCCAATGTTGGTAAAAATAAGGTTGGTTTTAAAAGGATAAGTGATAGGGTAACTAGTCCATATCATTGGTCATATTTGATCAGGTTATTCTTATCAAGGCTTCAAGATAATGTTAGTGTTTTTATAGGTATCTGAGGTAGGAAGTGATCCCTTGAAAACCATAAATGGTTTGGTTGTGCACGAGGTGATGCAAAATTCAAAAGGTTAAAATGGAAAAAATAGTCAATGTAGTAAAAAAGACCAATGCAAGGTCATTGTAAAACACATAAATAGTTTAGGTCAAAAATTGCCAATGTCAAGGTGGACATAGTCTAATGGTTAGGCTAGAGAAGGTTAATCTCCAAAAATCCAAGTTTTGTTGTGGTGGAGATTAGGTGATCTCTAATATTTTAGAATTTAGGTATAAGTTCCTAAAATGAAAAATGTGTTAGACCTTGACCATCAATAGTTAAGGTTTCTTAGGGTTGATCATCGATGGTCACCCTAACCATCGATGATCAGGGGGAAACCCTAAAAAAATGGAATATAAAAAGTGAAAATGAAATTTCATTTTCAGTTTTAAAAATTTGAATCCATTATTTTTGTGCTCTAGTGATTTTGTACTTTGGCATTTTGTGAATATTTGATTGAGCATTTTGGCTAAGGTGGATGTTGGTGATTGGTTGAGTGTGATTGGTGAGGTGATCAGTGAGGACCAGTGATGCAAGGTAGATGAGGACATGGGCAACCAATAGGATGTGGGTTCTAACCTTGACAAAGATTGAGGAATGAGGTAGGGGGTGTATTAAGATTGATATTTTAGTTGATTTGGTTATTGTTAAAATCAATTTTGGTTATTGTTTGGGAATTGGGTTTGGGTGGTTTTTGCCCTAGTTCAAGTTATTGGTGAAATTGGAAAATGTAGTGGATGAAATTTAAAATTAATTGAGGTTTTTAAGTTAGGGTGGGTTTTAGGATAAAAATAGGTAGTTTGTTTTGTTTTCTTTCTTATTTTTGGTATTATTTTTAGTAAGATAAAAATAGGGTTTCATCATTGATGGTCAAACTGACCATCAATAGTTAGAAACTGAGGTGAAAAGTGGTAAGGGGACCATAGATGATTGATCTAACCATTGATGGTTGAGTGTTTTGTGGAAAACTTGTTAAAAAGGTGTAGAAGAAGGTTTGTCAAAAAGGTTTGTTTGAAAATTATATGGGTGGATTAAAGGGTTGAGTGTAAGTGTAAGATAGGTGATGTGTTTGAGTGATGGGTTGTGATGATTTAAGAAAAGTAGGGTTCGGTGTTGGTTTTATAGGTTTAGGGAAATGTTGACCAATTTTGCCCATAGGTAAAATTTTGGTCACCTTATTACCCTGCTGTTCAATGCTAGTCATTTTCGAGTTGCACGAGTTCAATGAGTTCAGTTCATGGCCTAGTTTAAGTGGTTCTTAGACCTTTGGATTCAAAAATCCATCTTCAAGTTTAATGTCTCAATTCTCCAATGGTTGAACCATTGAACCATTAAACCATTTTTGGTTCAATGGGTGTGGTTCAATGGGTTTGATTCAATCAGCACAAAGTTCATCAGCTTTATTTCATTTGTCATCAATGCACAATGGTTGAACCCATTGAATCGTTGAACCAATTTTGGTTCAACGACCTAGTTCAAGGGTATGCCCTTAGCCGAAAGGGAGTCTCCAAGTTCAAAATGCCATAATGGAGGGCTGGTGCTTCAAAAGAAAAGGACCCGTCGAAGGACCCAAAGGGCAGATGCCCTTCTGGGGAACTTCTGGCCCAAATACAAAGGGCACTTTCAAGACCAAGGGTCACTTTCCCTTTGGGAAGGTGATAAGGAAATACAAAGGCAAAAGGTGCCCACAAAAAGAGTGATAAGATGAAATCAAAGCCAAAAAAGGCTAGCAAGGACCCGATGACATTGTGACAAAGTAAGTAGTTGTTTGTTTTCAAATTAAAGAGAGTGTTAACTAGAGGGAGCCCAGAATGTAGCGATCCACCTGAATGCTCACCCCTAAGGGCTGAAAGAGCTAGAGGAGACAAAATGGAGAAAAAAAAAAGTGGCGAGCATGGAGCGAATGGGTAGTAAGTCCAAGTGGCAAGAGGAAGCACCAATTGAGAATTGACTCTGGCAGGTGGAACAGTTCCAACAAATTGATCATTAGGGATGCAAACAACTAAGTAATGAAACTAGTTTCTCCATTCTACATTTTTTGGGTAGGCAAACCATGTATTGACCTTGAAAAGGTAGACGTCAAGTAGACAAAGTGCATAGCTCATTAATGTTTTGAGCGACTTGTTCTTCCCAATGAAGGGACGCGATAGGCCACTTGTAAAGAAGGAGTGCCAAATGGGCCTCTTTTGCTTCTCATATATATTGTGAACTTGTCATTTGTAAAAGGATCTTCCACATTTGTAAGGCATAGCCTTGGAAAAATTTCACTTGAATCAATAAACATGCTTTTACCTCTTCTTAGGTAGATATTTTGTGTATGTCGTGAGTGTTAATTTGTGTTTAGTCATTGTCTTTTGATGCTCTCATAAGTTTAACACCAACACACCAGTTATCTACAAGGTGCCATTTTGTAGCTAACAGGAGGAGAGCAGTATTTGAGAAGTTTAAAATAGAGGAGATCACTTACAGTGTGCATTTTATAGCACCTTGGTGAAGTCTCTATTTTTTTGTACTTTCCATCAAAGCCTCTTTGCCATGTTTCTTGTAGCCTGGTCCTTCTGTCAAGTTTGAAGTGTATGTATGCTTGTTTGATTTAAGTGTGAAAGTGAGAAGGTTGACTTTATTTTGGTGTATCACCTCCTTAGAGTAGATTTGTTTTCTGTAATCTTTCTCCCTTTTCATCCCCCCCCATTATGTGTGTGTGTGTGTGTGTGCATGTGTGTGTGTGTGTGTGTGTGTGTGTGTGTGTGTGTGTGTGTGTGTGTGTGTGTGTGTGTGTGTGTGTGTGTGTGTGTGTGTGTGTGTGTTTGCACTTACTGGAATGAACATGATGCATCAAAGGGAGCTAGCCCTTATCTAAAGACTCTCCCCTCTAGCTTTTTCAGTCCCACAGGTGAGAGGGGAGTTTCCATGTTGTGAGGAGAAGGCAGGAGCTTGACTTCCTACCAAAGGGTGCAATTTCCTATGTCAATAGTTTTGGCACACCTGGTGGGACATAGTTTGACAACTCAGTAAGGTTTCAGGATTGATGTTGGTCCTATCACAGCATTATAAGTTTTCCAGCATCTGGTGACTCCACTGGTAAGAGCTTCATTTTTCTAATTAAGACCAGTTTCTTAACTTTCTATGCCTAAAGTCACCACAAGGTTTGCTTCAAAAGGGGTTCCTTTCGACTTCATTGAGTTGCCTTTGAACTCTGCTAAAATACTATGATTTGAGAGGACCCATCCTTATCCAATAAACAATCCTCCTAGACCTGTTGAAAGGGATGCATTCATAGTAGAACCCTAGTTACAGTCAATCCCAACCATGGCATTGCCTTTTATGGCTTTTCATGGTGAGAGCCCCTTGAATCTCCCATGCTATGATCCAATTCTGGGAACAGCCCTAAAAAATGTGCCTTCTTTCAATGGAGAGGGGCCCATTACAGTCATTGAGCATATTAGGAATATTGCCAACCTCTACAATATTCACAATGTAATAAAAGAAAATATTGCCATCAAATTACTAGCATTGTCTCTAAAAGGCAAAGCTCTTGACTGGTATGGGACCTTGCCTGTGAATTTGATACATTCTTGGAATGAATTGGGCACTTAGTTGACATATTTTTGGGGAAAAGAGCGATGACCTCTCACTTGCTGAGCAGCTGATGACCATAAAGAGAGCTCCACATGAGTATATGCAAGACTTCAACACGCATTTTCAAAAGACATTGGATAGAATTCCCATCCCGATAAGACCGACTCCCAGCTATGCTTTTTTGTACTATTTAAAGGCATTAAATAGTGATATTGTTGTGATGATCTAATCTATGGGAGGGCATATACTACCTGCTTCTTATGACATAGCCATAGCAACCAAAAATTACTTGGTTCAAGCTGGGAAAATAGCCCCTAGGCCTCACATGCCACTTTTCCCAGAAAAGCTACCTCTAATTCAAACTATTGCTCTTGCATTAGCCCCTCTGCCTAGCATTGAGAAGCCAGCTGCCATTCTATCCAATGAACTTCATGAGGTTGAAATTATATTGCAAAGCATGTCAAATGAACTTGTAGCTCTTAAAAGGTAGCAAGCTCAAAGCAACAGGCCAAATCAAGGATATTAGCATTATGGTCAAGCTCCTAGACCCCCTTTTCAAGGCTATAATCAAGGGTAGGGTCAGCTCACTCAGACCAGGTCATTTCAAAACTACAATTTAGGCCCCCCTTCGTCATCTAAAGTCATGGTGTCAGTTCAAAACAATCTAGTACAAGAGCAACCAAGCTGTTTGATCATGGGATATGGTCAAGAATAGGTTGTTTACACAAATGAGATGATGAATTATTTCTAGAATGCAGAAAACCAAATAGCTGCTCAATCTCAGGTCTTTGAGCCTTCAATGCAACCCAACATGATTAGCAATTAGGACCAGCCTAATTCCACTCTCATGAATCATATGGAAGGGGAATACTAAGTAAATTATGTGGGTGTTGTAGACAATCAGGCTGACTGTGTTGCAACCAACACGAGATTTAAAAGAAGGGCAATGGGAGAAGCCCAGGCTACTACTCAGGTGGCAGTAGCATCTCCTCCATCACACTCCAATTTAAAGGCCCCAAACTTTAGGCATCCATGTATACTTTTAGCCCCAAAGAAGGCTAAAAAGGAGGTAGTCCTCAAATCAATATAGTGGACCAAATGAAGAAGCTGCATATGAACATCTCTTTATGGGATTCATTGTCTCTTCCAAGATAGAAGGACATATTGAAAAAGGAATTGCATTAGATGGATTGTCAAGCTATCTTAGTAAGCACTGATAATGTCTTGATGACAAATGGATAGCCTTCCACTTCAGGTCAGGTAAAGAAGGAAGAGAAAACTCCCCCTTTCTATGTATCCTTGGTCATAGTGGATTTCTTGGTACACAACTACATAATTGATAGTGGGGCTAGTACTTTAGTGATGCCTAAGTGTATAGCTGACAAGATGGGACTGAAGTATGAAGAGATGAACAAAGGAATCATATAGCTAGATGGGACACCTACAACAATAGTTGGGATTATGAAGGGTTTAGGCTTGACATTGCATTCTTGCCTAATCTTCTCAATTCCCCATGATATAGTGGTAGCGGATGTTCCCCCATATTTCACAATTTGCATGTCCAGAGACTTCACATCAAAGATAGGTGGCTATCTAGTAGCAAATTGGTCATATTTGGTTTTTAGAACCAAGTATGGGACCAAGGTAAAAATTGAGTCTGATCCACTCTAAAAGGACCATCTAGAACCATATTCGCCAAAGGTAGCCAACGTCAATTACACCATTATCAATCCAGAGGAGTCTTAGATAGACCAATATACATCCTCAGCTCTTGAAGGAGTCACAGACCTACTCTTGGATGAGTGGGGAAATGATAACTTCAAACATGATCCTTACAAGTTCATTGAGGAGGCAGACCTTGGAGTCTACTGCATGCATGAGAAGGGCACTTTCATACCTAATATAATGAATGCTATCCAAGAGGACCTTGGTTTATGGTAGCTATACTTTTTCCTGGTTCCAAAAGTAAGCTAGGAGCTAGTGGTGGGGCGATGTTGGTCTCCCCTTCAAAGGAAAGGTATTTTTTAGCTTTCTATTTCTAATTTTCTTGCACAAGTAATGTTGCAAAATATGAGTCCCTTATTCATGGTCTAGAATGGGCAAGGAAAAGAGGGATTAAGGAGTTGCAAGTTTTGGGAGATAGCGAGTTGATTGTAAATCAGGTGAGAGGCCTAAATCTAACCAAGAATTTCTTGCTGAAGTCTTACAAGCATAGAGTCTGGGACTTGGTGGAAAACTTTCTTGCTTTCAATATCACCTCCATTCCCAGAGAGCAAAACAAACAAGTGGATAGGTTGGTAGTAATTGGCACTCAGTTCAATGTTTCCAAGGAAATAAGTCGATAAGGTGGTTTACACCACTTGAAAGTGGTGGTTCAGCCCTCCATCTCGAACAACATTGCAAATTGGCAAGTTTTCAAAAGTGATCAGCAAATAAATTTCTTCTTATAGGAGGAAGCTGAGTTTGCAACACAGAATCAGGCAAAATTGTAGCAACAATATGGCAATTAGATTGTTTAGTTGAAGAACAATAAGCTCCCTAAAGGTTTGGTCATGCTTGAGAGCATCTTTAATGGAGATGACCAATTGAGAAATGACAAGGCATGCATCACAACCCAAGAGGAGAATCACAAAAGGGTTGAGGTCTTCAAGGACAAGCTGATTGCGCTCGGAAAAGTCTGCACGACTCAAGAAAGGTGAGCTTTCATCTTGCTGTGTTAGGAATTTGTAGATGTTTTTGCATGAGATTACAGTGATCTAAAGGGCTTTGACCCAAGGCTCGCCCAACACACCATCAAATTAGAAGAAGGCACTAGGCTAGTCACATAGAAGTAAAGACCTGTCAATCTAACAATTGAGCCCCTCATGTAGAGGGAACTGGCCAAATTGATTGAGTCCAGAATTATATTTCCAATCAAACATTCCTCCTGGCTATCCAACCTTGTTCTTGTTAGAAAGAAGAATAGGGAGATCAGGCTGTGTGTCAACTTTAGAGACCTAAATAAAGTCTCTTTAAAAGATCATTATCCCCTTCTGAGCATGGAGTGGATCTTTCAAAAGGTAACATGTACTGAGTGTTTCTCCCTCCTGGATGGTTATTCAGGGTATAATCAGATTCTAGTGCAAGGTTGTGATCAGCACAAAATAGCCTTCACTACTAAATGGGGAATGTTTGCCTACAAGAAGATGCCATTTGGGCTATCTAATGCTGGTGCTACCTTTCAACGAGCCATGGATATGGCTTTTTGAGGCTTGATAAACAACAATGTGCTAGTCTACCTTGATGATGTGACGGTATTTTCCAAGGAAGTGAGCCAACACACAGAACACCTCAAGTAGATTTTTGAAAGGTGTAGGGAGTTTGGCATCTCTCTTAATCCAAAGAAGTGCATGTTTTTTGTTTATGAGGGGAAACCCCTTGGCCACATCGTGTCCAAGGAAGGCTTATCCATTGACCCTAAGAGAGTTCGTTCTATCCTAGAGATGTCCCTACCAAAGCCCAAGAAAGGCCAGAGTTTCTTTGGTAGGATAAACTTCATTCAGAGGTTCATTCTAAATTTCACTGAGATAGTCAAGCCCCTGACCTCTATCCTAAGGAAGGGTGAGGAATTCAAGTGGATAGCTCAAAGAAAAGACAGATTTGAGGCCATAAAGTAGGCCATAACTCGAGCTCCCACTTTGATCAGCCCCGACTTCAACAAAGACTTCAACCTCTAAACTTTCAATAATGAAGAGGTGATTTCTGCCATGCTTACCCAAGTAAATGGTGATGACCTTGAGCAACCATTGGCTTTGTCTAGCCAAGGATTAGAGGATTTTGAAGTCAAGTACACGTATGTAGAGAAGCAAGTCCTGGCAGTAGTATGGAGCCTAAAGAAATTTCAGCATATGTTGTCTAACAACAAGATTCACCTCATGGTCCCACATCCTAGCGTTAAGGATTTCTTGACCAATCAAGACCTAAATGAGAAGAGGGCAAGGTGGATCACCAAAGTGATGGAGTATGACGTAAACAACAAGATCACCAAGCTGGTGAGGGGAAGAGGCCTGTGTAAACAGCTAGCTACAGACTTCAATCAAAAAAGGGAAGATAGCTTGTTAATTCATGATGCAACCACTGTAGAGGAACCAATTATCATAAAGGATTGGATGTTAGACTTGAGGTGTTTCCTTTTCATTGGTGAGTGCCCACAGGGAATCGATAGGACCATAAGAAGGTACTTTAAGCTCCAGTCTCTCCCTTATGTCTTGGTTGATGAAGTATTGTTTAGGAAGGATCTCTCTGGGGTCCTTCTAAGGTACATTGACCCAAACTAGGCTGATAAGGTACTGGCTAAGTTCCATGATGGGCCAACAAGTAGTCATTTTGCTCCTAGAGCTACTACATCAAGGATAATGAGAGCTGGTTATTTCTGGCCTACTCTTTTCAAGGACACCCATGCCTAGGTAAGAAAATGCTAGAAGTGTGCACTTTTTGATGGAAAACAATGGTTGGTTGTCATGTCTCTATAGCCCATTCAAGTGGAACATCCATTCATGCAGTGGGGCCTAGATTTCATAGGGATGATCAATCCTCCCTTCAGTGCTAGACACAAATGGGTCCTGACTGCTATGAAACATTTCACAAGATGGGTGGAGGCTGTTGCTCTAAAAGAGGCAATTGAAATCGTAATCTTGGAGTTTTATGAGGACCTGGTAACAAGATTTGGGGTCTCAGCCACCATAATCTCAGATAATGCCTTGGATTTTCTAGGAACCAAAACAAGTGAATGGGCGCTAAGGTATGGTATATACCTTAGCACTTCATCCAATTATTATCCACAAGGGAATGGGCTAGCTGAGTCCACCAACAAAAATTTAATCAGGATCATAAAAAGGACCATGGAAGAAAATCAGAGGACTTGGCATGCCAAGCTTAAGATAGCTTTATGGGTCGATCGAATCACTCTGAAGAGAGCAATTAGAAAGACTCCATATATGATCATATATGGAAGGGAAGTTAGACTTCCCATCTCACTTGAATTGCTAGCATTGGATCTCACTCACCAGCTACAGTTAGAAGAAGGAACCAACATGGAGATCAGGCTGTGTGAGCTAATGGAGCTCCAAGAGGTAAGGGACCAGGCTATGGCTTCTGTGACCAGTCACCAACAGCAAGTAACAAGACACTTCGATAAGAAATATTCATCAAAAGATTTCTCTGAAGGAGACATTATCCTGAAATGGGATGAAGATCGAGCTAAGCCTAGAAAACATGCAAAATTTGATGCCCTATGGAGTGGTCCTTACATAATTACTCAGTGAAAGTAGTATAATGCATTCCAACTCTCCAAGTTGGATGGTGAAGAACTGTGTATACCAATTAATGGGATACATTTGAAGCATTGCCACTGAGTCTCCATTTAGCTGTACATATTTTCCCTTGTTTTCTTTCTAGTTTTCCCTAAGTGCTATTACACAAGTAGTAGTTTTCTTAGTCTTGTGTGTGCTTTCATTTCCTTGGAGGTAGATCTACATGATTGGTTCTAGATTTATCAGAGCTATTGTTGGTTTTCAAAGTTACCATCTGACTCTGTGCCCAATGGATTTTCAAGGCAACTGGTCTTTAAGCATAGCAGGCATGCTTCCCTTGGGAGTCACCAATATGTTGACCAATTTTGCCCACAAGTAAAATTTTGGTCACCTTCTTACCCTGCTGTTTAATGCCAGTCATTTTTGGGGTGCATGAGTTTAATGAGTTTAGTTCATGGCCTAGTTCAAGTGGTTCTGAGACCTTTGGATTCAAAAGTCCATCTTCAAGTTCAACGTCTTGATTCTCCAATGGTTGAACCATTGAACCATTTTTGGTTCAACAGGTGTGGTTTAACAGGTTTGGTTCAATCGGCACAAAGTTCATCGACTTTATTTCATTTGTCATCAGTGCACAATGGTTGAACCCATTAAACTGTTGAACCAATTTTGGTTCAACGGTCTGGTTCAAGGGTATGCCCTTAGCCAAAAGGGAGTCTCCAAGTTCAAAATGCCCTAGTGGAGGGTTGATGATTCAAAATAAAAGGACCCATCGAAGGACCTTGAAGGGCAGATGCCCTTGTGCAAAACTTCTGACCCAAATACAAAGGGCACTTTCAAGACCAGGGGTCACTTTCCCTTTGGGAAGGTGATAAGGAAATACAAAGGTAAAAGGTACCTACAAAAAGAGTGCTAAGATGAAAGTAAAGCCAAAAAAGGCCAGCAAGGACCCGATGACATTGTGACCAGGATGAGGACGTCCCAGAGGCCATCAAAATTGACAAAGAGAAGTAGCCATTTGTTTTCAAAGTAAAGAGAGTGCTAACTAGAGGGAGCCCAGATTGTAGCAATCTACCTGAATGCTCACCCCTGAGGGCCAAAGGAGCTAGAAGAGACAAAATGGAGAAAAGACAAAGTGACGAGCATGGAGTGAATAGGTAGTAAGTCCAAGTGGCAAGAAGAAGCACCAATTGAGAAGTGACTCTAGCAGGTGGAACAATTCCAGCAAATTGATCATTAGGGATGCAAATAGCTAAGTAATGAAACCAATTTCTCCATTCTACATTTAATGGGTAGGAAAACCATGTATTGACCTTGAAAAGGTAGACGTCAAGTAGACAAAGTGCACAGCTCATTAATGTTTTGAGCAATTTTTTCTTCCCGATGAAGGGACGTGATAAGCCACTTGTAAAGAAGGAGCGCCAAATGTACCTCTTTTGCTTCTCATATATATTGTGAACTTGTCATTTATAAAAGGATCTTCCACATTTGTAAGGCGTAGCCCTGGAGAAATTTCACTTGAATCAATAAACGCACTTTTACCTCTTCTTGTGTAGATATTCTATGTATGTCCTAAGTGTTAATTTGTGTTTAGTCATTGTCTTTTGATGCTCTCATAGGTTCAACACCAACACACCAGTTATCTACAAGGTGCCATTTGTAGCTGACAGGGAGAGAGCAGTGTTTGAGAAGTTTAGAATAGAGGAGATCACTTACAGTGTGTATTTTATAGCACCTTGGTGAAGTCTCTATTTTTATATATTTTCCATCAAAGCCTCCCTGCCATGTTTCTTGTAGCCTGGTCCTTCTGTCAAGTTTGAAGTGTATGTATGCTTATTTGATTTAAGTGTGAAAGTGAGAAGGTCAACTTTATTTTGGTGCATCACCTCCTTAGAGTAGATTTGTTTTTCTGTAATCTTTCTCCCTTTTCATCCCCCCCCCCCAATTTTATGTGTGTGTGTGTGTGTGTGTGTGTGTGTGTGTGTGTGTGTGTGTGTGTGTGTGTGTGTGTGTGTGTGTGTGTGTGTGTGTGTGTGTTTGCACTTACTAGAATGAACATGATGCATCAAAGGGAGCTAGCCCTTATCTAGAGACTCTCCCCTCTAGCTTCACCAGTCCCACAGGTGAGAGGGGAGTTTCCATGTTGTGAGGAGAAGGCAGGAGCTCAACTTCCTACCAAAGGGTGCAATTTCCTGCATCAATAGGAAAGTATTATAGGTTAAGTAGGGTGTTGAAAGTTGTGAATTATTTATTGGGTAGATTTTTATAAATTGTGTGAGTAATAGTGTATTATTGTTCAAATGTCAGAAGTATTGTGGTAGATTTAATAGGTTAGTTTGGAATGGGTTGAAAAATGTTGGTGTATGTTGGTATTGAGCTTGATTTGGAAAACTAAGTATACATGATAACGTGGTTGTTTTGTAGGCACAAGATGAGATCTCGATGAGGGATCAAGTCCCCAAGATCTTTATGGACATTTGTGATGGGATGATTGGTGATGATTAGAGGCACATGGAAGAGGTCAGCCTAAGAGCCATGGTTCATTATTAGCAACTACTATGAGATACATCCATGATTGTGGATCTTATCAAGTTATGGGACCTATCCACAAAAATATTTTTGTTTTCAAATAGAGAGATTAGTATCTTACTAGAAGATGTTCATAGGATTACACAACTACCCATTTTGGGGAGCCGATTTACCACATTGAGAGTGAGGAGAGGGATTACCAAATTAGGTGGCATTTTGGTAGATTCAACTATAGGCCTTTATACAAGAGGGATCTATAAGACCGATGCTTGATGACCATGATGATGATGGAAATGTCCTATTTTGCATTACCTAATTTGAGCAGTGATTGATTTTCCTATTTGTTGTTGGGAGTGTTGGTAGAGATGTTATTGGGCATGAAAATGTTTCACTAGGATCCTATTTTGTTGGTCCAAATTTATAGGGAGCTTTAGGTATTCTGAGCTCATAGATGATATGGGATTAGTGTTGGGTTCATGCTCCATTGCTGGGCATATAATGACATTAGGGTATTGAGGCCACTGGGGCAATCATGAGATAGATACACCTAGCTCTAGTTCATAGTGGTTTCTTGAGATGGAGAGGATACTAAGCTTTAATAGGTGCTAGAGGTGGTGTTAGAGATATTTATTAATTTAAAAATATATTGGAGGGTCTAGTTATGGGTGACATCATTTGGAGTCCATCTGTGGGCTAGCATAGGTGGGCCTAGTATAGTTACCACACCCTATCACTACAGAGCTATCAATGAATATATGAGAGGAGAGAGGGGGAGATAGAGATTATCCCATTCAATCAAGTTTGATAGAATTTTGGTCTTTTAGTAATATACCATGATCAGAGGTACAAGAGAGAGGATACAAAGTTTCTACTTCTAGTGCCACTGTTTCTATGCAAAATTGCTTTCTACATTCAAAGAAGAAATAAGAAACTGAAATAAATGGTTAAGGCTAGAAGTACCTGATAAAGTCGTGCGCACCGAAATCAGACGTTGGAAGATTCTCCTCTTTGGCTGTGGAGGAATGACACCTGCGAAAAAGAAACTAAAACATGAGAAGACGTTAGTCAAAGATATGGTGGGTTGTCAGGCGAACGCCCGATCCCGGAAGTACGAAGACTCCCTAGAAGGATATCAACCCACTGATAAAAAAGAGCATAATATTGAACGAAAGTAGATGATAATGATAGAAATAAATGACAGAAAAATAAAAGGTGTACCTGATAAGCGGCACTGTTCTGCACAGTCGCCGGCATCGGTCTCTGTGATGCCGGCGTCGGTTAGGGAAGGTGCCGACGTCGGTCAAGGTGCCGTCATCGGTCGGGGCAGTGACCGGCGTCGGTAGGGGCAGGTTCTGGGAAACGGTTCGGGACAGGTTCTGAGAGAGTCGGGTAGGTTCAGGGAGAGTCTGGGGGGTTTGAACAGAGTCGGGATAGGTCTGAACAGTCGGGACAAGGTCTGATATGGTCAGGGTAGGGTTTGATAAAGACAAGGATGAAGTTTAGACAGAGTCGAGACAGGGTTTGATAAGGACAGGGACGAGGTTTAAACAGAGTCTGAGGAGTTTGAACAGTTGGGAAGACAGAAAATAAATAATAACTAAGAAATAAAATGAAATAAACAGAATAAAGACTTACTTGGTAGAAGACCCGATGAAAGCCGTGGTGTGCAGATTAGTTGATGTCGTAGTGTCGATGATTGCTCGGAGTTCGCAGGTTCGTGGAGAAATTCGCAGGTTGGTTGCTCAGCGTTCGGTTGATCAGCGTTCTGGGATTGGATTCGAATGGCTGGAGGAGGTTGATGAAGGCGGGGGACGGGGACGGTTCCAGAAACGGTTCGTCAACCGTTTCGGGAAACCGAATGGTAACTGATAACGGTAAAGGGGAAGGTGACCGACGTCGGTAGGATTGCCGACGTCGGCCGATAGGTGACCGACGTCGGCGACATCGGTCGGGTAAAGACCGACGTCGGCAGATGCATAATGGGGATAGAGTCTAGTTTTCGCTCTGTGCTCCTCTTTACATGCTGCCAGGGTCAAGGTTGGTGAAATAAGTGATCGGCAAGGGTTCAATAGGCGAAGAAGAAAGAAGACGAGGAATGACCAGGGGAGTCGACACGATTTTGGTGTCTACATTTGCCCCTTTTTGTCTTGTTGGTTGTTCTGGACGAACTGCAAGACAAAAATAGGAGTGAGTGCCCCAGGTGAGGGATAAGGTTGATTTCGTCTTGTTGGTTGTTCGAATGAACTGCAAGACAAAATAGGAAGCAAAATGCCCCAAGTAAGGATGAAGTATTCCCCCTCAAAGCAGGAATCGAGGGAAGGGAACTGGGAATCGGGTGCTGATTTGATAAAGAGCGGATGAAAAAGGGGTGAGGGTGAACGCTACAAAGGTCGTGATTGCGCGCATACCACTGCACGAGATGGTCAGGTCAAAGTGTCGCAGGTCAAGGATCGAGGAGTGCCAAAATTGAAGTAACCGGGCCCCAGCATTTAGTCATCTGCTGATCGGGTCACTCAATCCAAGCTGAAGCTCCAAATGGGTCATCGCGTTTCAGGTATCCCGGGCTCAGGAAGTGCTCCTAGAAACGCGAAAAAGTCACAAGTAGTGCGGATCAATCGGTGTGCGATCCTATACTTGTGAGGGTCCAAAAAGGTCTGCGCACAATTCTGCTAACCAGTCATGAGGTAGCATATATGCAAAAACAACCAAGGCAACAACGTCTTGGAAGTGGTCGAGGGCGGAGGAGATAGGTATGATCTCCAATGGTTGGTGGTCGATGGATGGATGAATGGATGAAAGGATGCGGCCGAGCTAACCCCAGAAGACCCCATGTCAACTGAGTGCTGCCTACATAGCCCTGGTGATAGGGCCTCAGGCCGATGTAGTTCTCCCTAGAAGGGAGGGAGGGTCAAAGGGATAAAATGGGTGGTGGTCAAGGACAAGATTATGGTTAAAAGAAGGAAAGAAGGGTTGTCCATCAGAGAGACGGACAAACGAGAATGGTCGAGCTAACCTCAGAAGACCCCATGTCAACTGAGTGCTGCCTACATAGCCCTGGTGATAGGGCCTCAGACCAATGTAGTTCAGACAAAGGGTCCGAGTGGTAGACAGGTGGTTAAAATGGTTGATAGATTGGTCGATGATTGGATGAAATGATGAGGAAAAAAAAGATGTTGCAGCCTTTTCCAAATGGTGTATTCTGCAACATTGGTTGACGGGTTTTTCATCCCTAGCAATATTCCATATTCGTGATGGATGTATGCTAAAAATGAATTGAGGTCTATTTATGCTTCAGCAAGTATTGGTTTATGCTTAACATAAATTGGGTCGAGTCGATAGTTTCCATGTGTATTGGTGTCCATAGAAACTAGGGTGAATAGGCTAGGTCAGGTTGATGGTCTGAAAAGAGAGTTGAGCTGAGTCGATTGACAAGTGATGAAGGTGAATGTGACCAAAGTGCAGAAGAAGTGAAAAGCATATTGCTCTTTCATTGACAAGGACCAAAAAGGAAGCATAGATAGGGGGTTATGAGAACCAAGAGCCCCATTCATGCGTGACGTCGTTGACCGTGGTTATGTTAGAGCGGTAATCGAATCACTTAGACATTAAAGTGAGCTCGAAGTCCCTTGAGCGGGTGATAGGAGGAGGAAGGAGGGTAACCCATTTTAAGAGCAGAGATAACTTTGCCCCTTTTTATAGGAGACCCTGAGACAACTACAAGTCAAGTCTGTGACTCGTTTTTTTTTTTTTTTTTTTTTTTTTTTTTTTTTTTTTTTTTTGGGGACTGATCAATGCGGGAAGCCTGCAGAGAGATGTCATTTGTTGTAGTGGTCAGGTTGTGAAGCTGATCGATGCGGGAAGCTTCTAAAATAATGCTGTTTATTGCCAGAGTAGTCATAGCCATCCTTCGAGGGAGTGGTCTAGATTTTTGTTTAATAAAAAGGCTTTTGAATAGCTGTCCTTCGAGGGAGCAGTCTATTTATTACAGCAATGATAGTACAGCTGTCCTTCGAGGGAGCAGTCTCTTTTTTTTTTTTTTTTTTTTTTTAGATATAGATATAGTGACCATGGATATGTTTTGACATCTTGATTTGTTTTGACAGAAATGTGAGTCGTGGACAAGATTATAGAAGGTCAAGGGCTCCCTTTTATGAGGACAAAGCATCCATACCGCATAAAAGGGTTATAGGAATTGTTAAGAGGAATAGGGTTGAAAGGAAGTAGGACTAAGAGGACGGGGATTGCTCAAGGGACGAGCTCAAGTTAAGTGTCAAGTGGACGAATACTCGACTAGCAGTAGAACGGTCGCAGATGCAACGCATTAAGAGGCTCAGGTTCTGGGCGTCCATCAAGAGAAGACAGACGGTAAGTCCCTGATCCATACTTGTGCGTGATAATAAAAGGTCCGAGCCAATTAGGAGCAAACTTGCCTCGTTTACTTCGCTCCATATTGGTCACGTGTTGATTCTCTTTGAGGACGAAGTCTCCGATGTTGAAATCTCGTTCTCGCAGATTTTTGTCATAGGTGTGTTTGATGCGACGTTGATAGACATGGAGATGATTAAGGGCAGCAAGACGGTGTTCGTCAAGTAACTCAAGTTGAGCTAAGCGATCTTGACGAAAGTCATCGTTGGAGAGAATGTCATGTAGAGAAATGCGGAGAGACAGGATCTGTACTTCGAGAGGTAAGACAGCCTCTGTTCCGTACACAAGAGAAAAAGGGGTAGCACCCGTAGAGGTTCGGATGCTAGTGCGGTAAGCCCACAAAGCGAAGGGAATGTGAATGTGCCAATCCTTGCCTGTGTCACTAACCACTTTCATGAGAATTTTGGTGAGAATTTTGTTGGAAGCCTCGGCCTGCCCATTTGCTTGTGGGTAGTAAGGCGAAGAGAAACTGAGTTTGATGCCGAAGGAGTCGCATAGCTTTTGGACAGTTTTGTTTTTAAAGGACTTGCCATTATCGGTGATGATTTTATGAGGGACACCGAAACGACAGATGATGTGAGTGTTGATGAAGTCGACGATCTTGTCGGCTTTTGTGGAGACGAGAGGAATGGCTTCCACCCACTTGGTGAAATATTCAGTGGCTGTGATGATGGATTGATGACGAAGAGACGAATGAGGATTAATCTCACCGATGAGATCTAAACCCCATTGAGAAAAAGGCCAGAAATCCTGAGCAACTTGTAAGGCGTGACTGGGGAGATGAAGCAAGTTAGAGTGCTGCTGACACTTGATGCAACGCCGAACATAATCGCTACAGTCTTGATGAAGGGTAGGCCAATAATAGCCCAGACGAAGGATGCGCTTGGCAACCGAATTTCCACTGAAATGTCCGCCACAAATTCTGTCGTGGACTTGTTGAATGGCTTGAGATGCTTCAGTGGAGGTGAGACAGCGAAGAAGGAGGCCGTCGAAGCCTCGCTTATAGAGAAGACCCCCTAGCATGGTATAGCGAGCAGTACGCTTGATAAAAGCTCATCGTGCATTACTAGAGAGGTTGGGAGGAATGATAGAGAGAGATAAGAAGTCCACAAGTTGCTTATACCAAGCATCTTGTGGGCTTGGGTCTATAGTGTTGACATGATGAATGTGAGGAGAGATATATGAAGGTAACGGCACATGATGCACCGTGACAAAAAGTCTGGATGCAGATGAGGAAGATGGGATATGGGAAGCAAGAGAAGCCATAGTGTCAGCAAACTTGTTCGTGGATCGAGGAACAGTCTGCAAGAGGAAATGGTCGAAAGATGCAAGGAGAATGTCAGCACGATTTTTATATCTTTGCAAAATTTCATTTTTACAGAGGTATGAACCGTTAACCTGATTGACGACGAGCTGCGAGTCGCCGAAGATGTTGATGGACTTGATGCTGAGAGAGAGGGCGGTCTGAAGTCCCAAAATTAAGGCCTCATATTCGGCCATATTATTGGTACAATCAAAGTCGAGTTTAAAAGACAGAGGCATGGGCTCCCCTTCGAGTGGGATGAGAATGACCCCGGCACCTCCACCTAGTTGACATTTGGACCCGTC
Organism: Torreya grandis; assembly: GCA_037957365.1. Taxonomy (NCBI): domain Eukaryota; kingdom Viridiplantae; phylum Streptophyta; class Pinopsida; order Cupressales; family Taxaceae; genus Torreya; species Torreya grandis. Next base: position 1,830,675 of record JARHVA010002892.1, on the reverse strand, counting down.
AAAGAACATAGTCATCTGATAGGTGGTGTCGTCGGAGGAAAGCGCAGCGATAGACTCGTCAGGGAATTCACACTGCGAAGGTTGAGTGTCAGGGAGAGGGGCATCGGCTAGTTGATCAGCGATGGTTTGCCCCTTGATAGATTTCTGCTGGATGAATTCGAGATTGAACTCAGCAAGCAGCATGAGCCACCGAGCCATACGTTGATTCTGATATGGCTTGGAGTGCATATATTTGAGAGGGTCGGTATGGGTGATGACAAAGGTTTTGTGACTGAGAAGATAGTGGCGAAGCTTAGTAGTAGCAAAGACTAACGCCAAACAGAGTTTCTCGATATGGGTATACCGAGTTTCATAGTCGACTAGTGTGCGGCTGATATAATAAACGGCTTGCTCACGGTGATGCTCGTCTCGGTGCGCGATCATGGCACCTAACGAATGGTGAGTGGCTGAGATATAAAGGTAGAAGGGTTGGTCATCTTTAGGTGGAATGAGAACTGGTGGAGAGACCAGATAGCGTTTTAAGGCTTCAAAAGCCTCTTGACAGTCCTTATCCCATGTAAAAATGACGTCCTTCTTAAGGAGATGATGAAAGGGTTGGCAGCGGTCAGAAAGCTGCGAGATGAAACGGCGAATGGACTGGAGCTTGCCTTGCAAACTGCGAAGCTTCTTGAGATTGGTCGGGGGAGGCATTTCGAGGATAGTGCGAATCTTGGCGGGATCTATCTCGATGCCACGGAAGGAAACGATGAAGCCGAGAAGCTTGCCAGAGAGGACCCCAAAAATACATTTCTTGGGGTTAAGACGGACATTGTACTGAAGAAGACGAGAAAAGATGATGTTGAGAATGGTCAGATGGTCGCGGCGAAATTTGGATTTGCCGAGAAGGTCATCCACATAGTCCTCCATGATTTTGTGGAGGAGATCGTGGAAAATGTAGGTCATGGCACGCTGATAAGTGGCGCCTGCGTTCTTCAAGCCAAAAGGCATGACTCGATAGCAGAAAGTCCCCCATGGGGTGATAAAAGTAGTCTTGTGCTGATCTTCTGGAGCGATCAGGATTTGATTGTATCCTGAAAACCCGTCCATAAGAGATAGCATCTCATGGCCAGCCGTAAGATCAACAAGCTGGTCGATGTTAGGAAGAGGAAAGTCGTCTTTAGGACAGGCTAGATTAAGGTCACGATAGTCTGTGCAGATCTGAATCCCCCCAATTGCCTTGGTGACTGGGACGATGTTAGAGACCCACTGTGGATAATCGATAGGCTGGATGAAGGAGACAGAAAGGAGACGCTGAAGCTCCTCCTTGACAAGGAGGGCAACGCGAGGATGCATCTTTCAAAGTTTTTGCCTGACAGGCTTAGCCTCTGGTTTGGTGACAATGTTATGGGTAACGATGGTGGGGTCGATGCCAGGCATATCACTGTAAGTCCAGGCAAAGGCCTTGCTATGGTCGGAGAGGAACTGGGTATAGTCAAGTTGCTCCTGAGCGTCTAAAGATTGGCCAATCTTTAAGACATGAGGAACATCAGAAGAAGGAAGGTTGATGTCAATGGTTGATTCATTTAACATAACCTGGGTCTCAGAAGGGAGGGAGCGCTGGATGAAAGAATCATCAGTGCCCATGTAGGAAAGAATGGCGTCATCGTCAACGCAGTGAACAGTGTGGATGGTTGCCGACTCATCTTCGATCATGGTGAGAAGAATGAGAGGGAGAGACTTGGATACCCCATTGAGCTGATAAGTCAAGGGGTCCAGGCGAATGGTGTTTATGGAAAAAAAAAACTAGGAGGAATGGAAACCACTGACTCCGTAGGTGAAGGTGGCGAAATAGGCGAGTGTGGAGGAGATTGGTCAAGGATTGGTTCAGGATAAAGGTCTACAGGGTCTTGAGTGGGGTCGTGATATCCCAGACCATACCGTTTCTTGGCGTCGTCATCATTGAGCGGTTGGATAGGCTGATGGGAGCCCTGCTCATAGCGTCCGAAACCAAAACCCTTCCATGCACATCTGTAAAGGTAAGTATGTGCAAAGGCGGGGTTGCCAAGAAATGAGAAATCTGATGTGAAAGGTTGAGGTGAAGAAAGAGGATTACCGTCAGTAGGAGCTTGATTAAGCCCTCCATAGACGAGGTTGGTGCGGAGGTGAGGGGGACCATAAGGTATGATCATCCCAATTCGATGGTCGTAGCTGGGGCTGTGATGAAGGCGTCCATACTCTTGCGGAGTTTGGAACATGTCTAAAGCCAACAAGCGATACTCTCCCAATGAAAGTCTTTGAAAGACGTCTTCCATGGGATCTGTGGTTGTCGCTTGAAGGGGAGGTGTAAGGGCGACCCCCTGTTGTGAACTGGTTGAAGCTTCTGCGGATGGAAGAGGTGTCGAGTTTGATGGCTTGATAGGAATGAGGACATCGTTTGGACGGTAGGTGGTATTGCAGGTTTTGAAAGGTGAAGGGTCAGCGGGAATGGTGTGGACTTGTTCGTCATGCTCAAACTTCACACAACGGTGCAGGGTGGAGGGGACACAGGCCATGGCGCGGATCCAGGGTCGGCCCAGCAAGATGTTGTATTGGAACTCTCCTTCGATGATGTAGAAGAGCTCCGGGACTGTGCGTGGACCAACGCGGATATGAAGGATAACTGTGCCAATGGTCGTGGCAGTAGTGTCGTTGAAAGAGCGCAAGATCGCATCAGTTTTGGAGACGCAATTCTTGGGAAGAGCCAACTGATCAAAGGCATGAGTGGAGATGATGTTGATGCTAGCGCCCCCGTCGATCATAACGCGTTTAATGCGTGTCCGATCAATGTAGGCAGTGATGAAGAGGGCGGCGTCCTGATCTTTCGTGTTGGATGTAGGAATCTCAGAGTCACTGAATGTTATGGAGGCAACAGGGGCTAAGGAGTGGACAAGGGCAGCAAGTGGCTGAGGATCCTCAGGTTGGACCTCCGCTGCCTGCAGGGCTTGGATGAGGGCTTGACGATGTTGAGGTGAGGTTTGGACGAGATCGTAGAGGGACATCTTCACAGGCGTCTGGTGAAGCTGTTTCAACATGGAGTCGTGGATTGGTCCAGAAGAAGAAGAAGGAGAGGAAGGTTGAGGCGCGCCAAGGATAGAAATCTTAGGCTTAGGCGGTTGAGGTGGATTGACAAAAGGGTAGGTCCAAGGAATGGCGGCTTTTTCTTTCGCCTTATCCTTTTGTGACCTAGTGGTGATGTGAATGGCATTGATTTCAAAGATGGGAGTTGAAGATGATGTAGGGGTTGTAACTGGTTGATGAGATGTGGATGGGTTTGAAGAGGTTGAAGGGTTGTGAGAAGGAGTCGGGGTGCGGTCGAAAGTGTCCTCAAAGAGAAGAGTGTCTTTCTCCAGATAACGGCGAATGACAGCCTTGAGGGCACAACAAGTCTCAGTGTCATGTCCTGGTGTACGATGATATAAACAAATCTTCGTGTCGTCGAACCAGGAAGGTTTAGACCCGAGAGGTTGAAAGGGCTTGATGGGTGGAAGAGTTATGCTAGAAGTTTGCAAAAGTCGTTGCAAGATCAAAGAGTATGAGCCCACTAAAGGGTCCATGTTCATCGATGTATGCGATGTCGGTGACTTTTGCTTGGGCGAAATGGGAGGAGGTTTTCGTACCACCTTCTGGGTTGATGGTGCGATGACAGGCGGAGACGGTACACTCTTCGTGAGAGGTATCGCCCTTTTGGGAGAGGGTAGGCTAGTGGTAGGTAAAGGAAGCAAAGGAGGCAACCGGTTTTGGTTAGAGGTTGAAGCGGGAAGGACTTTGGTTAAGGTTGAAGGATGCGGGCCCAAAATGGAGGGCAATGGTGACGGAAGAGGAGGCGTTCGCCTCTGTGGTTTGGCAGTTTTTTGAGATTTAGATTGAAGACTACGATTAGTTGAAGTTTGGGTTAAGTCCACCTTCACTTGTGGATGAGTGAGGTTGGAGACGGGGCGAACGCCAAGTGATTTAATAGGTTTAGGCGGGGTAGAAGAGGGTTTTGGTTTTGATGAGGTTGATGGAGATGTAGACGGTTTGGAAGTGGAGATCAGATTTTTGTTGATAGTCTTAGAAGGTTCTGCCATGGGAGGATTAGCAGCATGAGATGAGAGGGCCCGGGCTTGTTGAAGAGCTGTGAGACGGTCCCACAATCCCTGATGTTCCACTTTCCTAGAAGGGAGAAGTTCGAGTCTCTCCACTAGTCGGGAAAATGGCTGAGAAGATGCGGGATGAGGTTTAGGCTCTTGAGAAGATGCCAATGGTTGTGGGACTGAAGGTGGGACGGATGTAGTAGTCTCGGGCTCAAAGCAGGATGAAGTTGTGACAGGTTCATGTTTGGTTGGAGATGAAGGAGAAATAGGTTCTTCTCTGGGTGGAGAAGAAACTGGTGAATGAAGCTCCTCAAGCAGGTAAAGGACAGGGATGATAGTGCCCTCCACTTGTGGCCGAGGAGTAGGAAAGGTTGGGTCCTCCATGGGCAGCAAGAAGGAAGATGGTGAAACTGGCGGTGCTGGTAAGGTCGAGGCGTCCTCTGAAATGAGAGAAGTTGAGGGAGAACTAGCCGGAGAAAGAGGTTCATCCACATGTGATGGACTGATGGATGAACCCACCTCTTGGGGTTGGTTGGAAATGAGGGGCGAGACTGTATTGACTGTTCGAATATTATGTTCATGGGTATTGTCAGCCAAGGTCTGGATGTTGTTTTGGGTTGGTGGATGATTAGGGAATGGTTGTTTGAAGATATTGATACCCTGATTAGGAGGGGCGTTAGGATTGTCGAGGATGAGGTCACCCTTTTCCAACATGTCTTGAACTATGTTTTTAAGGGTTTTATAGTTGCCCGTGTCATGACCTTTAACACGGTGGTAGTGGCAGAAGTCATTCTCCCTATACCACGCAGGGATGGCGCGTGAGGGATCAAATTGTGGTGGAGGTCGGATCTGAGGGAGATTGATGGCCCCTTGTTTGACGAGTTTTTCCAGCACAGACGCGTATGATTCTCCAAGTGGAGTAAACTGTCGCTGTATGTATCTCTGCTGAAATTGACGAGTGGTGCTCATGGACGTGGATGGTTCAGGTTGATTAGTTGAAGGCGAAGAAGAGGAAGATCTAACAACCACAGCATTTGCTGAAGCTTTAGATTTAGGATTGGACGAGGAGGGCTTAGAAGAAGGGTCATTGGTTTTGGAGTTGGGATTCTTACTCCGCAACTTGACTTTATTCTCCTCAACGACACGTAATTCAAGTTTACGAGCCATCGTGAAGGCCTCGTCAAAAGTGCGGAAGGTTTGAACCCTCAAGGTAGAAGAAATATGTTTAGCACAGGCTTGAGAGAAAAGTTCAATAAGCTCAGGCTGAGGTAAAGAAAATGAAAGTTGATTGATAAGGCTCCTCCACCGAGCGACGAAATCAGCAATAGATTCATCCTCGAACTGGCGAATAGAATAGAGGTCTGTGATAGAGACCTTCTTGGTGATATTGATGGAGAAATGATCGAGGAAGAGCTGGGCCAACTGAGTGAATGTAAGGATGGAATGGCTGGGAAGAGAGCTGTACCAGTCAAGTGCAGCACCCGAGAGAGACATGGGAAACGTGCGTAAGAGTAACGCATCGTCGTGGGCGATAAGGTAACAGGCATGTCTGAATGCCCGTAAATGTTGTTGTGGGTCTTCCTTACTCTGAAAACGAGAAAACTTAGGAAGTTCCCACTGGTTGGGATATGGTCTGATGGGGACGGAAGGATGGATGGGCTCGTTACAGATTTGTTCGTACAAGAGAGTGTTGCGTGAGCCGGTAATAGAGGTCTCTAGGTTGGACATTTTATCCATCAGCATCTTGATAATATCTACTGACGGATTGGCGGATGGAGCACCTCCTAGATTGTGAGGCACTTGAAAGAGGCTGGAAGAGGTATACGACGTAGTCGGTTGTACCAATAAGGGCGTAACGTACGGATGACTAGTCGTAGGGACGGAAGAAGTGACTAAAGATGGTTGGATGGAAGATATGGGTAGGTTTGATGTTGTCATGGGAGGTTGGTTAGAGGTAACATGGGCTAACGGATGGGTAGCCACCCTAGTGTTGATAGGAGTAAGAGTGGGCGGAATAGAGACGACCAGGTTTTGAAAGGGGGTAGAAAGTGGTTGAGTAGACTGAGATTGATTGGGGGCCGAAACCCCGGTGAAAGTGGGCCCAACAACAGAAGGAGAGGCCACACTTGGATGGTTGGTGAAAGGTTGGTCATTGGTTGAGGCAACGGCCTGGGTGTCTAAAGGTTGGACTACAGACGTTGTTGATACGACCGCAGTTGCGAGGAGAGAAGTCGGCATTCCATAAATTGGATTGCCAAAGGGGTCTCGCGTTTGGCTATTCGCGAGATAGTGTTGCAGGGCTTTAGTATTGAGGTCCAAGAATCGTGCGAAGTCTTGGTCCCCTTCTGGAATAATAGGCGTTTGGGGCGGAGATGGTCTGGTAGGAGTTTTTTCAGTTTCTGAGTTGAACTCCATTGTAGGGTTAGTTGTAGGCGGGGTAGACGGAAGAGGATGATGCCTCGCGTGATCGACTAGAGCCTTGGCTTGGCTACGAGTCAGAACCATTCAAGGCAAGGGAGAACGTCCTCACAAGCTCAAACAAGCAGATAAGAACCAAAAAGATGAAGACACAAGCAGATCCTGAAACTCTAGAAATAAAATTTTAGGATTATAGTGGCTTATGCCTTAGAATGTGTATGTAGAGAAAGATTGGCTAAAAAAATGGGTCCTAGAAGAAGCAGTCTATGGATGGTCTCGGGTTTTGTTATGGTGCTCAAGAAGTCTGTGTTAGGGTCTGGTACGTGGCCTGGTGCTAAGGAGCAAGCTCCCCTCACTTCACGATTCCAGTGGTTAGCTGGTTTCGCTTAGCCAAGATATACCTCGCCTAGAGATTATACTCCGCCAGAGAACGGAGTGGGTTTCCCCCTTGGTGATGAAATCCAAGTAGGGTCACCGGGACGGGTAAGGTATCCGCTGGGGGATGAAATCCCAGTCGGGCCTTATCTCAGGTAAGTTAAAATGTTTGTTTTGTGCAGGTGGTTTGGTCGTGTAACATGAAGTGATCTAGATTAATTCAATATGTGATTTAATTACTATGTGTGGTCTAAGAGATGCAGGCAAACAGAAATGAATGCAGAGTGTTTTAATGTCCAAGTCGAAATGTTTGTTCGTATGAAGACGAATGGAGAAAGAGTCGAAGAATATGAGTTTAGCTAGTCTAGAAGTGCAAGAAAGAAAGAAATGTTCATTTTAGTTTTGCTTATGATGTCGTTTAAGAAGAGACGAAAAGGAAGAAACCTAATGCGCCTAAATGAACGAAAGAAAGAAAGAACCCGAGGAGGACCTAGGGTCCCACCGGGCGTGCCAGAATGTTTCTATGCAAAATTGCTTTCTACATTCAAAGAAGAAATAAGAAACTGAAATAAATGGTTAAGGCTAGAAGTACCTGATAAAGTCGTGCGCACCGAAATCAGACGTTGGAAGATTCTCCTCTTTGGCTGTGGAGGAATGACACCTGCGAAAAAGAAACTAAAACACGAGAAGACATTAGTCAAAGATATGGTGGGTTGTCAGGCGAACGCCCGATCCCGAAAGTACGAAGACTCCCTAGAAGGATATCAACCCACTGATAAAAAAGAGCATAATATTGAACGAAAGTAGATGATAATGATAGAAATAAATGACAGAAAAATAAAAGGTGTACCTGATAAGCGGCACTGTTCTGCACAGTCGCCGGCGTCGGTCTCTGTGATGCCGGCGTCGGTTAGGGAAGGTGCCGACGTCGGTCAAGGTGCCGTCGTCGGTCGGGGCAGTGACCGGCGTCGGTAGGGGCAGGTTCTGGGAAACGGTTCGGGACAGGTTCTGAGAGAGTCGGGTAGGTTCAGGGAGAGTCTGGGGGGTTTGAACAGAGTCGGGATAGGTCTGAACAGTCGGGACAAGGTCTGATATGGTCAGGGTAGGGTTTGATAAAGACAAGGACGAAGTTTAGACAGAGTCGAGACAGGGTTTGATAAGGACAGGGACGAGGTTTAAACAGAGTCTGAGGAGTTTGAACAGTTGGGAAGACAGAAAATAAATAATAACTAAGAAATAAAATGAAATAAATAGAATAAAGACTTACTTGGTAGAAGACCCGATGAAAGCCGTGGTGTGCAGATTAGTTGATGTCGTAGTGTCGATGATTGCTCGGAGTTTGCAGGTTCGTGGAGAAATTCGCAGGTTGGTTGCTCAGCGTTCGGTTGATCAGCGTTCTGGGATTGGATTCGAATGGCTGGCGGAGGTTGATGAAGGCGGGGGACGGGGACGGTTCCAGAAACGGTTCGTCAACCGTTTCGGGAAACTGAATGGTAACTGATAACGGTAAAGGGGAAGGTGACCGACGTCGACAGGATTGCCGACGTCGGCCGATAGGTGACCGACGTCGGCGACATCGGTCGGGTAAAGACCGACGTCGGCAGATGCATAATGGGGATAGAGTCTAGTTTTCGCTCTGTGCTCCTCTTTACATGCTGCCAGGGTCAAGGTTGGTGAAACAAGTGATCGGCAAGGGTTCAATAGGCGAAGAAGAAAGAAGACGAGGAATGACCAGGGGAGTCGACACGATTTTGGTGTCTACAGCCACAATCATAGAATGTAGTATTAGACCATGAAGATCTGTTAGCCAAAGTAGTGATAGATGATTCTAGTTTTGTTGATGGATATGTGACATGGTATCAAGGCCTATATGCAAATGCCAATTTTGGGTGAGGTGATGAGGGTCAACAAGACATAGATGTGGATCCCATTAGGGCACTAGTTCAAGGTGGTGGTCAATATGAGCATGCACAGGTAGCACTAGTAACTACATAATCTTAGATCATAGGGTAATAGGGATAGGTGGCCACTCTATAGGGATAGATTGTTATTTTATAGGGTCAGGTTACCACATTGATAAGAGAATGAGATCAGGTGAGGATCTCTCTTAGTTTAGTGATCCATGAGAGAGATACATTGAGATAGAGGGCAAGAGCAGTGGTGGCACAAAAAAAAAAGACCACCTGATATGATTCTGATGACATGGTAGTTAGTTATTATTGAGGAGTTGAGATACCATGAGGTGATAGTGATGTTATAGTGTCCATAGGAGCCAAGATATGGAGAGTATAGAGCTACCTTAGTAGGTTATCCAACTATAGCTACTTCAAGATAGTGGGCCTCTATAATGGGTTAGGTAGGTAGATCATGGGGAACAACACTAGATGGTAGCAGAGGTGGAGAAGCAGGAGGAGAGAGTGTTAGTGGTGCCCTATGGGCTTGATTAAATAATGTTTTTGATATATGTTTTTTATATCAACCTACATGTTGATGATTTGAGATGTATGTGAGAGAGAGGTTTCATACATTGTTCCATGTATCTTTATTTGATGAACATGATGTATATGATGATGTTTGTGATAAAATATATGATGTATGTTTGTGGTTACATGTTTTGGATGTGAATTTTAAGCTCATGTTTATGGTTCATGGTTTGATGTCATATGATGTTATGATGATGGTGATTTTGTTTATGGTTATGCTTATGTGGTTTTATGATTTGATGTTATAAGATGAATTATTGTAATGTTATGGCAAATGGATAGGATTATACATAGATAGATGATGTACGATGTGATTCGTGATGTTTTGATCATTGATTCTATTTATGGATATGATGATTAATGGTTTAATTAGGGTTGTTTATGATATGATGTATGTTCATATGATGTTTTGATGGATAGGATTATATTATAGAGAAATAAGTGATGTGTGATGTGATTCATGATGTTTTGATGATTGATTTTTTTTGTTCATGATCATGATGATGTAATTTTATTATGGTTAAGGATGTGATGAAAATACATAAATCAAGTTAGATAACAAACTAAATGTAGGAAAAAGAGATGAGAACTATGAGACACATGTCGACATGAACCCATGATAAGAGGGTGAAGAAAAAAAAGCAAGTTATTTTTTATTGGTAAGGACCTAACAAACCCAAAGTTAGATTGGCTTAAGGAAATTAAGCCTTTTGAATTCTTTGCATTAGCATGTGTAGGTTGATAAATAGGTGTCTTGACCACTATCATGTCAAGTAACCTTATAATCCCTTGATTAAAAGATGGTATAATAGGAAGATGGGTGGTAGTTGAAAGGTAAATGAGTGGATAGGTAAGGTAACATTATGTGGGTTAGTTTTCCCCTTCTATAAGTGACTTAATAACCATAATAGACAAGTCCATGTCTTAATTATAGGTGTAGACTGATCGATGTGGGAAGTCTACTAATGTTAGATATAAAATCTGATTGTAGCTTTCTTGGGATAGCTGATTTTGATATAGGGTATTTTGTTTTTGATAGTTTGTGAAGTTGATCAATGTGGGAAGCTTCAAATTTTTGATTTTGACCCATTTGACTTAGCCATCCTTCAAGGGAGTGGTCTAAGTTTGGGTTTGTTTATTTGGTTGCTATCTTTCATGGGAGTAGTCTATATTTTTAAGTAATTTAGATGATTTTGGGTAGTTATCCTTCACAAAAGTAGTCTACAATGCTATAAATATGTGATCTAAATAATATTTTAGTATCTCAAATTGTTTTGGAGTTCAAGGTTTTTAGACATGAACAAGTCTAATTAGGCTTAGAGGTTTACCATTATGAGGGAAAGAATTTTAACACAAGAAGGTTAGTGATAGGTAGAAAGGGTGTTTGAGAGATAAATGATCATGGGATTCCATCTGATTAGAGATGAAAGTATCCATGAGAACCATGCCATAGGTAGATCCATGGTACCCATATTTAGGATTAGGCAATAACAATGATGGTTAATCACATGGTTCTATAATTAGTTATCCTCAAAGGGAGAGGAATTGGTGAATGAAGGTGAAAAAATCATAAATCAAAGGATGAGCTTAAGTTTAAATAAAAAAGTGAGTTCAATTTTTATTTTAACAAAAGAATAGATGTAGATGCAAAGCATTGAGAGGCTCAAGTCTCGATTTACCTTCGAGATAAGACAAATGATAATCTCATGATCCATACTTATGAGTTATGATGTAGGGTCCAAGATAATTGAAAGCAAATTTGCCTCTTTTGATTTTTTCCCAAGAGAATATGGAGAATAACTATCCCCAAAGTAGTGGCCATGGTTTCATTAAAAGAGTGAAGAAATTCTATAGTGTCAGATATGATATTCTTAGAGAAGTCAAGTTGGTCATAGGCATGGGAGGAGATACTGTTGATATTATCCCCTCCATCAAACATCACCCTCTTGATACAAGTTTTATTGATGTATGTTGTGATAAAGAGGGGAGGATGGATATATTTAGGATGCATAAAAGGTATTTTTGAATCCTTAAAGGTGACTAGGGTGGAAATTTGAAAGGCTCTAATAAAGGTTGTAAGGGGTTGAGGATCTTCAGTTTGAACCTCTATGGATTGTAGAATCTCTATCAATGTTTGATGATGAGGAGGTGAGGTGTTGATTAATTCATAAAAGCTCATTTTCACCGAAGTTTGGTGATGTTATTTCAACACTACATGTTGAATAGATTCAGAAGGGTTGGAAGGGGATGCATTTGAGATGGATATTTTGGGTTTAGGTGATGGTGAAGGTGTTTGGGTTTTGTTGGAAGGTTGAGGGTTGGAAGGGTATGTCCATGGAATGGACACTTTAGCCTTTCCCTTATCTTCTTATTGGGCTCAAGACTAGATAACCATATGAATGGTGTGGATAAGAGGAAGTGTTGGTTTGGATTGTTGCTTTGATTCCTCCTCAATCTTAGGTAAGATTGGGGGAGTAGTCAAATGTTGGATGGTTTGGGTTGGTAGTTGGGTTAGTAATGGGCTCAAGGGAGGTTCATCTAATAATAGATCATCCTCATCCCATAGGCTATGGACCAGTGTTTGGAGAGATTTGTAGTTCTCTATATTATGTCTTGGTGTTCTATGGTAAAGGCAAATCAAATTATCATTGAACCATTTTGGTTTAAGATGTGAAGGGTTGAAAGGTTTGATGGGTGGTAAGGTTAAATAAGAGGCTTAAAATAAGCTTTATATAATGTTTGAATAAGATTAGACAAATGTGTTGAGGGTGTTGGGTTTTGGGTTTTATGATTGGGAGACTTCTTGGGAGTGGGATTTACCACAAAAGTTGGAGGTGGTGGAATGGTTTTGGTAGGTGGTTTAGGTTGGGATTGTTTGGTTGGTTTGGTAGAATATTTATAGGTGGAGGGTGAAGGTTTGGTGATAGGTGGGAGGGTAGAGGTAGCTAGGCAAGTTAAGAATGATGGGTATTTTGTTGTTCTGGTTGAGGTAGGTAGAGTAAAAGGAGAATGTTTACCAGATAATGAATAGGTAATGGGGATAGTAGATGGATGGGGTCCCAAAATTTAAGGTAAAAGAGAAGGGGGTGGTATGGGTATAGTTCTAAATCTTTTCTATTAGTGTAGGTATTTATTTTTACCAATTTATTTAATTGGGAATATTATATTTGTGCACATGGAGTTTTCCTACATTTGGGGGATAGGATTGTGTATGTGGAGATTGCATGTCATAGACTTGTCATAGTGTGCCATTGAGAAGTAACTCCTTTGATCAGCTATTCTAGGTATGGGAGTTACTCCTCTATTTTGGGCACCTATCACCACCTTTTGTGGAGGAGTTGCATTCTATTCATGGGGTAATTTTACCACCACTTGAGGAGGAGTAACATTTATGCTCTCCTATTTGTATTCTCCTTTTGAGCCTATTTAATTTAATCAAATATTGGGTTTTATCCTATTTGTCTTGTGTAATTTATCTCCTTGTATGATTTCAAATTGCTTTAGCATCATTGTGGTGTGCACTAGCTTCATCTCATGTGATTATGTCTCCATTGCATTTTCATTATCTAGATCCTAGCACAACTCTAACATAGTATCAGACCCTAATTGTGATAAACATTAGTCTAGTTTTTAAGCTTTCATTTGAAATCATAAGTTCTTTGTCAGATTATTTAGATTGTGTGTTCTTTTATCTTTTAGTTTCATAGATTGGATCTACTAAATATATTTAAAAGTCAAATATAAAGGTGGCATAATTCCAAAATATTCATCTACATCGAGTTGGTTGTATGGTTCTATTTTTTGGCTCCATATATTTGCAGGAACATATTGATTCTCATAGTTGGATTTTCATCCAACTGTTCTTTTTCAAACTTCACTTCAACCATAAAGAATCATGCTAAAATTTTTCCAGGTTTGGTGTGACTTTCTCTTATCTTTTTGGATCATTTTGAGGTTTTGAATTTCATTAAGAAATGCAGAATTTATGTTGTTTTTAGTAACTACTAAAAACAAAAATGAATTTGGTGATTGTTGCTAACGTTTTTTTATTGTTTTTTTATAAATAATATATTGAGGAAGGATTATAAGAGACTTGTAATTTGCTTGAGAATGTTTGGCATTAAATTTTTGTTCTAATGAGTGGTTAGAAGGATAGGTTCCCCTTGACTAAGTGTTTTTTTTAAAATTTCAAAGTGCATTTTTTTTATTAATAGGCCTATTTTATGGGAAATTAAAAATTTAAAATATTGCAAACCATAGCTCAAAATTGAGTGCCAATTTTTAAAAAGTTTCTTATTTTTGTATTTCCCACACATTGGGATAATTTGTTTTGAAAAATGCACTACTTGATAAAGTGCCATTTTTTGGGTCTCACCTTGGACGCATTTTCGGCTGAGCCTGACATCCTGTTTACATAAACTTGTCTTCTTGACTTGTATTGATTACTTTAGATGCATTATCATATGAGTCTGATGTCTTTTGAGCATGCACTTATAAAATTTTGGGGGGTTCAACATTTCACATTTTTTTTGGGTGGGTTGTATCTAGCTTATTTACACTTTCTATTTTGTTCTTGCACTTTCTTTCTGCAACAACTACAACCTACAATAACTCCACTTCACTTATTTTTGGCACTAAAATGGACTCAATTTCATTAAACCCACTAAATCCTTTTAATTATCATGAAAGGAAGATCAAAATGACCATCATTCTAAGAAATAAGGGATTGTATAGGATAATAATGGGTAGTGAAGTTGAACCTAGCATAGAAGTTAAAAAAGTTAATTGGCACAATCATAGCGATGAAGCCTATGGGTTGTTAAGTTTGTCCATATGTCTTGGTATCCTTTTTCACCTAAAAACTACTAAAACTCCCAATGATGTATGGGTCACCTTAGAAACATTATTTGGGAAGCTTGATGAGATGAGAGGTCATGAGCTTGAGAATGAACTCATTAGCCTAAGTCCTAGTAACTTTTATACCCTTCAGGACTTCTTCACTAAGTTTAAGGCCTTGAGATTGTAGTTGAAAGAGTGTGGGATAGAGAAGAAAGATGACCAACTTATTCTTTCTATTCTCACCAAACTAGGTCTTAGTTATTCATTCTTTGTCTCCACCTTCCATGCCACCAAAATTTCTTTTAGCACTATATGGAAAATGCCCTATTTAGACACCTTTATTACTGACTTAACTAGGGAACAAGACAAGTTGATCCATAAGGGCATAGTGAATTCTAGTAAACCATAAGCCTTGATTTCTAGAAATGATATAGAAAAGACTTCAACTAAAGAGAAAAATAAAAATAACAAGGATCAAGAGAAGAAGAAAGAAAATACCTCTGCCAAGACCAACGCTAAAAATTCCTCTTCCAAAGCAAAACCTAAGAAGGAGAATGTTAAGTGTGCCTATTATAATAAAAATGGGCATGATGAATACAAGTGCATGAAGAAGAAAATAGATCACCTAACTTATCTCCTAGAGAAGCACACCATAGGTGTTTCTAAATCTATCAAGAATAATTCATCAACCCAAGAATATACTAAGGCAAAGGATAAAGGTAAAGAGAAAGAAAATGCCAAGGCTCTTTGTGGTAGTTGTAACTTCCACATCTTCATGGGTTATTTACTTGGGTGCTTCTCACCATATGGGATCTTCACTTGTTGAGTTTTCTTCCTTAGAGCCTTATAACATGTCTTCTATTAGCTTGGGTGATGACAATTCTATACCAATTGCAAGGAGAGGGTCTAGTGAAATGGAAGGAGGAACATTCAATAATGTTCTAAGTGTTCCTTATATTTCAACCAATCTCTTATCCATATAGCAAATCACTCATATTGGTAAGGGTATGAGGGTTGAGTTTTCACCAGATTTAGTTATCATTAGGGAGTTACATAATGATTCTACAGTGGCAGTGGGTAGGTTAGATCACCAAGCTAGGTTATACACCTCACATTTTGTACCTGATTCTTCTCTGACTGCATTATTGACTCACTTAGATGGAGTTATCAAATTATGGCCTGAGCAATTTGGCCACCTCAACTACCACTACCTTGAACAACTTAGCAAAAATAACATGGTTATAGGCTTGCCTTGATTCCAATTTTCTAAGGTAATTTGTTAGGGTTTCTCTCTTGGGAAGAATCCTAAAGCAAATTTGATAAAGGAAAAGCTTGGAGGGATTCACAAGTATTGGAGTTAGTATATAGTGATGTATCTAGGCCTTTTCTCAATCCATCTTTTACAAGGCATAAGTACATTCTCACTTTCATTGATGAATTTTTGAGATACACATGGGTATACTTTCTTAAGCAAAATTTTGAAGTATTTTAAGGTTTTCAAGACTTTAAGGCTCTTGTTGAGAAATAATTTGAGAAAACTATAAAGATTCTTTGAACTAATGATGGAGGAGAATATGTTAGCAATAGATTTGAGTAGTTTTGTATTATAGAAAGGATTGATTTGTAGTGCATAGTTACTTACAATCCTTCATAGAATGGAGTTGTAGAATAAAATAATAGGTTCTTGAAAGATATGGCTAGCTATATGATTCACTCTAAGTCCTTAGCACCTTAGTATTGGGAAAAATCCATTAATTTTGCTTTTTATATCTAAAATGGGGTTCCTCACAAAGCTTTGAAAGGCATAACTCCCTTTGAAGCTTGGCATAAAAATAAACTTGATGTTGAGCACTTTTGGGTTTTTAGATCTATAGCTATGGCATGTATATCAAAGAAGAAACACAAAGCTATGGAATTTTAGTCCCAGCCTTGCATCTTTGTAGGTTATCCAGATGGTATCAAGGGGTATCACCTTCTTCATCAAACCACACATGAGTTGTTCATAGAGAGTAGTGTTCACTTTCAAGAGAGTCCTAGAGACTCAACACTTGACACTTATTATCCTTCATTGGATCTACTTAGCATAATGATTCTTCTTCTAATTTAGATCATCTAGAGCAGGTTCCTAAGCCAAAGTCATCATATTATTCTTCTAGTTCAAATAGTGAGGACAATGATGCAGAGTCATCTATATCCACCTCTAGTCATGCTTCAAAGGATGAGGAGTCAACACTTGATTCACCTAATTTTGGGGCACTTTGGTCTAGACAAACACTAGAGAGTGAAGGCACTTGGGTAGGGGATGCAATAGATGATATACGTACTCAGGGAAATTATCAAAATGGTTCACATGCCTTCTTAACTTTAGTTTTATATCTATAGACATTTTGAGAGGCTTTGGGCATACCTATGTGGGATAGTGTTATGTAGGAAGAATGTTCATCCTTGATCAAAAATCACACTTTGGATTTAACTTCACTTCTTAAGGGAAGGAAGATAGTTTGATGTAGGTTGATATATCAGACCAAGTTTATAGCAGATGGGTTAGTTGATAAATATAAGGCATGATTGGTCACTAAGGGTTTTTCACATGTAGCTAGCATTGACTACTCTGAGATCTTTGCACCCATTACAAAGATGAATTTGATCTAACTCATACTAGCTATATCCACAACACATGATTAGGATGTGCACTAGATGGATGTGAAGAGTGCCTTTCTTCATGGAGACCTTGAGGAGGAGATCTACATGGAGTAGCTACCTAGGTTTGTTTAAGATTCATCCTTAGTTTTTAGACTTAGTAAATCTATCTATGTCCTCAAATAGGCCCCTCAAACTTAGTATGCCAAGATGGATTCCTTCCTCCTTACAATAGGTTTCACCAAGTGTCATTCATACTCCAATGTTTAATTCTTATGGAAGGATGATTCTCCACTGATATTGGTACTTTATGTTGATGATATTTTGATCACTGAGAGTTATTCATTAGCTATTGTAGCTATGAAGACATCTCTATAGGATATATTTGACATGACAAACTTGGGTCTTTTGTATTACATCCTTGGCATCAATATTTCATGGTTTGATTTAGTGATATCCCTTGTACAACCCAATTATGCTCCTGATCTTTTGACTCAATTTCACATGGTTGAGTGTAATCCATCATCGACTCCATTTCTATCAAGAGTCAAGCTTGACTCTAAATGTTCTACACCATTGGTTGATGCCACTCGATATTGATTGTTTATTGGTAACCTCATTTATCTGACTCATACCAATCTTGATATTTTTTATGCAATGGGACTTATCTCTAGATTCATGTAGGAACCTCATGAGCTACACTAGAAAGCAACTAAGAGGATCTTGTACTACATACAAGGTTCTCATAGATTTAAGATTCATTATAGATTTGGCATAAAGGTTGACTTAGATGGATTTAGAGATTCAAATTGGGTTGGTGATTCTTAGACTTGAAATTCCACTTCTGGTTATAGTTTTTCTTTGGGTTTTGGTCTTATCAATTGATCTAGCAAGAATCAAAATGCTATTGCTATATCATCCATAGAGGTAGAGTACAGGGGGGCAGTAACATAGCTACTAAGGCTATTTATCTTTAAGGGATTTTATCTAAGTTTGGCATTCCTTTTAGGCAGTCCACTATCATCTATTGTGATAACCAAAGTACTATACAGATATGCAAGAATCTAGTTTAGCACCAGTAAACTAAACACATTAAGATTCACTTGCATTTTATTCGGGAACTTATTCATGGTTAGGTCATCAGTTTTATATTTTATCAGTCTTTAGAGCAAGTTGTAGATATCTTCACCAAACCCTTCACTAAGAGCAAGTTCATTCATCTACAAGCTACTCTTGGAGTATGATCTACATCAGAAACAACATCATCTTTAGAGGGGGACTTCTATCCTCTTCTTTTCTTTTATGTCTCTCTTTTATGGGGGAGTTTTTTTCCTATGGGTTTTCTCCTTTTCTCTAATTTATTTGAGATTGATTTGTATATGGGTACCTGATCAGGCTTAGTTGTCGGGACCCATTATTTATTTCCACACTAACCACCTAAGTTGTGCTTATGGGGGGTGTTAGTATAGGTATTTATTTTTCCCAATTTATTTAATTAGGAATATTATATTTGTGCACATAGAGTTTTTCTACATTTAGAGGATAGACTTGCTTATGTGGAGATTGTGTGTCATAGACTTGTCATAGTGTGTCATAGAGAATTAACTCCTTTGACTAGATATTTTGAGTATGGGAGTTACTCCTCTATTATGGGTACTTGTCAACACCTTTTGTGGAGGATTTATATTTTATTCATGGGGTGCTTTGACCACCACTTGAGGAAGAGTTACATTTGTGCTCTCTTATTTGTATGATCCATTTGAGCCTATTTATTTTAATAAAATATTAGTTTTTCTCCTATTTTTCTTGTGTAATTTATCTCCTTATATGATTTAAAATTTCTTTAACATCATTATGGTTTGCACTAGTTTCATCTCGTGTGATTACGTCTCCATTGCATTAGTGTTATCTAGATCCTAGCACAACTCTGATATTTTTAGTGGTTCTAATTTTTTGATAGGTTTAGTTAAAGGTTTATTTAGTGGACTTGATGAGGTTAAGTATAACTTAAAATATGGATGAGCTAAGATAGGGGTAGGAACTATTCCTAGATTCTTGATGAGTTTGGTCAAAGAGGCGTAGGGTGATTTAGGTATTTTAGATTGAGGTTGGATGGTTCCCCTATGGTTTTGGAGGAATAAGTATCTAAAGATGGGGTTAAGGTAATGATGGGTATGAGGGTAGAGGTAAGTGAGGTTGAAGGATATATTTTTCTTTGGTAAGGTATCCCAATATGGTTCTAAAAGGTGTCCCTATCTAGATTAGGTTGAGAAGTAAACTCCAGATTTTGGACCAATCTAGAAAAAGGTTTGTAGATGGGTTTGATTCCTTGGTCATTGGTTTAAAATATCAAGCCCATAGGTTGATGTGAGGGAATAGTGTCTTCACCTTTGTCTTGGGTGGAAGGTTCGATGGTTGAGGCAGATGGTGTCTCTATGGAAAGAATAGAGGATATGATCTCTTTCTTTGGAGTCATTTCCAAAGGAGTGGTTGGTTCTATGGTAGGTAAGGAGGGTGTGGTTTATTTAATTAGAAAAATGGAGGTGGTTGCTTCCTTTGTTTGGATGTCCAAATGAAAGAGTAGTGATCTCACCACTTCCATAAGTGGATTGTAAGAAGAAATAGTTAAAACAATGGTTCGCTCCTTTGGTATTTCTATCAAAGGAGAGGTGGGTAAGTCAATGGTTTCTTCAATTGAAAGAGAGGAGATTTCTTCCTTTTTTTTGTTTTCCAAAGGAATAGAATAAGATTCAATCACTTCAATAAGTGGTATGGAAGAAGAGGCAACTGAGGTAATGGTTTCCTCAATAATATGTTAAATGGTAACAAGATTAACCATGTGTACCTCACTAGCATGAGATGATTTTAATTAGCTATTGTCATAGTTAGTGAAAGGTGCATGGTTAGGAAAAGGTTTCTAAAATATTTATAATGATTGGTTAGGAGGTGCATTGGGATTATCTAATTCAAGTTCACCCTTGTCAATCATGTTTTAGACAATAGTTTTAAAGGTATTGCACCTACTAACATCATGTCTAATAACATGATGGAATGCACATAGATTATTTTCATTGTACCATCTAGGTATGGGGTGAGAGGCATCAAATTATTAGGGTGTTTTGATAGGAGGAAGTTGGATGATGTTATATTTAAGTAGTTTATCCAAAATTGAAGCATATGATTCTCATATAGGAGTATATTTTCTAGGAGTGGTTCAATTTTGTTTACAAGTTTATTAGTTTGATGGGTTTGAAGAATTTGTTTGATTAAGTTGGTTGATGATTGGAGGTGGAGAAGATTTTAAGATAATCATGTTTATGGTTTCCTTGGTCTTGGTGTTGGGATGGTTGGATGGATTGGTGGTTTTGGTGGAAGAAACATCACTAGATTTAAAGCTAGAATTCTTATTTCTCAGTTTCAATTTCCCTTCATCAATGATTCTAATTTCAAGTTTATGTGCCATCTTAAATTCCTCATCAAAGGTTCTAAAAGTTTGAAATTAAAGAGTTGGAGAAATATGTTTGACACAACCTTGAGAAAAGAGTTCAATCAATTCAGGTTGGGGTAATGAGAAATAAAGTTGGTTAGTGAGACCTTTCCATCTAGCTAAAAAATTGGCAATCGATTCATCATTAAATTACCTAATAGAGTAAAGGTCGGTAATGGAAACCTTTCTATATATATTAAGTGAAAAGTGATCTAAAAATATTTGGGCTAGTTGAGAAAACGAGAAGATAGAGTGTTTGGTAAGAGAAATATACTAATCCAAGGTTGGTCCAGATAGAGACATGGGGAAGTTATGAAGGAGAAGAGCATCATCATATGCAATCAAATAGCAAGAATGGTGAAATGATCTTAAGTTTTGTTGAGGGTCCTCCTTGATTTTGAACTTAGAAAACTTAGGTAGTTCCCATTGAGGAGGATAAGGTCAGATTGGAACATATGGATGAATGGGTTCATTATAGATTTGATCATAAGATAAAGGTTATGAGCCCCAAAAATAGATTATTCAAGATTGGACATTTTATCCATCAACATCTTAACTAAATCTATTTGAGGTTAGGGATTTCTGTAGTTGGGTAGTAAGTTTTATTGAGGTTGGGTGGCTACAATGTATGGATAAGAGGTGGAAGGTTGAGACTATACCACATATTAGTATGTGGTCATTGGAGGTTGGGATGGTGCCACATATTGGTATGTAGGCATAAAAGGTTGGGTAGAATGTGGCATGTATCCTTGTGGATTAGGAACATATTGGTAGGATATCATGGGAATTTGTTGAGGGATTGACATGGGTTGGTTTAGAGGTATGGTTGAAGTGGTAGGTTGAGTTTGGGTAGTGACTATTGTGCTAATGGGTGGAAGGGTAAGTGGTATGGAAAGTTCCAAATTTTAAAGAGGGGTTAAGATGGTTTGGTTAGTAATGATAAGAAGAATGGTAGAAATAGGGGTAGATGATATCCCCATGGTAGGTGGGGTATAAGTAACAAGAGGTAATGTTTACCCTATATTGGAGGTGTTGGTTGGTGTAAGTAAGGTTTGGTTATAGATTGGAATGTTGGATTGGGTTTTGATGGTGGTAGTGGATGGGATATTGGTAGAAGAAGAGGCTTGGGTGATTAAAGTTTGGTTGGAGATAACACCCACCATAAGAGGAGTAGGCATCTAAAAGGTGGATCCGTGGGAGGAACTGAAGTAGTAGAGGTGCGATCAAATAAGGTGTTAAGGTAATGTTGGAGGGATATGGGGTTATTATCAATGAATATGGAAAAATTTGCATCACCCCCAAAAACTATTTGAGGCATGTTAGGAGGGGGAGAATGAGGAGGAGAACCCTCAACATATGAAGTATACTCTATAGAGGAGGAAGAGGAAGAGGAAGGTGGTCCTTGGTTGGTTTGATTTCTCAACTGATATCTAGTAAAGACCATGTGATAAAATAAGAAAGGAATGATGAAAACTCACACCTTAAACAAAAATCAATTAAAAAAAGAATTCAAGACAATCCAAACATCTACTAAAAGTGTGTTTAAATTTAGGATTCTTTTTAGATCATTTTTGGATTATGTTATATAAAGTGTGAATAAGAAATTTGGCTTGTAGATTAGGTTCTAAAAAGGAAATCTAAGGTTAGTTTTATGTTGCATTTAAGTGCTGAAGATAGAAATATGTATTGATCTTTAGTACATGGCTTGGTATTGGGGCCTACTCCCTCACTTCAAACACCACAACAATAAGGGTGCCAGGTGCTTAGCCAAGATACACTAAATTTAAGAGTTTATACTCAAAAAAATATTTGAGTTGGTTCTCCCCTTGGTAATGACCTCTAAGTAAGATTGTCAAGAAAGGGTAAGGTTGACTGCTAGGTGATAAAATCCTAGTTGGGCCTTGTCTCAAATTTTTTTATGTGTTGATTGATTATGTGGTTTAGATAAGTGTGTGATAACATGAGTTAAAACTATGATTAATTACTTTGAATTTAAGTTACTACATGAACTAAAATAAGAAAATAATCAATGTATGCAAAGGTTTTATTTTATGCCAAAATAAATTTCAAAATTTATTTCATGGGAATAAAATAAAGGAAGAAATAAGGGCCACCTAGATGGTGTTAGGGTCCCACTAGGTGTGCCAAACTTTTTCTCTTAATTTACACTCATTTCTTAATTTTGTAAGAAGATAAGAAACTAGTAATAAGGTTGTGGTATAGATACTTGGTTGGTGATGTGCATGAAGGGTATCATTACCAAGATAGCTAAGTGGATTGCCTAATGTGAACTAGATCCAAAAAGCATACGCTTGCGAGGTAGCTATCAATCCACTTTTGATAACAATCAACTTGGAAATGATAAAGTAAATTACTTGCATAAGATAAATGAAATGAAATATAAGAAGAAAGTAGAATGCTTGTTAAAAAAATGACTAAATATAGAAAAAATAGGTCAATACTTATGCTAAGGTAGGTGAAGTCAGGTTTAAAAAATTAAAAAAGGGTCTGTGAATAGGTAGGAACATAGAAAGTTAGGTTTGTTTAGGGTTAAGGAGCTAAAAATAATTTGTTGTTATTTTCTACCACATTGACCATCGACAATTAGGTGAACTGTTGATCGTTAAGCTAACCATTAATGATTGGGTAATAGTTGGTACTTAGGGTGACCATCGGTGGTTAAGTTAATCATTGCTTATTTCTTATGTATTTTTAAAGGTTACTAAAAGGAATTGAAGAATAGGTAGATGGTCATATGAAATTTTTGTTAAGTATTTGGTAGAGAGAGAACAAGGTGAAAATAGGTCTAATTAGGTTAGGGAGGTTAGAAATCTAAAATAATAATGCTAAAGTACTGATATACCTATAGATTGATAGTTGGTTAATGGTTGAAGGCTAAAGTAGTTTCACTAGAATAACAATAATTTGGCCTCAAAAGCAAATATGGAAGAGGTTTATGTCTCTTTTTTTGATGTTATCTATTGGAGAGATTGAATATCTATGTGAAAAAAGATTTGATATCTTAAACATGGATCTTTTTCACCTCCCACTCCCCTCCTTTTATAGGTGAAGAGAGATGGAGGATGGAAGGTTCCCTAGAGGGTGAGGTTGTTGATCATGATGATCAAAAGTTCATTAGCACTGCATAAGGTGAAAATATTAAATTATGCTTTATTATCTCACACACAACTAGTGATGTGTTAAGAAGGTGAGGAGGTGAGGAGACCTGACCATCAATGGTTAGGCTAACCATTAATGGTCAGGCTAACCATCAATGGTTAGGTTGACCATCAGTGATCAAGTGTCCAAAGGTTAAAGGGGTTAAAAGGGTAGGTTAAAGTTTATGTTAGTAGGTTGATAAGTTTAGCTAACTATGTGGTTAATTATACTCAAGGTCTGATAGGGGTCTTAAGGCATTTTGATGACTAGAACTATCATGTGTAGTTTTTTAGTGTCTACACATCTGTCAAACATATGACTGAATCTCTATCATATTATTTATCACATAAATAATAAGTAAACAAGTACAATTTATACCAATTAGATAAAATATATATTGAGACTACATAATCTAATTTATATAAGTAGATTCAAATACAATATATTCTATGATAAGCACTAATATCATAATCCATCATCTATGTACACTCTACTCAATTTCAAACAGTCGGTCATAATAATTTTAGAGAAACAAATAACTCATAATCCAAGTTATACCTCATATGAACATAATCTTTCATTTAAACAACTTATTACATTTATAGGAGATTGTATTCATGTAGTTACAATTTCTTGTCCCTCAAATCTTGTTACTTATTATAATTTATATAGATATAAACACATCTCTATATGTTGTATATGCATATGAGTATCTAGGTCTTCATATTAATAATTTTCATGAGCACTTGTGCATCCTATTCATATTCATAACATGTACTAGATATAATTACTCAAACAATATATACATATTATTTTATTTCACTAATAATAACTTCTATTTTCTGTTCATAAATTAAAAATTAGGGTCTATCACTAGAATTTAACAATTTTTAAACCCTTGTTCCTATTTAATTATTTCATGTCATGAATCCATTTATGACAACTAGAGGATATATTTCATGATGGATAAGACCTTATAATAGATGTAAGGTAAGTGTAGTGAATATTTTATGATAACAAGCACCTCTAAATAGATCAAAGATGTAAGGTGAATTCAAGTCAAACAAATAATATTAATTCAACCCAAAAATAAAAATGCACCAGCAAGCATTGATATATGAACTTAAAATGCAGAGTTGACCTTAATGATCTCAAGAAGAATAAAGGCAGCAATCAAAATGATTAAGAGAAATAAAGGATAACCCACCATTGAAAATGATTTAGTTTATTTAATTTAATCTTGCAATCTATAAAAATTGTGAATATAACCTAACATTCACCTCATGTCATGCCCACTCAAGGTTAATTAAAATGGACTATAGTAATAACTTCAAGGTTATGGCTATTTGAGTTAATCTCAAAATCAATTATTACTCTACCAAGATTACTGAGTATATATATTATCTCATCTAAAAAAATTGATAACTAAACTCATGTAACATAGATATACTAATGTAGTTATGATATAGATCCTTCAATCCAAATATTCTCTATACAATCATGAGCACAAAATCTCAAGTTAACTAGAATTTCTCTAGAGTACATGAGTCCAATTATCATATATTTTTCAATCTATACAGATGCTACATGTCAATTTTATAAGTAACAATCATATAAGTCCAAGTTATATAAATTTAATCAAATAAGTCCACATGTGACATCCAATCTCAATTAAAAAGAGGAGAGTATGGATAGTATGGATTTCTCTGAGATCACAGTAAATATAATGAATCAACATAAAAAAAAAAGTCATAGTGTGTACTCACAAATTTTTATTTAGATCCTAAATGATGTGCCTTATGTTCTTATATTTGACATCTACATAGGAATGGGATGATGTTCAAGAGTTAAAGAGGTTTATGCAAAGTTGGAGGATTTGTGTTTTCTAGATTCAATATATGTACTAGATGATGTGGTGGAGGAGGAAGGAGAATCATTCCTCTACCATCATAGTGAGAATTTGGAGATT
This sequence comes from Torreya grandis, assembly GCA_037957365.1. NCBI lineage: Eukaryota > Viridiplantae > Streptophyta > Pinopsida > Cupressales > Taxaceae > Torreya > Torreya grandis. Next base: position 1,805,214 of record JARHVA010002892.1, on the reverse strand, counting down.
TCATTTGGATTGTTAAATACATATCCTAATAAATACAACTTGTTAAGATTTAGTAGGAATTTACCAAATTTTGAATGTATAGTAAACATCATCATCTATTAAAGATATGAACAATAAAATAGATGCATCTAGGCACTTCATTTAGGTGTAATGATTTTTTCTATTTTAGTTCACTATAATTTATAATCAAATCATATTTATATATAATTCAATATAAACATTATATTGAACTCAAATTACTATATATTCGTTATTAAAAAAACAAATTTATAGATCACAATATATACACAATCTTATTATATATAAGTTGATTATTTGTTTGGGACCATATCACTACCTTATTCAAAAAATTATATTCCCTAATAATTTTTTTTCAATTATTATTAATTGACTACTACTGTGAACAAATCAGGGATTCGGTCTCAAGACACCAAATTTTTTTTACTTGTTTAACATCTAATTCAACTATAATTAATTTAATCATGATGTTATAAAAGGACCAAATATGGCAATCTAACTAGATTATTAAAAGACCTTCCTTAGTTAATTACTATGTAAATTAAGAAGTTTCTTTTTATTTATGGTAGTGGTGAAGCACAACTCATTTGTTAAACACATAATGCTATCCCTTATATATAGTCATAAATTACCATGGGATAATTAAATAATATTCTACATCACATACATATATACACAAAATTTTAATAACATCACCCACCTAGAATGGCATGATCTATCAGATCTTCCTCCCTTCATCCTATTGCTCCTTCTCCTCTTTATTCTTCCCTCTTTTCTCCACTTATTTTATCGCTAGTCATGCAAACAAAAAAAACTCCATATTTTTTCTATTTTTCTCCCAGCTCTCATAGGCTACCAAACTTTTCTTCTTTTTCCCTTTGCATAAATCATGAGTTTCTCCTTCTTTAAAGCTCACTCATTTTTTTTTAACTTGTCCTTTTTATTTTGTGTTTTTTTAAAAATCTTAAAAATCGCCACTTTCCTTACTTTTATGAATATATATGTTTTCTTTTAAATCTTGTCTTTTATCTTTTTTTAAAGCTTACTATTCTTTTTTTATTTCCTAATTATTATTTTTATTTAATTTATTTCCTTTTTTTTCATTTATATATTTTTCTAATTCTAAGATAATAATAATTAAATCAATTGATTTTATCTTTCAAAATCCTTTAAAGCATAACTATTTCTATAATGATTTAACAATAATTAGCTCACTAATTTTGTCAATGAATTCAATATTCTATTAATAAATTGACTAGGCATTCCAAATAATGTCTAGGTTTAGTTCATATGTTAGTCTACACATAATAGTAACCATATACTATTTATGCAAATTTATGTTATAAAAAATATTAATAATTATGACTGTAATAGTATAATGTAATCAAATTGAAACATTATACATTTAAACCTACACATAATATCCATAATGCAATCACACATGTTTTATTTTACATAATAAATAAACTAGAGCTAACACACAACTAACATGCATAAATAATTATGTAAATGCAGACAACATCAAAAACATACTAACACTAACAATTCAAATAATGCATATAACATGTATTATCTAATGTGGTGTGTACATGGGTTCTATCTATTCCTTTGTCATCCCCCAACACCTCCATCTACATCACCCTCTTCAATGATGCTCTCCCTCTGTCATGTTCTAAGGAATGAATTTGTCCTATGTCAAACTCATGACAAGAAGGTAGTTATTCTGTAACATCGTGTATATATATATATATATATATATATATATATATATATATATATATATATATATATATATATATCATAAAATAATGTTGAAACAACAAATCAACATGATCACAATGTAAATAATATACAATACAATTGTACTCATATCAGTGTAATCATAAAACCAAAGCAACATACATCTATCTCATAATAGCATATGACTTATAACTTAGTTAATAATAATAAAATCAAATCACCAACTATGAATATACATGGATAACCAAGTAAGTTTTCTTAGTGGGAAATTGGGATGTTACAAAGGATGGAGTGATTAGGGATGAGGGAAAGTGAGTGTTCATGAGGGAGTGATTAGATATAATGAGAGATGGTGAGGGTTAATGAGGGAGTGATTAGGGATAATGATGAATGAGGAGATAGTGATTAAGAGTGATTAAGAATGAGGAAGAAGCAATTAGGGATGATGAGCAAGTGAAACTAAGACAAAGTGGTCATTTTATGTGAACAATTCCTCAATATGACCTATACTACCCTAATAACACCACATTGGATTGATTTCAAAGTGAGTTTTTTGTAAACTTAAGTTTTGACAAATGTAAGATTCCTAAAAATGCTAGGAAATAATCAAAAAGACATAAAAACCTAAAAAATGACTATATGTTTATAAAAAATGGGCATCAATTGTAAAATTTATGCCCTAAAATTCCTAAATTTTAAATTTAGACCCTAACAATACCTAAGTACTGACTAGATTAAATTTTTAAAAACTATCTTCCACATTGTAAGGTGTGCAGTTGTGAGACCAAATCTATTAGATGTAGAGTGATCCTACTTTCTTATATTTACTGAAATAAATTTAAAGTATGTAAACTTATAGCTAACATTTATTTTATTAAACCATATGCACCTTCACATATATCATTTATATTTTTTCGTGCAATATGAAGATAACACATATGCATTCCTTTCACATTGCACAAAATGAATTAGATATCCCTTCCCATTGATATTTTTTGCTTTTTACTGCAATGTGAAAGCAATATGTATATGATATAACATGTACACATTATAACACACATATATTTTAGTAAACCATCTGCACCTTCCAATATATATGTGTGTGAAATGTGAAGTTAATACTTACACATTATAATGTGTACATGTTAATTTCACATTGCATAAAGAAAGAAAATGGCCCTTCCCATTGATCATTTTTAATTGTTAACATAATGTGAAAATAATTCATACATGTTATAATGTGTACACATTATAACACATACATGCTATGTTTATTTTTAATTCAAAAAAATAAGACTTTTGGCTCATAAATGACTTGGATTCCTGAGCCAAAGGCTTGGACCTATCAACACACAACCAAATACAAGAGTTTTGATAGAAAATTAAAAATTCAACTTCCATCACCAAATACACTATGAATTTAAATGAGAAAATTCATAAAATTATTACCACGATTGTAAGAATGCTCTCCTCTTTCTAAATATATAAATTTTATAAAAATTAAACTATTTTAAGGTTTCAATCTATGTTGATTTTTACCTATAGATTTTTTATGCCACTACATGCCTCAAATATACATTCATATATATGCTTGTGTATCTTTTTTTCATTGATTCAAATGAAAAAAAAATATATGGTTACAAACTAGGCCTAATTCTACATGCATTAAAAAAAAACCTAGTTTTCATTTTTTTGAGGTAGTTGGGGTGGACGGAGGAGTGGGGGTGGTGCACGACTGGCTATCCATATTTTTTGTTAGTTTTTAGGATCTATTTACTTTTAAAATTAATAAAAAAATTATTCATCAAAAAATTAACAAAAATTATTCATAAAAAATTAATGAAAAAATATAGGTTACAAATTAGATGATCTTATCTAAGTTTCACCAAATGGTTTTAAACAATATTAAAATATGCTCAAAAATTGAGGGACCACACGACTAACTATCTATTCTATTTTCCTAAAAAAATATGAGTTCCTATTTAAATTTTATATATTTGACCTAGTTATACTTAACCATTTATAAAAAATAGTGTTTTGGAAACTAGACTCAAAATGCTACAATTCATGTTCTTACACCATCTTTGAAATTTGAGTGTAGCCATCTCAAATTATCTATATAATTTAATATTTATCACTTTTTTGGAAAAAAATCTTCACGTGTAGTCCCATTTTTGTCCACCAACTTTGTTCACTTACCTATATGATAATATATGCATATGTATATACACATATGTGAGATGTTGTACACACACACACACACACACATCTCAAAAACATATATGTTCTTAATACAAGGTAATCACAATTGGGGGAAAGTGTTGCAATGTTGGTATCTCTCTAAATATAGTCTAATAATGTAGTAGACCTTAAAATTAGTGAAACTATTAGTGGGAACTCATTGAGGCCAAGTACCATGGGATCTTACTCCTATGCATGAGTTTAATATTGCCTAATTAAGAGCTATGAGAGTGACTCAAAGGAATAGGTGTGTTTATTTTAGATGGAATTTTAACCAATCTATGTATACATCCATTTATGTTGTCTACATCTCTCTAAAGCCTATAGTTTTCCACAAATATCTATAATATTTATACCTCATGCTAGTAGTTCTTGACCTACATGCCATCAAGGGGAAAACATGTCAAAATGTATCCTTGCATGCACTATAAGTCTTGCATTGGAAACTATGACATCAAAATTATTCCTAGTAGGAGGAAAGAGTTGCAAAAAAAAAAATCTACTCATTAACACTTTATGCATCACAAAAATCACACACATCACATGTCATCCAAAATTTAGAAAGGACCCCTCTAGATAAGTAAATATAAAAGGAAGTAGATGAGTTAGAAACAACTCAATATTCTTTTCTTGACACTATTCTATATCCTCCTCACCCTTAACTTAGTCTTTAGCCTCTTCCATGGTATCTTCACTCTCCTCTTTATCCTCCTCCACTTCAACACCCTCCTACCCAACAAGCTATCTCACCACAATCGTAACTGAATCACCTTCTCCCATGGGGAGTAGAATCATCCATTTTTATATTTATTGGGGTTGTCTCCCTAATTTTCTTCCATTAAAGTAATGACTCGAATCCCTAGGTCCAAGGGAATCCCCCCAATGTGTCTTTTTTCTAAATCCCATATCTTTCATTCTCCTTTGTAAAACAATACTATAGGAAACAATACTATAATGTATGCTTCCCCAAAATATTAGGGAATGCTATCCATGGGTTACCTTTAAGTGATCCTGTCTGTCCATAATCTACAGGGTGTTACAAAATCTAGATATTTTAATACCTTCTTCCCCCAAATTCATAAAATATATTGATATGCCTTTGTAATCATTTATTCCATTATGAAAGTGGTCCCTACTCAGGGTATGTCTACCCATCATCCCATGAATGTTCATTTAATGAAATAGTCACCAAGACATATATTATCATGATTACCCTCTAATATGGGATGGTATTATTGTATACCCAAACCATGTCTAAAGTTGGGTATATTAATGATAGCACCTTGAGCCTTGCATGTAATGAAATTACTATACCACCAAAGTATAATCACAAAAATATATAATAATATGATTAAAATTATAGTGGAATGATGAAGTATATGACTAAGCCTATTTAAAGGGGAAACCTCCACAACCTTATAATAAGAACATAATTCATAATATTATGATATAATAAAAACCAATTCCTCAAATATATACCATACTTATGCTATGGAGAGACCCTATGCCAACCCTAATTACATTATGAATCTATATAAATGATCATAAAACTTAATTAAAGGTTATGTTAGACATATATTAACCACACATATCCTAATACATGTTCTGCTCTAATGGCATAACATGTTCTTCCCCTTAAAAATTATGTTATACTCAATGTTTATGATCATTGGATGTTTATATAGGAATGCTTCATCCTCCCATATTGCATGTTCACTAGCCAAATTATTCTAATTAATTAGATAATATATAATCACCTTCTTCCTTGAGCCCTTAATTTTTTATAAAATATTTCTTTAGGTTCCAAAATGATTCTTCCCTCCTCATCAAGCTATGATAACTCTTTATGGGTTGAAATTCTTTATCCATTATCCTTATTCAGGCAATAAATATGGAATACAATGTGTTATTTATAAATAAAGTAACCTGTGTTGGTGTTGAGTGTGTTCCTTGAATGCTTGAACATATGGTTGTAAATTCAAGGAAAAGATGATGGATGGTGGATTATAACCATAAAACTTATTGAATAGAGACACATAGGAATAAGGATCTATTTTAGGTGGCAATTATTCCATAATATTTCCCAAAACTAATGATTTCTTATGTAAAATATATTGTTAATATGGTGGTGTAGGAACCTTTGATTCTTATATATTAATTTAAAATAATTGTTCTAGAACTCCATCCATACTCTTTTTTATCATATTATAAATTTTATGAGATATTACCATCTATGGATACTTTTTATGCATCCCTCCTAGTTAAAATATCCTATCCTCTGACGAAAATGCATGAACAACTTTTGGAATTTCATCTTAATAATTCCCAAAGTGAACTCTGAAAGTAATGTCTGCTCCACCCATGGGAATGGATTATATAAGGAAATATATAAGGCATTTTCCCATGGTGAGTTTAATATTATGTAATTTTCGTAAAAAACTAATTGTAATCCTTTATGCAACTATGACTTGGAATTTTAGAGCTAGGAAGATAAAACATTAAAGTGTGTATCTAACTTATGGTGATGAAGTTGTGAGTGCTTCCTTATTCAATCAATATTTTCACCTTATATTCTTCTAGGAGAGCCATTAACTTGAGGTTTTATTGGGTTATAATACTTTAAAGTGCATGGAATTAAATATTTAATAGGAAATCTCTTGTCTCTTCTTCTAGATTATCAACAATCACTAATGTTTCTTCTTCACCCCATTCTTCTGCATATTTGACTCAATCTAGAACAACTTATTTTTGGAAATTTTATGTCCCTTAGTATATTTTTCATCACATTTAAAACATATATATTTTTATCTATTTATTCAATTAATTGGATAGTTAATAATATTTATTGAGTAAATTATAGTACCAACATGTTATTATCTCTAATACTATTGAATGTATATCTAGGAGCTAAAAATTTTTACTCTACATTACACACCATGGATTTAGAATAAAATGAATTAAGTAGATTAAAATTGTGTACCTCATGTTGAATGTTGTTTTTTATAACCCCAAGAAATAAGTCATTTAAGTTATCATCTATAATAATCTCCACTCACAAGGATATGTTATGGAATTGATGAATATAATCCTTGACCAACCAAATTTGTGATAGCTTTTCCAACTATATGATGTAATTCTCCATCACACTAATATTATTTTGCATCTAAATTTCATCTATAAAAATTGATTAGGTGACACTAAGAGTTCTATTCTATTTCTTAACATAAAATCATCTATACCATATGAATTATTTAGGTTTTAGATATAAGGATGCTATGGTAAACTTTTATCCACATAGGATTTGATGTAGAAAAAAAACTTGTTCATTTGATTGATTTAGTTGAGTGGATTCTTTCTTTTAAATTTTCACATGTTCACATTAAGAAGCAAGTTCCTAGGATTGGAATTAGTGTTATCCATGGGATGAGGAAACATAACATTTATATCAAGACTAAGCTACCCCTTAGATCCACTTTGTGTTAATTTTGATAATAACATATTTATGAAAGTCACAATAATATTTAATTGTCTACTAGTTTTAGCTATTTATTTTAATATGATTGTGAATATTATCCACATCTCTTTCATTTTATATTGTTGTTATGCATATTATCATCTATATCACACACTTTATCATCTAACAAATAAAACACCATAATATAAGTACCACATAATATATCTCTTATTTATTAGGAGTTTTCCTTGGTATGTAAAAATTATTTACATAAAATCTAGTTTGTTGTCTTGTTATGTAAAGGCTTGATAGTATAGAGTTTTATTTGTCTAAAATTTGATTAGTAAGTTTAGACTTGGGTTAGACTAAAATTCAAAACTTGATAGAATAATCACCCACTATATTTTTGTGATATTTTTGAAATGTAAATAATTAAAAATCATTATTAAAATTATCACTTATAGAGTGAATTTATTAAAAATCATAAAATTATAAGAACTCACCAAAATTTGATTATATAAAATTGAAAATTATACTATACCTTCCTTGAATAATTTCCCAACTTCAACAAAATTTAAAAAAAAAACTCACAAAGGGTTGAAATATGTGTGTGTGATTCTTCAAAATTAGGGTTTCAACCATAATTTTATCAAAATCAAAGCTCTAATACCACTTATAATGAAATTTCAATACCATGAAAGTTGAATCACAATAATAAATAACAATATGATCATTGAAATAAGAGAAGAATAGTGAAGTATATGACAAAGTGAATTTGAGGGGGAAACCTCCACTCCTTATAAAAATAACATAATTTTTAATATGATGATATAATACTAACCACTACCTCATAAATATAACCTATTTATGTTGTATAGGCACCGTGGCATTCCATAATACTAATATGACACTTTAGAAATGATCATATCACTTTATTAAAAGTTATATGCTAACTAAAAGTGTTCCAAAATTATCGTAATACAAGCTATACACTAAGGGTGTAACATGTTCCTCCCATTTAAAGTAATATTATCCTCAATATTGATGATTGTTGGATTTTTCTATAATAATTCTTCATTTTCATACATTCATTGGCAAAATTATTCCACTTGATTAGGTACTCTATAATCACCTTATTCCTAAACTCTTTCATTTGTGTCTAAATAATTTATTCAGGTTCCAAAATGATTATTCCCTCCTTATCAAGCTTTGGTAACTATTTATGGGTCATTTTTTTTTTCCCATTGACATTATTCAAGTAGGAAACATGGAATTCTTGATGTATTTTATTGATTAAGGTTACTTAAATTGGTGTTGAGTGTGTTCTATGACTATTCAAAACCATGGTTGTACCTTTAACGATTAGGTGATGAATGATAGACTGTAACTATATAATTCCCTGAATGGAGACATATTTAGAATAAGTTTCTATTTTAGGTGAAAATTATTTCATGATATTCCAAAAAATATTGAGTTCCCATCTATAATTTATTACAATATAGTGGTGTAGGAACCTTTGATTGCTATTTATCTAATGAAAAAACCTATAATTGAACCCCATCCACACCTTTTTTAAGCATCTTTTACACATGATGAAATATTACCATATATGGAAACTTTGCACATGACCCTATTAGTTCACATTTTCTTCCCTTTGTAGATACTAACATTTGGTCTTTTGTGCTTGACAATGAAAAATTTGATACACATTTACACACGTGAATTGAGCACATAAAAAAGGTTTCAATCCACTATTCTCTCACACTTTCATGTTATATTATGAGTTGACACTTTTATTCCATTGTTACACACTTAAAATAACCTAAATGTCTATTTCAAACCTATTAAATATCTTGTATAAACATCTCTATACCCTCAATTCAGTCTATGGTTTCATTAGTTTTAATTGGTATCACCAATTGATACTAACCCAATATGGTTGTAACCAACCCTCTCTCAACAATGAATACTTTTTAAAATCAAACATTTTATTACGGTCAACCCATTTCCATAGCATGCCAATGGACTGAAAAATTACCCAATTGGACTCATATATAAAAACATAAAGGTCTTATCCAAAAGGGACTTGACACTTATTTGGTACACATATATACACTATTGCACATTGATAAAATCTACCTTATTATTCTAAAATTGTAAACTTATCACGAGGGGTAGTCATAACCCAAGTTTGAAGCACACCAGATCCAAGTCAAAAAAAATAGTATCAAGTACTAAATGAAAATCATTAGATGTAGACATATATCCAAGGGAAAAAATCCAAAAATCACACTAGGTGGGAGAAATATGAATGGATTTGTTTACCTCCTTGGAGTATTAGATACATAGGCAATGATAAATCATCAAACATGGGTGATTGGGGTTAACCTATTAAAATCCCATTTTTTTAGGTTTCTAGACCTCAAAAGCACACCTAGGATTTCAAGACAAAGTTTATTTATTTTTGGAGTTGTGTTCATCATCAAGGTTAGATATTTCATATATATATCATATAAATATAGGTGAAGGTAACCTTATGATCATATTTCCTCATTTACACATAGGTCAATACTAACTAAAATAAGTTAGCATTGACTAGTGATACTAACTCAAATTGGTAGAACTGGCCATATACAAATAAGTATAATTATTGAATGGAATAACTCACATGCCTACTTTTATCTAATATCCACTTCTAGAACACAGTCATAGTAAATAGTCATTATAAAATATAAGTACTCATCCCTTTTTTTACTTACTAGATTTAACATATTTCACTTATCAAATCATTCAAATTAGTTTCAATATTTTGAATTTAGATGTATGTTTTAATTCCATATCTTAATATTGAAATTATTATACAAGTTTATATAATATTAGGGGTAGTTAAGATTGCATTAATATAAATTAGGTTAAAACATATTGGTGAGCCTGTACACATATTGAACCATCCTTCCAAGGTTTTAGATTTTTCGTCCTAGGGTTTCAAATTTCATTTTGATTTTCATACGTAACAAATATTTATTAGATTTTTTGTCCTAGGGTTTCAAATTTGAATTAAGATTTTCATACACAAAATATTTTCATCTTTGACACTAGATATTCATTAGGGTTTCATCCTTCCAGGGTTTCATATTTCAACCTTAGGGTTTATTTTTAAACCCAATTTCTAATTATTTCATAGTAATACACACTAATCATGGCCATTTTTATTGAACATTATTGGATTAAAAAAATAATGAAGGTACTCTTTTCATAATACTCTACATATATAGTATATCTTATTTTGGTGAATTATGTAAGCAAATGGGTCAACAATATTATATCTAAGAACATTAATAAGCTAAAGTTACCAATGAACAATCCCAATCCTTCCTCTAATCTTATTTTTACAACATATAATACAATATGCCTTTCATTACCACTAGATTTGATGCATAAAAAATAGGCCAACCTTTTGGAGGCCATAACTTTTGACCCATAGCTCCATTTGAGCTCTTTCACACACCAAAATTATAATATCAAAAATTTCATTCCTATCTTAGGTAGTTATACCTACATAAGAATGTTTTCTATATTTTTAAAGCCCATACATGATCATCCAAGGGTTTAAAATTGTAATTTAATTATTTTTCAAGAATTTTCTATTTTTAGAAATTCTATATTTTTAGGTCCAGACATCAAATTTAGTTGAATTTCATCTGATAGGTTAATTTTAAAATGTAGAATATTTCAAGAAATAGAATATATGACCCATTGTGTTCCTCATCCCACAAGACCTTGAGGCTATATAAGCTACCATCCCACTCCCATTATTTTCATGTGGCTTATTTTAGATTCTACGGTCCATGCTGTGAACACTAGATGGGGTAGGGTGTCTATCATGCATGAAAAAATGAAGGTAGTAAACATGTTCCTACTCAAACCCATCAAAATCTTTTGAGAAAATATAATAACCTAATTGATATGACATTGTAGATAAACTAAATAAAACCCATGCTAATATTTTTATCTAGAATTTTTTCAAGAGATCAATAGTATGCAAAGACATCTTATACAAGGCATTAAAATAAATAACTTTACCTAATGATACAAAACCTATATCACTTTAATCCATTGGGAATAAATTCAAGGATAATAACAAAGTCATCACTTCTGATAAACAATACTTTTCCTAGATGTAATACATGAAATAAAAAAATATACCATTATTCATTTAAGTTCAAGTATAAAACAAATTTGTCAAATGTGTGTTAGTGGATAACATTTTTGGATTGAACATTTGTAATACTACCTTCTTAAAATAATTTGGGGTCAACATTAATGTAATTATAAACTAGATCAAAGCACAAAAGGATTTAATAACATTCTATAATAAATAATGGAAACCATATCATTGGATGTAAAACCATGTCCTAAGATTTTAGATAATACTTTCCATGTTATGCCTATTCAGTTACATTACAACTTGATTTTGGGATGACCATGGATACATGATATGGAATTAATACCATCGATATTACATAAATGTATCACATATATGCATGAAAGATATTATTATTTAGAACCAACAAATAATGACCCTTTAAAATATTTCAAAATGACCAAATCTACTGATGAGGACCAATCACAATCACATTCAGAAGATCATACTATTGTTTCTCCACAACAAACTATTCTAGTAGCTCAAATTTAATCATATGAATTGGGAGAGTCAAGTACATAAAAGGAAAATTAACCAGCTATATCATAAAAAAAGTATTTGTATAACATAAGCCACAAGTTAATATGGGATGACCATAACCTATTCCAGATCTTCCTTTACACATGAACTTAGAATATCAAGATGGCATACTCAAAAAATATTAAGATAGTGATCATGAAAATACCAACATGGCAGATATGAAATATGATAAACTACACAAGTGAACTTAAATACTTTAGAGGAATACATGTCTCACACTCTATTCACAGTTATTGGAGTTGGATAATACTAAGATGACTCATATACAACAAAAAGGGAAAAATCTGAAATTCCTATTCAGGCAAAATTTTCTAGGGGAAAAGTAAAGGTAATAATGATAGACCATAAGAAGATTATGAATGTAAATAATAGTTTCACTATTATCTCACACAATGCACAAGATGCACTAAAATAAAACATGACTTGGACAAAGAATCAATTATACATTTTAATAAGCAATGTGTAAATTGTAGATGCTAAGGCTCCAACACCATTACATGTTAAAATATTCAAGATAAACCAAGAACAAAACTATAAATATTACTTAACAATAATCTCATAAAATTACCATTTACTCAACATTAAGGTACATGACATATTCCACATCAATAAGGAAATTAATATTGTGGTTATCATAATATCATGAAGAATGAGACAGATCATTATAGGGCATTATCAAAGTAGATTAAAAAAATATAAGAATGGAGGCATAATCATGGTATTATATCATCAATATTAACCATTCACATTGAACTTGATAAATAATTATCTATAATGATAATGACGAAAAAATGTCCTCAACAAATGTTGTTGACCATTAAAATATACATGAAGGTGATTATTATAAAAATATTTAGATTTATAGTAAAAAAAGAAGTCATATGCAGTGTTAAAGGGCTATGACAATTGGGACATGACATCAAAGAATTATAACATAGTGTTTAACTCTACATTTAGATATGTATGGTATCTAGGGTTAATGAGATTAGATTAGATTTTACACAAAGGTGGTGAACTAATCTAATAAACATGTCAATTAAAAAAAGTTTGGACAAACCATATTCTAAATTTATAGAACTGAGATTTATAAAAATAGTAAAGTATAGCTTTTGATAGATATTGCAATAAATTATAGTTAGTTTATTGTACACATGTAGGTTTGATCTAGAACAAGCTAGAAGTGGATTAGAAGGTGATCCTAGAACAATCATCAGATTATGGGAATACTCTCTCTATGACTATATATTCTTGCATTAGATTTGGACAATTACATTGATGTAGGTGTGTAACCTTGCTATAGGTGTCATGTACAAAATACCGACTAGATTTGGATGAAATAAATTAGAAACTTATGGGTTTTATGTTACCTTTATTTAGATGTCTTCAAATTGTGCACATAGGCTATCACTCTTTATCAAATTATCAAACCCTATCTTTTCACCCTTAGAATGACTCTAGAAAAAATGGGTTAGTGGGCTCACACTATCTAGTTGCCCCAAGGATCCCTTCATTAATGGGTGATAACTACATAACTAATTATTTTAAGAGGACCTCATAATTATGTAGTTCTTCCCTAAGTGTTGGATTTTGTGTGAAAAAGGATATAATATGTGATAAATAACATGTAATGACCTATATTTTATCTTGAAAAATATGGTTTATAGGATGCTCCTTGAATTCTTCAAAACAATGTAAATAGTATCCTATTAACGATATAAAACTATGAAATAATAGGATAGGTTTTCTCACTTGAATGCTTGATTTAATGCCTCTTAATATATTTCCTTGTGAGTTATAAATTATTTATAGGTGTTTTTAAGTGAGAAATGAATGAGGGTTGATATTGTATATATACCAATCCATTTTGGAATATATCACACTAAAGTACTTAGGCCAACCTTTAGGATACATTTATTTTTAAAATTTTGATCACTTTTGTGCATTGGACATTTTATAAGAAAAGGGAACACTTATGTCAATGTAGGTATATGTCTAGACATAAGTATCTAAGGAAATTAAAAATAGGTATATGTCTATAATTGACAATGAAGGATAATAATTAGGTTTAGAAATTTTAGCATAGTCTAAAAGGCACAGTCATTAGAATAACAATGGTCAAACTAAGAGATAAGCAATTGAACATGAGCCTTTAGATAATAAGAAAGTATAGAATTGAAAGGTATAACCATGATAGGTATTTTATAAGTGTACAAGACTAAGGTACTATATAGATCAGATTTTAGTATATACATTTTCCCCCTTTAATCTAGTAATGAAATTTCTAGTTGAAAGGAAAGAAATGTGTACCTAGGAGTGTATAACACACCTTGTCTTTGCATGATCCCATATTGAGTGCTTTACTAGTGACTAACCTATAACCAAGAGCATGTTGTAGTATATAATTATTATATGGGTTAGGAGTACACTAGTGTGTTAATGCAACCATCTTGTCTTTTGAAAAGATGCCTCATTATGAAGCATTGAAGCTAATATTAGGACAATTTTGAACCTTATATATATATATATATATATATATATATATATATATATATATATATATATATATATATATATATATATATATATATATATATATATATATATATATATATATAATGGTTTAGAATTGTCCCTTACAATAGCATGCTTTAGTATATAATTATTATATGGGTTAGGAGTACACCAGTGTGTTAATGTAACCATCTTGTCTTTTGAAAATTTGATTTGAAAAGATGTCTCATTATGAAGCATTGAAGCTAATATTAGGACATTTATGAACCTTATATATATATATATATATATATATATATATATATATATATATATATATATATATATATATATATATATATATTTGAGGATGCATGCTCTAAACCTTGGTGTAAAGTTGAGTTGTAACACAGTAATTGAGTTTGTTTTGACTCAATTATGCAACTTAAATATGTGCAAAATATAGTGAGTGTGAGTAATTTAATCAATTCACACTATATATTTGGTGAGGGTGGATGATTTAATTAAAACACAACCTATAAGTCCAATAAAGTTATATGATTTAATTAAATCTGACTTAAAAGTTTGGTAAGATTGAGTGATTTAATCAAATCAACCTTCCAAAGGTGAACTAACTACTACATTAGATTAATAGATAATAGTCTATCATGGGTATGATAACATTTTGTAATAATATTTGAAATTTGGAAATTTTTTTGATTTTACAATTTTATGTTCCTTTTATATGGTATATTCACCTCATAGATATCTCAAGCTGAAATCTAGGTATAATGATAATACCAATGTATAGAATGTTACCACAAATATGTATCTAAATAATATAATTATGAAATCTAGTGAATTTTAAATCACTACAAGTTTGGATGACATGTTTCTATGACATGACCCACTTGAATCTAGAAAATTTGAGAATTGGTGTAAATGTGGAGAACATATTTCCACAACATGCCCCCACTATAATCTACAGATGCTTAATACTGAGTAAGTATGGAAGTCATGGCTTTTTGACATGCCCCCACTGTAATATGAAACTATGAAAGTGTATAATTCATGCCTATATGTCATACTCCCATTGATATAACCCCTTTTTGAGGTGAGAGGAAGTATAATATATTAGTTAACTTATCTCAAAAACATAAGATAATTATATAAGATGTATATGGATCATGTATCATATAAGAGTAGTATGTCTAGGTGGATATAGAATTGAGGTGTGCAATATGTGATCACATCAATTCTTAAGATGCATGATATATATCATGACAATGTATAGAGAGTAACAATATAATATCAACAATAAATCAAGCATACACACAAGATAACTAAAAATCAAAGCAAAAGGAAATGGTCCAAAAAGACCTCAAACAAGGGGAATTTTCAAATTCCACATAATCAAAGGGACATGACTCAATAAAATGCCTTAAATCAGATAAATGATATATTAAAATGTCCACATACAACATAGAGTGACATATTAACATGTAAAAATAGGCAAGCAAAGGCATATGGGATATGATAGATGGATCATATTCAAATACTCAAATAGGAAATACAATGAAAGACAATAGCAAACACAAGAAACACTCAAGGAAGTGCATAAATGAAATCATGGAATATAGGTAACCAAAATTAATATACCATATTATTTATTAAATATATATATTTATTAAATGTTAAGTACATAACATATCAAGTACAATATGAAAGGTATAAACATGGATATAGGAATGTGTAAATATATAATCTCAAACATGATAATGGAAAGAGATCATAAAATAATATAACCTAGGTGTATCATGATCAAAGAATCAGATGCCCCCAATGTACTTATGATGTGAGTGGAGGGAATGCCCAACATCTATATGTGAATATATCATTATTTGGGTATACTTTTATCACACTCAAATGAAGCATGAAATATGTGTATATAGGAAAGGAATGATATGTTATCTACTAACATGGAGAAAACAACATATGTATATTAAATAGTAAAACTAGGAACATGCTGATAATTTTTTGGTATATTTTTGAATGTTTTTGTATTTTAGAACATTTGATTTATTTTTTGTAAAAATAAAACTCTATTCAATTATCTCATATAAGGGATGCTCATTTTGAAGTGTTATAAACATTGGATATGGTATATAAAACTAGTGGTACTATTGAAGAGCATGTATAGGTGTAATAGCTAGCACTTCAGACTTTATGATGCTCTACACATGTATGATAGGACTTTAAGAGCTTAAGAGGTAATAAAAGGAAAAAGGGTTTATGGAACCCATAATTTTTTGTTATGTATCTTATTAGAAGTAGTAATAATAGGAACATATATAGTTTTACTACATAACTGGGTATGATACATAGCAGTGGATGAGAACTATGTGGAATCCATTATGTAGCTTTGATTCAATGGTCTCTCAAGTATGGGCCACCTAGGAAAGGGGATTGCCTATTGCTTACCCTTTTATGAAGGATTAAATTTAGTAGGTTTGATACTTAGTTATCTTGGAATAAAATTATCTTGTTCAAGTGGATGTTCATATGGAATTCCAGGAATTATAACTAATATATTGTTATGAATGTGTTGTGGCCAACATTCCCTTTTTTCACAAAAATGGGGGACCCCTCCTTTAAAAATTATCAAAACCAGAGGTCAAGGATCCATTATTTCATTCTAACCAGTTTTGCCTAAACCAAGTCCTCCAATTCTTGTGTTGCCCTAATTTCCTAGAGTAATGGAAACCTTTTTAATTTTATAATTAAGGTAGGCTTCTCATTTTAAGGATATAGAGAACTAGCCTTATAGGTCAGATTTTAATATAAGTTCCCAGTGTCTTGGTTCTTTCTTGGAGTAACAAACCCAAAGTCCTGCATAAAAAATTTAATAATAAGTTGTAATCATGTAAGTTATAAATTGGTTGCAAGTCTTTTCATTTTTACGTAGTTTATTACCTAAATTTTGAAAGAGAAAATGAACCACTTAGAGGATTCCATGTGGCAAGGTGTCAGAGTGGCCAATATTTTTATCTTGTTAGAGATGTTAGATCATAGGGGATCATGTCCCACTTAGAGTGTGCCATGTCACAAGGTGTCAGAGTAGCCAATCTCTCAGTCCCATCAGAGATGTTAGAGCCCATAAGATCCTAGCCCATTTAGATTGTGCCACATTAGAAGGTGTCAAAGAGGTCAATCTCTTGATTTTATTGAAAATGTTAGAGCCTAAGGGAGCCTAACCCACTTAGATCATGTTATATTATAAGGTGTCAAACTAGAATCCCCTAGTCCTATTATAGATGTCAAAGCCCAAGGGATCCTAACCCACTCAGATTATGCTATGTAAAAGGTATTAGAGCAGAAAATATCCTAATATTTTCATAGATGTTAGAGCCCAAAGGATATTAGCCCACTCAAATCATGCCATGTCATAAGGTGTTAGATTGTCTAGTCTCCTAGTCTTATTAGAGATGTCAGAGTCTAAGGGAGTCTGACGCAATCAAAGGCTGCCACACTATAAGGTGTTAAAATAACCAATATCTTAGTCTTATCATAGATGTTAGAGCCCAAGGAAGGCTAACGCGCTAGATCATACCCCATTTTTTTAAAATTGGGACCCTTGAGATAGTTTAAAGCTTAGCCTTGAAAACATGGCATATTTTGAACATTATTAGAATTTTAAGATCATCCACTTTTGATTATATTAGCTTACTAAGTTATTTTTTGCTTTAATATTGCCTAACATTATTAATGATTGGTCTTCATGTCTTTAATTTATAGGTTTCATGGAGCCCCTTCTGGTAGATTCATGTTTTAAAATGCTAGCACAAATTCTTGGTTCAAGTTTGAATTCAAATTTGGAGGTAAAAAATTGGTGAGAATACTTTAAAACTTTTTTTGGACTTTAAGCTATATTTTTTATGTTAAGGCTTGGTCATATTTTTTAACACAACCAAACCTTAGCCTAAAAAACATATGCCTTGGTCCCTCTTTATTTTTTACCTTTTATGTTTCCTATATCTCTAATGTGGTCCAATGTTATGTTGGTAGGATCCACTTTATTTTATAAATTAGTCCAATTTTATGCTAAGGGTCCCTTTTAATTTTCCTAGTAGATTCCCTTTTATAACATGATCCTCTTTGTTATAGCTTTAGCCTAAAGCCTTAACCCTAAGGCCTCGATCATGTTTATTAACATGAATGAAACCTTAGTATTTATACTTTATCCTAATTTTTTATCTCCTAAACCTAATATTTACAATCCTTTTATGTTTAATCTATGGTTCCTTTTGTTATTTCCTACTTACTCTAAATATATATGTTAAGGCCCCATTCGTATTTATTAATAAGAATGAAACCTTAGCCTAAGTATTATTTCATCCTATTTTATAGGATCTATTGATCCACACTTTCACATGACCTTTTAATTAGACATCATGAGGAAATCCTGATAGAAGATAACAATTAGTCCTCTAACCAATCACAATCAATATCTTCGATCATGATCAATGGCTCTTGATTCATTATGGACCAAAGGTCAGATGAAGTATGGACACCATTAAAAATTTAAAGCCTTAGAAGGATCATAGAGTTGTCATGTGACACTCTCAAACTCAAAGATTAAAAATAATGTTTTTTGCATGTCAGAAGGGACCAATCATGAGTTATCTCTGAGATCATAATCAAATAACCCTCTCTTTATTATGATTTTAAATTGGATGGAGTGGATTAAGTTTGAGATCTTGGGAAGCCCCACAAAAATTCCAAGTGGCATTCTCATATTAGATCATATGAGTTTGATGATCTTAAATTTGATGTTATTATGACCATCATTTGATGTCCATGAGGTTGTATTTGATGTCTAACTGACCATCAACTTTAAGCCCATAAAAATTAAGAGCTTCACTAACTTAAATTTGATGTTTGTGTGACCATTATTTGACATCCATGAGGATGTATTTGATGTCTATGAGACTATCAAATTTAATCTAATGAATTATTTTTCTCAAGACTAAGATAGACTCCAAAATATTACTAAAAATATTATAAATTGCTTTGTAGATGACTGGAAGCCTTTGAAGGATGTTTAAATGCTTGAAATATTTGAACTACAAATATTGAAGTGACCCCATAGTCTAAGTATATGCATAAAGTAATTTAGTTTAAGTCTATATCCTAAGGTCCCCATTGCATGTATTTGAATGCCATGAACCTTAAACGAGAGACTTTTACTGAGTCTTATTTTAAAAGGGGTATTTGTAACATGAAACTTATCTCAAATGCTTTTAACAAAAGATCTTATTGTGTTTATTAATACAATAAAGCTCTATGTCCAAAATTTATCATTTTGATCCTTATATCCCTTTGACCTCTTTGGGCATGCTCTAAAAGCTTAACATAAGTATTTTATCCCAAAGTATGCATTATGTTTATTCAATATAACATAAACTTTGGCTTAAAATATTTAGCCATGGTCCCCTTTGTGTGGTTCTCAAAATGAACCTTAGCTTAAGGTATTTAAACCTAAGTCCCTACTTAAGTATTTTGATTTAAATATTAGAGTAGAATGCTTTAACCTAAGTTTTTTGTGTTTATTAACATGGAATAGACTTAGGTAAAATAATTTTAGCCTAATTTATTTTACGTCTAATGTGTTGATTAAAGATCATGCATCTTTACAGATCTTATGACTTATGATTCATCTTAGAAGAATGATCCAATGGTGTGAAGATGTTGATGACTTTTCAACAAGGCTCCAAGAGCCCACAAGCTCAATGTGTGGTGAACACATATTCAAAGTATGACTGACAAGAATACCATATCTTAAAAGGACCACAGAGGTGACAAGTGGCACAACCATGAGGCTCAATACCAAAAAGAACCAATGATGGGATAGGGCCTAGATTATAATCAATGACCCATGTTGATCCTCTAATCTTGATCTAATGGATCAAAATGAAAGTCATTTTTTAAATTAAATGATTAGTGATTCAAAGGCATTTATGAATAATGCCACAAAAGATTCTAGAATGATGCCACATAAGTTTCATGTAAGCAGAAGATGACAAAAGAAGAGATCTTGTGTTCTTAATATTTCAAACATATAAAGGCAAAGGTCAAAATCAAATTTTAAGCATGTATGAGCCAAACTCAAAATGAGCTACCACCATTAAATATTTAAAACCCTAAACTTTCATAAAATACCCTAAGTAAACTCAAATTGATTACAATGAATTTAGAAGTTTAATAGTGTTTTGATCATGAAAGAGATAACCAAAGACCATTTATAATCTAGTTGTGAACAATTTACAATTATAGAAATCATGGAAGCTTAGACACAACAATTGAGAGATGAGATGGATTTTTACCTATCTATGGATAATGAAGGAAGGGTTTTCAAAGATACCAAACTAGACACTACAACCCTAAAAAATGACATCAAAAATTGGTCCAAGATATTCTAAATCATAAAGGAGATGAAACCCACTACCAAGGAGGAACAAAGGATTGCCATTATTATTAGGAGGTACTATGACCTCTTTGTAGTTAAAATATATGGCCTCCATCATGCTACTACCAAACTAGAGGTACTTCTTTGCATTGATATCCTATCCCCTATTTTTATATATTATAGAATAGATAATGATTGGATTATCCATGAGGGAAGCTCTAGGAGAATCACTTCCATTACCCCACTAGCCTTTGAAAGGTATTATAAACTACCAAATCCCCATGTGGATTTACCCACAATAAAGGAATTGACTAGTAAGAATAACCTAGATACCATCCTTAGGCCATGGTTACTGCAAGGAAACCATGTATTCTGGGACTTTGAGGGAAGAATCCCGATTGCCTAGTTTAGGGAAGGAATTAGGTAATAATGACCCTATTAAATATAATATATGGAGACCCTGCAACCACATATATTAATAAAATTTGGGTGTCTTAAGTTTACTTTATGGTGGATAAAGAGCTCATTCCTCTAATTGGGGATATGATTAGTATTCACCTAAAAAAATAATTTATTGTCATAAAGAAGAAGATTAACAAACTCTTCATGATGTCTTATTTTCTAGATGCCCTGCTAGCTTCCACCAAGATCCCCAACATCAAAAACTAGTCTCTTGGGGGTAGTAATACCATATCCCACCAATAATCAAAACTTCACATCATTAAGTATAGACACCACATTCAATTCATCTGTGACTATGTCTATCCTTCTTTGGTAGAAGCCATTATATGATCTCCCATGCCTAGAGTTAGCCCTTTGATTAAAAAATATGTGGAGCTGATGGGAGATATCTGGTTTTACCTAGATCGCACTATAATTAAAATAGAGGGAATTTTAATCGAGCCCTATAGGTTGCCCATTTATGTTTCTAACAAGTTGGTAGAATAGGAAATTGCGTCCTAACTCCTTAATGGTGTTGATGGATTCTATAAGGAGAAAAGAAAGGGCCTCTTCCACCCCTTTCCTTTGATAATTGGAAGAATAGTTTTGCAAGATTGAAATTAGGTGGACACCATGGCCAAACACAAGGAGTCCTTTGTGTTTCAATTGGATGACCTTAACCATTAAGATCCCAAGAATGTAGTAGGCCCACATCTAAAGAATAAATAGTTTCCCAATCTAGTCTATAAGAATTAGTTGGGTCCTTATGACACCCTCCACATCAAGGCCCATAATTTTGAGGAAGTATTGGCTAGATTCCAAAAAACTAACCTTAAACTTGTGCATAAATTGACTAGTGATGACAAACTACCAAGGAAGATATGGTAAATGCATACTCTTTAATATCATTTGCTACTTGGACCTTCCAAGCCAGCTTAGGAATAATCCCAGATGGAAGTACCATAGCCCCCAACACAAATTATACAAGGTAATAGTAAGGAGAAGTTGGAGGAGAGACCTAGTGAAGGACCTTCATCCTTAGCTCTCCCTCAAAGGCTAGTTTCCCCTATTGAACACTTGGATATGATTTCCATTGAGCCTAATGAAATAGTAGAGGATTCCCTCAAGGTCTTTACTAAAGCATATGGTTTTGAGGAAGAAGAAGCACAAGTTGAAGAAGCTCAAGTTTAGGTGGAGGAAGTTAAGGGAGACAAGGGGAAGGAAGTTTCCCTAGATCTAGTCCTAGTGTCAAAACCAAAGAAGAGAAAAGAAGAACTGGTAATTGTCCCTATTGGATAGAAAAGGCCAAATTTGACTCTCACTCATCCCATAAGTTTGATCAAATTATCAATGAGGATTTCCCAATTCATGAAATAATCATCCTTGATTGGTTCATTTATGGAAAGATACAGAAGATCCCTTCTTATTCTCATTCATGGGCTCTAACCCATTCCATCAATGTTGATGTGCATGAAGACATCAAGCCATGAATAAAGGGATTTAATGAAAGAACAAGAAGAAAGAAGAATAGTAACCACTATAAGGTTATGTGGAAAGAATATGGATGCTCTAAGAGCATCAAATAGTAAAAGGGTAGAGGTCCCATAACCTCCAAAATACATAGAATCATCCACCATTCTATAGTTTAATATAGAGACAACTAGATTGGAAAGAGTCACAACCAAAATAGCCATGGTGGGAATTAAGGAGTTCACATCCCAAAAAATTTAACCCTTTATAATTTTAACTCCAATTGGAGGGTATCAACTTGGTGAGCTACCCATACATGAAGAAGATATTGAAAGCCTATCTAAAGCTCACTTAACCCAAGTTAGAGTAGGCATAAGGGGAATGAAACAAAAAATTCATAACTTAGAGAAATAAAAGGATAAATTAGAGACCTAGGAAATTTTATAAATACATGAGGCCATAAAAAACACGTTTAAAGCATCATTTTTTTATATGTTTGATTTAATAAAAATCAATGAAGCTAAGATAAGATGCATTGAGCTAACAAAGTAAGGTGGCTAAAGGACTAGTAACAGAGTGACATGATGTAGAGGTAAAAATAAGAGATATTATCAACATACTAATTAGGAATAAGATTCCTAAGTTTAAAACCATTAGCCTAGCCCACCTAAATGCTATACTAGGGATAATGGTAGATGAGATCCAAAGTTTAATTACTTGGTCAACAAGTTTGGATAGACTCCTTAGGGGTGATGAAGAACTAATTTCCAAAATTGATCAACTAATTGGCACCATTTTGGCTAATCTTACTAAAACTAAAGCCCTAGGAATCATTGATGATGTATTTTATAAGCATAGGGTAAATTTGGTGATGTAGGAAGTAAAGGGCAAAATCCAAGGTAAATCAGGAAGTGATGATAGTAAAATTTTGGGTAAGATCTTCACTGTTACAGAAAAGATTACTATAGATAAAAACATCAAAGAAGCTATGGTAAGGGATGATAGGTATGTTGAGGGCTTATTTGACCAGGAATATGTTTGCCTCCTAAATCCATCTATGGATCTAGATCTTGTCAAAGAACAACATCAAAGGGATATAGAACTTTTGCAAGAGCAACAAGGAGACCCTTTGGCAATGGGTCCACCAATTACTTAATATTCCTTTTTATAAAAGATTTTTAATATTTGAAATATGAATATTATTTTATAAAGGCATATGCTAGTCTATTAGGATGTTTGTCTCTAGGTCAGTGTAGTTTTGAAAAGCAAATGTATTTTAGAACTTTTTAAAGGATAGTTGTCCTTATATTTTGTATCTTGTAACTGATGAGTATACTACCTTATTTTTCTATAAAAGGAAGTATTACCATCTTTTAAAGGGGAAGATTTTTGAGAAAAAATTGTATACTTAGAGTAATTAATACAATCAAGGAATTTTGCAAAGATTATCCAAATTTGATGTGTCGATTATTAATATAGGTTTCTCTTAATTATTAGCTCTAAAACTTGAATTTGAATAGTTTCTTTGAATTATATATTTACATTTATGGTATAGGATTACTAATTTGTGCTTGTGCTATATTAGTTGAAAGATATTGATTTTACTTTGTTTCATTTATTTTGTATTCAGATGTGCTTATGTTATTTGTGTTTAGTAATAATTCTTTAAAATGAAGTCTAGTTCTTACTTATATAATTCCATATTATCCTTAGAAATTTGCCTAGTATGTGGTGAAATATGAGCTTATGCTATTTTTCACCATATATTGGTTAAATATAGGTTAAATTATAATTTAAACTTTTTCATGATATTTGAGTCAGGGATCAACAATCATGCATTCTCTTTCTACCTTACCCTTTCCTTTTGCTTCTTTTTTAACTAGATCACTATAACTTAGATTTAATTATAAATATCCATTTATATTAATCTTTAGTTTAAGTTTTGATCATAATTCATTATAATTAACAAAGATACTTATAATTTATAAATAATTAGACCACGATGGCTCCTAACCATCAATTATTATAAATTTTATTGAACATTCATACATTACTCTATCATTATTTCACCATAGGTGACATCAAATTACCACAACCTGATACTCATGCTTTGAATTATAAAATGATAAGTGTTCTTGAACACTAAGAACCCCTGTGATACATTTAGAGGCATCAACAGGAGAGCATTCCACTAGCATTAGGAGGGCTTCTCTTTGAGAATTGATTGGATCTTTACTTATCTTAGTGTGTTTTGATCCAAGATTGATGTTACCTTTGTTATTTTGAGTAGTTATTTGCTTATAAAAATAAATATCATTGATATTTGTGGTATTTGACCTATCTTTGTGCTCATTAGACAAAGATCATAGTTCTTCAAGGTTTGATGATTTTTTTTTTGGTAAAGATAATTGGAGACTTGAGAATCCATAGTATTTGAGGTTAGGATAGCTTTTTTATCAAAGGTTGGCATATATTTCATAGATATAAGTTTATTTGATTTTAAAATTATAAAGATAGATCATATTTACATAATTAGACACATCTTTGAGCTCTTTTAGTCAAAGGTTTACGTCCTTTTCTATTCTTTACACAATATTTACAAAATAAGCTTAATGTATAGGTTTAATCCTAGTTATTTATAAAGATTAGCTAGATACATCATATTTAAAATAGGATCTTCATTATTTAATATAGAATTTCCAAGGATTCAAACCAACTCACACTTAGAGACAAGGGAACCTTTGCTTGAACTTGAGGTTCATAGAAGAGTCAGGTGTGATAAAGGTAGACATAGGAGATCCAAATATTTACCAACTTCACCTCTTTAAGGTAACTTTGTCTTCAACCCTCATCTAAGTATGGCTTGGTTGTAAAACTCTTTGATTAAATTATGAAGTGTGGTACATGATCTCCCACATAACTCTAAAAAGTATTTGCCTACATTTAGTCCAATTAGTATTATAACTGCTAAAGAGCACATTAAATACTTTAAAGCTACTTTTAGGTTACTTAATTTTTTGCATGAAGATGTATCATTTAGATTTTTCCCCTTTAATTTTAAATAAACTAATTATGAATGGTTTTTGAATTTACCTAACAATTATATTACTAGCTGGGATGGGTTTACTAATATTTTCATAGACAAGTTTGGTAAGATTGTTAATACCTATGTCATTTACCACTAGCTTACCATCATTTGAAGGGATGCAAGTGAGCCCATAAGGTCCTTTAATGCCAAATTTTAGAAAATTTATAGTAGGACCATAGAACCTTATAAAATTGATGATGTTTTAGCTCTATAAATCTCCAAAGATGTAGTGGATCCCATGACTTTTGTAATCTTTAAAAGATCTATTCCAGCTATAAATTCATTAATTAGGGCTTATTCTAAATCATTGATCATCAATAAACAAATGTATCCCTAGGGATAAATGGCCTACTTAGTCCCAAATATCAACCCACATATGCCCATTTTGAATATCTTCCCTAACAACAACCAGAATATTCTAGCCTTGAAACAAATCCCAAATCTAAATTAATTTCCCTTGAGTCATCTTGTTCCTAATCAAAATTTAGGATTCTTTAGTCATCCTACCAATGGATTCAATGCAAATAATCAAATAAATTTAGTACCAACTATTGGTACTAATAATAATTAGGTGCATAATTTTGAAACTCACAAGAATGAGAATGAGTCTGTCTTGAAAATGGTCTAAAAATTAAACACTAATTTCCTTCAATTACAAAAATAAGTAGGCAATACTAGAGAAAAATATGGTAGGAAATTCTCATTTCAAAGGTTTAATGGGCCAAACAATAGGTTTTACAATGATATTTTCCATAATAAAAAGGTTAATTAACCATCTTATAACAATAATACTATGGACATTAATCTTACTAACATTGCTTTGTCTGATTATTATAGAGTGCATTGTATATCCAAGCATGGTGAGATTGATTATATAGAGTTTTAAAAAGATTTTTAAGCTTTCCAAGAGGATTTGGATACATTTTAAGTAGTCCCTAATAAGGATAGTGGTGTAAGTAATTTTAGATCTAAATCATCTGATCAAGCCTTTATGGTGGAAACCTTTGATTTCCCTTTTTAAGAGGAGAATGAACCTGATGAGATCCATGAGGAGATCTAGGCCTTCCAAAAATTATTGAAGAAGACTTATCCCTTGAGGAATAGAGATCAGAGGCATCCCTTGACTATCTCAATGCCTTCAAATAACTTTGGAGATCCTCCAAACACTTATTCAAGAAATAATCTAGAGCCACCTAAATGGAGTACCTCTAAGCCTAATGTTGATGTTCCTAGTTCTTCTAATAAAATTGGATATAATATTATTGAAGATATGAAGAAGATAAAGGATAGCATCACTTTGCATGAACTAACATAGATTACAGAACAAAGGAACCTCTTACTAAAGTCATTTTCAAAGAATTCTAACAACCCATCTAGGGCTGACAATGCTAATGTGAATGACTATAAACAAATTTAAGGTAGAGTCTCCTCCTTTACTACTAGTACACTATCAAGATGTTTGGTAAAAATTTGCATGATTGATTATTTGATTCTGATGTATTTACCAATATCATGCCATCAAGTATTTAAAAATAACTTGGATTGACTCTTATTAAGTTTGATAGATTTGTAATTCAGTTAGATAAATCTAGGGTCAAGGTAATTTGGGAACTTTTAAACATTCATATAAAATTGGCTTATGATCCTAGAGTGTAGTAGTTTATTGATATTCAAGTTGTTGATGTTCTTAATGTTTATGGCATCTTGTTAAGTAGGGAGTGGACTAAGGCATTGAATGGATACATGTCCATAGATTGCTCAAATTTTTGGCTACCTTGGAAGGGAGTTCCTAATTAGGTCAGGGTTGAGAGAGAGCTAAGGATGAAGCACATGATCACTGAGTACAATGCCATCAATGAAATGGTTAACATAGTTGACTCACAGTTATGGGTTTTCACCCTAGAGACTACCAAGGTATGTGATCATACAAGTACTCAAGTTTTTCCTAGACTATGGAAGTTACATTTTGATGGTGTTAGGTGTAAGGCTAGATCTAGAGTTGGTGTTTTCCTAACTAATCCTAATGGTAAGAAATACCATGTTTTTTATAGGTTCCAACCCCTTGTACTAACAATATTATTTAATATGAGGCCCTTATCCTAGATTTATAATTTTCTATAAAAAATAAGGTCAAAGAACTATTAGTCTTTGGTGACTCAAAACTAGTAATCAACCAGGTGAGAAGCAAATACAAACACAAGATCTCATAGCTTAACAGGTATAATTTTAGGATCTAGTATCTGATTGAGTCCTTTTATGGTTTTAGTATTATCTTCATCCCAAGAAAAGAGAACCAAGTTTTTTATGAGTTGGCATCTATTTTATCCAATCGCATACCCAACCAAGACTTACCTAACTTCAAAATTGAGCTGATACCTTGTCCTTTGGTGCCAAATAATGTTAATCATTTTTATGTATTTAGTGATGATTAATAGATATTATATTTCATAACTAATTTTGGAGCATTTGAGGCTTAGATCATTGATGAGATTAGTGAAAATATATTTGAAAAGGACAAGTTTGATGGTAAAGTCATTCAACTGAATGACAATAAGATCCCTAAGGGAATGATTACCTTAGAAATGCTATTTGATCAAGATAAACTAGCTGAGGTTTCTAATATTCCCAAGGTAAGTGGGAAGGACTATAATGAAATAGATCTTATCCCTAAATATTAACCTCATCTGGTCAATGTAAGAAAATCCTACACTAATATTGAGAACAAGAAGGCCAAAAAGTTGCTAACTAGGTATAAGAATATCATAGCATGGTCTTATGATGACTTGAAGATATTTGATCTAAGGGTCCTCACCCATACTATACCCATTAAATAATGTTTTAATCACTTCAAACAAAAGTAAAGACCTGTGAACCATGTCTTAGAACCAATGATCTTTAAAGAGGTCAAGAGATTACTAGATGCTAGAATTATGTTTTCCATCAGGGATTCTACCTAGGTGGCTAATTTAGTGCCCGTTAGGAAGAAGAAAGGTGATATTAGGATATGCATTGACTTTTAGATTTTAAACAAAGCATCCCAAAAGGATAACTATCCTCTTACTTCTCTTTACCAAGTTATACAAGTTGTTTTAGGTTCAACCATGATGTCTTTTCTTGATGGCTTTTTAAGTTATAACCAGGTGTTGGTTGGTAGGGAAGACAGGATGAAAATAACCTTCACAACCAAATGGGGAACCTTTACTTACAAAAGGATGCCTTTTAGTTTAATAAATGTAGTAGCTAATTTTCAAAGGGCCATGGACCATGACTTCCAAGGTCTGATAGGTAAGTGTATCATTACATATGTGGATGATATAATTTTTTAAAAAAAAATAGGTAAGATCACTTTATGCACTTATAGCAAATTTTTGAGAGATGCAGAAGGTATGAAATCTCCTTAAACCCCAAGAAAAGTATATGTTATGGTATTGAAGGCAAAATTTTGGGTCATGTCATAACTAAATATGGGATCTTTATATATACTAAAAGAGTAGAGGCCATATCTAATATAGAACCTCTAAACAGTAGAAAAGAACTAAAGTTATTCTTTGGTAAGATAAATTTTGTAAGGAAGCTCATTTATAGATTTATAAAGATTGTCAAGCCATTAAATAACATGTTGAAGAAGGTTGCTAAGGTCTCATGAAATGAATAATCTAGGAAGGCATTTAATGACATTGAATAAGTAATTATCCAAGCTCCAGTCCTAATAAGTCTTGAATTTTTAAAGGACTTTTATCTCTATTCTTGTACATCTGACCATACTATGGCTACAATTTTAACTTAGAAAGTTTATAGATGTGATCACCTGATAGCTTTTATGAGTACTAATTTCAAAATTGTTGAATTAAAATAATAATTTATTGATAAACAAGTATATGCATTAGTTAAGGTAGTGAAGAAATTTAGGCACTATATCCTTAGAAATAATGTGCATGCTATTCTACTTGACCCTACCACAAAGATTATGCTGAGCCAAAATAAGATAGGAGAATGTAGACATAAATGGATGTTAGTTTTGAAAGAGTGTGATATAGAAATGAAAATGACAAAACTAGTAAGGTGCCAAGGCTTGATGCAAATGATTGCTAATACTATCCCTATGTTAAGTATTATGCAAGTGGATCAGTATAAATTTCAAGCTAGTGAGTGGTATGATTCCATCATTCATTTACTAATTAATGGTACCTATTCTACATTATTGACAAGGGAGCAAAATAGGGCTTTAAGGCTCAAAGTATCCCATTCTTTTATCAAGAATGGGGTCTTATACAGGAAGAAATTTGAAGGGGTCTACCTGAGGTGTGTCTCAAAAGAGGAAGCTACCCAGATCATGAGCACCTTTCATGATAAATTTGGTAATGGGCACCCATATAAGAATAATACAACCCATAAGATCCTCAGAGTTGGCTATTATTGGCCAATTATTTTCAAGGATGCCCACAAGCATATAAGGGAATGTCACTCTTGCCAAATCTTTAGCACCAAGGATCTTAAGGCAGTAATGCCTTTGCAACCAATTATGGTTGACAAACCATTTTCATAATGGGGGTTGGACTTTATGGGGGTGATCAACTCTAATTCATTTGAAGGTCAAAAATTCATCCTGACTACCATAGATTATTGCATAATGTGGTATGAAGCTATAGCCACTAAAAAATGTAAGATGGAGGAAGTGACCAGTTTCTTGAAAGAGAACATTTGTACTAGATTTTGAACTCTAATCTTTCTAGTTTGTGACAATGGTTCTACATTTACATCCATATATATGACTGAATGGGTGTATGATAGTGGAATTTGTCTTAATTTTACATCTAATCATTACCCCCAAGGAAATGGAGTCTCTGAATCTATCAATAAGAACTTGATGAAAAAAATCATAAAGTTTGTTGCAAACACAAGTTGCTCAAATATGCCTTATGGGCATATATGATCAATATCAAACAAGCCTTAAAAGCATCACCATTTCTATTGGTATATGCCAAGAGCTAATCTTTCCTATCACTCTTAAGTTTCTCATGTACAAATTCATGCAAGATTACATGGAAGAAGACTAGTATCTTGCAAATTCAAGATTGATGGATATCATTCAGATGGAAGATCCAAGAGAGAATGCCTTTGATGATTTTAGTAGAAATCAGACCATAGTGAAGAGATGTTTTGATAAGAAATCAAAGATCAAGGTGTTTATACAAGGGGACCTAATTCTCCTTTAGGATAAAGCGTCTGAAACTAAGGACAAGCATGGATAATTCACACCTTTATGGATTAGTCCATACCAGATTGTAGACACATTGGGAAACAACACCTTCAAGCTTGAGGATCTAAAAAGAGCAGAGTTCACATTGCCCACCTATTTAGGTCTTTATGGAGTAAAATTTAAGATGGGTAGACTTAGGGTAGGTAGGTTAGTTAGTTTCTTTTTAGTTCTTCCTTTTTTTCCCTTGCTTGTATATAAGCATGTATATGTTTATTTGATTTTCCTTCTTTGTTTTTGTGTGTTTGCTTTTGTTACCTCATTCCTTGATTCCAATAATCACTTTTGAAAAACCTTGAGATCAAAGTCTATTTAGTTTTATTGAAACCCCAAAAACCCAAGAAAGTGGGTATGAACCTAATATATGTGTAACTATGGATATGAAATGTGAGCCTAATGTTGTGATTTGAAAAAATTGGTAAAGACTAATGATAAGTTAACTATTTTATGAAAAATTGAACATTTCCTTGACCAAAATTTGGTTTTAAGAAGATTTGTACTTATAGGATGAAAGCTTAATCTATTAATACAAGTCATGCTTTGACTTAATAAACATCCTTGCCTGGGACAATGGTTGCAACCATATGTGATTTTTTAAGGATCAAATACTTGACCAAATCCTTAAACTTGGCAACCCTAGTTCCCAACCTTGTTGAGAGTGTAAAAGTTCCAAAAATACAAAAAAAAAGAATACAATGCAAAATCAAAAGCTTTTCAAGCATAGGTGATTCTGGTAATCTCTACCAGGGATATGCATGCATGGTTAGTAATGGATCAAGGCCTGAATTAGAACAAAAGGTACCTATGTTGAGGCTATAGATGCCTAGATTGAAGTAGAGAAATTCCCAAGCCTTCCTTGAATA
This sequence comes from Torreya grandis, assembly GCA_037957365.1. Taxonomy (NCBI): domain Eukaryota; kingdom Viridiplantae; phylum Streptophyta; class Pinopsida; order Cupressales; family Taxaceae; genus Torreya; species Torreya grandis. Next base: position 1,772,942 of record JARHVA010002892.1, on the reverse strand, counting down.
AGAAGTATGGATCATAATGAATATCTAAGCATGCTATAAGTCAGTGCTAATGATTAAAGATATGGAACCTTGAAGTTGTCCCTTGAATCCCATGGTGAATAGTAAGTGGAATCAAATCACACACATAACATGGTTGTGTATTAATATTTAATCTCAATTATGAAAGTTCAAGGTTTTCTTCAACCATAAAATAATCTAGATAATGGCATTGATCAAATGGAGTGGATGACTTAGTCATTTTTCTAAACCAGAGTCTCTAGGTTGTAATAAATTACTATGTTTTCCTTGGAAGTCACCATTCGTTGAGGTCAACATACCCCCTTTTTTTTTAAATTGGGAGTCTTGAGATATTTTTAATCCTATCCCTAAAATCATGGCTTATTTTGAACATTATTAAAATTTGAAGATCATCCACTAATGATAAGATTAGCTTACTAAGTTTTGTTTTGCTTTAAGCTCGCCTAATATTACTAATGATTGGTCTTCATGTCTTTAAGTTATAAGTTTCATGGAGCCCTTAATGGTAGATTCATGTTCTAGAATGATGGCATGAACCCTTGGTTTAAGTTTGAATTTTAATTTGGTGGGAACAAATTGGCAGGAATACTTTAAAACTTGTTTTGGACTTAAGCTATATTTTTTATGTTAAGGCTTGGTCGTATTTTTTAACATGATCAAACCTTAGCCTAAGAAACATATTCCTTGGTCCCTCTTTATTTTTTCCCCTTTATGTTTACTATATCTCTAACATGGTCCAATGTTATGTTGGTAGGATCCTCTTTGTTTTCTAATGCGGTCCAATTTTATGCTAAGGGTCCCTTTTAATTTTCCTTGTAGATTCCCTTTTATAACATGATTTTATTTGTTATAGATTTAGCCTAAAGCCTTAACCCTAAGGCCCTAATCATGTTTATTAACATGAAAAAGACCTTAGTATTAATAGTTTAGCCTAATTTTTTATCTCTTGAGACAAATATTCAGGATCTTTTTCTGTTTAATTTGTGCTTCCTTTTGTTATTTCCTACTTAGTCTAAGTATATATGTTAAGGCCATGTTCATATTTATTAATAAAAATGAAACCTTATCTTATGTATTATTTCATCTTGGGTCTCACTTAAGTATCATGCATTTTGAAATATCCAATGATCCATGCTTCCATACAACCTTTTAATCTAATGACATGAGGAAATCTTGACAAATCTAGTAATTAGTCCTTTGACCCATCATGATTGAGCTCTTAGATCATGATCAATGGTTCTTGCTTCATCATGGACCAAAGATTGGATGGAGTGAGGACACCAGTAAAAATTCAAATACTCAAAAGGCCCGTAATGTTCTCATGCGACACTCCTACACTTAAAGATCAAAATCAAAGTGTTCCACATGTCAAAAGGGACCAATCATGATTGAGCTCTTAGATCATAATCAGATGTCTCTTGCATCATCAATATTTTCAATAAGATGGAGTGAATTAAGTCTGAGATCCCAAGAAGCCTTGTAGAACTACTAAGTGGTACTCTTGTATTATAACATAGGAGTTTTATGAGCTTAAATTTGATGTTCATGCAACTATAATTTGAATTCTATGAGGATATATTTGAATTCTGTGTAACCATCAACTTTAAGCCCATCAAAATTAAGAGTTTCACTAGCTTAAATTTGACATTCATGTGACCATCATTTAATATTTTTGAGGATGTATTTGATGTTTATGAGACTGTCAAATTTAAACTAATGAATTATTTTTCTCAAGATTAAGATAGACTCTAAAACATTGATAAAAAGTTTATAAATTGCTTTGTAGATGACTGGAAGCCTTCGAAGGAGGTTCAAATGCTTGGAATATTCTAACAACAAATATTGAAGGGACCCCATAGTCTAAGTATATTCAAAAAAAGATTTAGTCTAAGTCTATATCCTAAGGTCCCCATTGCATGTGTTTGAATGTCTTAAACCTTGGACTAGAGACTTATACTAAGTCTTATTTTAAAAAGGGTCTTTGTAACATGAAACTTAGCCCAAATTTTTTTAACCGAAGATCTTATTGTGTTTATTAATAACAATAAATATCTATGTCCAAAATTTAGCATTTTGATCCTTATATCCCTTTAACCTCTTTGGGCATGTTCTAAAATCTTAACATAAGTATTTTATCCCAAAGTATGCATTATGTTTATTCAATACAATGTAAACTTTGGCTTAAAATATTTAGCCATGGTCCCCTTTGTGTGATTTTCAACAACTTAGGCTTAAACACCTTATCCTAAAGTTCATTTCATGTTTAATGAATATAAAATGAACCTTAGCTTATGGTATTTAAACCTAAGTCCCCACTTAAGTATTTTTATTAAAATCTTAGTAAAGAATGATTTAACCTAAGTCTTATATGTTTATTAACATGGAATAGACTTAGGTAAAAGCATTTTAGCCTAGGTTATTTTACGTCTAATGTGTTTATTAAAAATCATGCATATTTGCTGATCTTATGGCTTGTACTTCATTACAGAAGGATGATCCAATGGTATGAAGATGTCGATGAATTTTCAACAATGCTTCAAGATCCCATAGGCTCAACATGTGGTGAACATGTGTTTTAAGTGTGACTAAAAAGGATACCAGAGCTTGGATAGCCCATGGAGGTGTCAAGTGGCACAACCATGAGGCTCAATACTAAAAAGGACCAATGATGGGCTAGGGCCTAAATTACAATCAATGGCCCACACTAATCCTCTAATCTTGATCTAATAGAGTGAAATGAAAGGCATTTTTTAAATTCCAATGGCTAGTGCTTCAAAGTCATTTATGAAAAATGCCATGAAAGATTCTAGAATGATATCACATAAACACCAATCAAGTAGAAGACAAAAGAAGAGATATTGTGTGTCTAAGAATGCAAACATATAAAGGTAAAGGTCCAAATCAAATCTAAAGAATGTATGAGCCAAACTCCAAATGAGCTACTAGCATTAAATATTTAAAACCCTAAACTTTCATAAAAGACCCTAAGTAAACTTAGATTGATTATAGTGAATTTAGAAGAAGTTCAATTATGTTTTGAGCATGAAAGAGCTAACTAAAGACCTTTTTTAATCTAATTGTGAACAATTTGCAATTATAGAAGCCATGTCATCTCAAAGGCATCAATTGAGAGATGAGATGGAGTTGTACATGTATATGGATAACAAAGGAAGGGTTTTCAAAGATACTAAACTGAACACTACAACCTTAAACACTGACAACAAAAATTGGTCTGAGCTCTTCTAGATCATAGAGGAGATGAAACCCATTACCAAGGAGGAGTAGAGGATTGCCACTATTAACAATAGGTACTATGACCTAGTTGTAGTTCAAATGGTTGGCCTCCATCATGCTGCTACCAAACCAGAGGTACTCCATTACATTGATATCCTATCTCTTATTTTTTTAGATTTTAGAATAGATAATGATTAGATTATCCATGAGGGAAGCTCTAGATGAGTCACTTACATTGCCCCACAAGCCTTTGAAAGGTAATATAAACTACCAAACCCCCATGTTTATTTACCCATAATAAAGGAATGGACCAATAAGAATGGCCTAGATACCATCCTTAGGACATGGTTTCTATAAGGCAACCATGTATACTAGGACTTTGAGGGATAAATCCTAATTGTCTGGTTTAGAGATGGAATTAGGGTAATCATGACCCTATTAAATAAAATATCTAGAGCCCTTGTAACCACATATATCAATAAAATTTGGGTGTATTATGATTAATTTATGGTGGAGAAAGAGCTCATTCCTCCAATTAGGGACATGATTAGTATCCACATAGTGAAAAAATTTACTACCATAAAGAGGAAGACTAGTAAATAGTTATTCATGATGTCTTATTTGATAGATACCCTACTAGCTTCCACCAATATCCCCAATGCCAAAAACTGGTCTCCTGAGGGTAGAACCACCATTTTCCACCATTACTCAAAGTTTCAAATATTTAAGTATAGACACCACATATAATTCATTTGTGACTATATCTATCCTACTTTGGTAGAAGCCATTATACAGTCTCCCATGCCTAGGGTTTTCCCTTTGATTAAAAAATATGTGGAGCTAATGGGATATATTTGGTTTTACCCAGATTGCATTGTAATCAAAGTTGAGGAAATTTTAACCCAACCCTATAGGTTTCCCATTTATTTTCCCAATAAGTATTAAAATAGGAATTTGTGTTCCAACTCCTTAATGGTGTTGATGGATTCTGAAAGGAGAAAAGGAAGGGTATTCTTTTGTGTTTTAATTGTATGACCTTAGGCATTGGGATACTAATATTATATTGGGCTCACATTTGAAGAACAAACAGTTGCCCAAACTAGTTTACGAGCATTAGTTGGGTCCTTATGATACTCTCCATATCAAAGCCCATAATTTTGAGGAAGTATTAAATAGATTCTAGAAAACCAACCTCAAGCTTGTGCATAAATTGACTAGTGATGACAAACCACTAGGGGATATATGGAAAATGCATCTTCTTTAGCATCATTTACTACCTAGACCTTCGAGGCCACCTTAATAACAATCCTAGATGGAATTACCAAAACCCCTAGCACAAATTGAATAAGGTATCATCAAGGAGAAGTTAGAGGAGAGACCTGGTGGGGGACTTTCATCCTTAGCTCTCCCTCAAAGACTAGCTTCCCCTATTGAACACTTGGATATGATTGCCCTTAAGCCTAATGTAATAGTAAATGATGCTTTCAAGGACCTTGCTGAAGAATATGGTTTCAAAGAAGAAGAAGAATAAGCTGAAGAAGCTCAATTTTAAGTAGAGGAAGTTAAGGGAGATAAGCGGAAGGAAGTTTCTGTGGACCTAGTCCTAGTGGCACAACCAAAGAAGAGAAAAGTAGAACTGGTAATTGTCCTTATTAGACAGAAAAGGCCAAAGTTGACTCTCACTCATCTCATAATTAAGATCAACTTATTTAGTGAGTATTTCCCAATTCATGGACCAATCATCCTTGACTAGTTCAATTATGGAAATATATAGAAGATACCTTCATATTCTCATTCATGGGCTCTGACCCAATCCATCAATGTTGATGTGCATGAAGACATCAAGTCATGGATAAGGGATTTGATGAAAGAACAAGAGGAAAGAATAATAGTGACCAATATAGAGTCATATGGAAATAAGATGGATGCTCCAAGAGAATCAAGTAGCACAAGGGTAGAGATCCAAGAACCTCCAAAATACACAGAGTGATCTACCATCATGCAATTTAATCTATAGATAGTTGGATTGTAGAGAGTCACAATTAGAAGAGCCATGGTGGGAACTGAGGAGTTCACATTCTATAAAGTTAAACCCTTTATAGTTTTAACTCCATTTAGAGGGAAAAATCATGGTGAACTACCCATACATGAAGAAGCTATTGAAAGCCTATCTTAGGCTCACTTATCCCAAGTCAGAGCAGACATAAGGGGAATGAAATAAAGAATTCATAATTAGAGAAATAAAAGGAGAACTTAGAGACCCAAGCCATTTTATTAGTGATTGAGGCCATAATATACATGTTTAAAGCATATTTTTGTATATGTTTTATTCATTAAAAATAATGAAGCTGAGACAAGATGCATTGAGCCAACAAAGTGAGGTGGCTAAAGGACTGGTAATATAGTAGCAGGATGTAGAGGCCAAAACAAGAGATCTTATCATCATACTAATTAGGAATAAGATTCCTAAGTTCAAAACCATTAGCCTAGACTAGCTAAATTCTATACTAGGGATAATGGTAGACAAGATCCAAAGTTTAATTACTTGGTCAACAAGTTTAGATAGACTCCTTAGGGATGATGAAGAGCTGATTTCCTAGATTAAGCAACTAGTTGGCACCATGTTGGCTAATCCTACCAAAACTACAGCCTTTGGAATAATTGATGATGTAGAGTATAATCATAGGGCAACTCTAGTGATTCAATAAGTAAAGGAAAAAATCCAAGGTAAATTAGTCAGTGACAATAGTATAATTTTGGGCATGATCTTCACCACTGAATAAAATATTTTAGAAGCTAGAAGCATCAAAGAAGATATTTTAAGGAATGATAGGGATTTTGAGGACTTATTTGACCAAGAAGATTTTTTCCTCTCAAATCTAGCTATGGATCTAGAGTTTTTCAAAGAACAACATCAAAGGGATATAGAAATTTTGCAAGAGAAACAAGGAGACCCTTTGGTAATGGGTCCATCAATTAGTTAATATTACTTTTTATAAAAGAATTGTAAAGTAATAAAAGAATTGTAATATTTGAAATATGAATATTATTTTGTAAAGTTATATGCTAGTTTGTTATCATATTTTCCTCTAGATTAGTCTAGTTTTGAAAAGTAAATGTATTCTAGAAATTTATGAAGAAGGAAAACTATCCTTATCTTTTGTACATTTTATATCTTGCAATTGATCGGTATACTACCTTGTCTTTATATAAAAGGTATTATTACCATCTTATAAAGGGGGAGATTTTTGAGCAAAATTTGTATACCTAAATCAATTAATACAATCAAGGAATTCTACAAAGATTATCCAAATTTGATGTGTCAATTATTATTATAGCTTTCTCTCAATTGTTAGTTTTGAAGCTTGAATTTGAATAGTTTCTTTAAATTTTGGATTTGCATTTTTGGTACAGGGTTGCTACATTGTGCTTGTGCTATATTAGTTAAAGGATATTGATTTTACTTCATTTCATTTGTTTTATATTTAAATGTGCTTATGCTATATGAGTTTAGTAACAATTCTTTAAAGTGAAGTCTAGTTCTTACTTGTATAATTCAATATTATCCTTAGAAATTTGCTTGGTATGTGGTGAAATATGAGCTTATGATATTTTACACCATATATTGGTTAAATGTAGGTTCAATTATATTTGAAACCTCATCATGATATTTGTGTCAATGATCATCAATCATGCATTCTCTTTCTACCTTACCCTTCCCTTTTGCTTCTTTTTTAACCAAATCATTGTAGCTTTGATTTTAATATAAATATCCAGTTAGATTAATTTGTAGTTTAAGTTTTGATCATAATTCATTAGCATTAGCTTAGATACTTATAATTTATAAATGATTGGACCATGATGGCTCCCAACCATCAATTATTATAAATTTTGTGAAACATTCATACATTAATCTATCACTATTTCACCCTAGGTGACATCAAGTTGCCACAACTTGCTACTCATGCTTTGAATTTCTTGAATTATAAAATAAGAAGTGTTCTTGAACACTAATAACCCTTGTGATACAATTAAAGGCATCAACACTAAGTGAGGCTGACCCGCTTAGAGCATGCCACATTTCAAGGTGTTAGGTCTTCTAGTCTCTTAATCTTATTAGATATGTTATAGCTTTGGGGAGCCCAACCCACTTAGATGGTGCCACATCACAAGGTTTCAAAGTAGTTAGTTTCCCATTCCTATTAGAGATGTTAGATCTTGAAGGATCCCAACCCACTTTTAGCATGCCATGTATAAAAACCATACTTATGAGTAGATGGCCCCATAAGGTCTGTTAGTAACCCAAGTTTTAGCCTCTTGAATAATATTATTCAAACCCTCCTCAAAATTGGACTAACATGGGATTGACCTATAGGTTATGGGTTACCTATAGTCTAGGTCAAAACTCTAGCTTATGGGGATAGCTTCCCTAATTTATCAACTTTAATTCTCTTTCTAAGACCTAATTTTATTGGGATGAAAAGGGATAAATATGAAAACTTAGAAATAAACCTACACTAATAGTGGTGATGTACCAATACTTGACTATCCCCTCTTGATTTGTTCCTTAGACACAATTGTGAATCTCAGGAAAAATAACAACTAATCAAACCTCTTTAAAATTTTCTAAGTATGAATATTTCATGTGAATATCAAGTGGAAGTTATACAACCTAAAGGCTAACTACATAGGTTTGCACAAGACACTATTATCCCATCAACACTTCAAGAACACTCCTACCTATTAATACATCACACAACCTACATAGACTAACAATATGGAATTAGGTGCATGAAAATACCTATAAAAGACAATGAAACTAATACACTCTAAAAATCAACTATCACAATACACATTAACATTCAAACAAAAGGTCTACAACTAATCTTATCTATTGATTTAAAGGCATAAGGTATAATTTTAACAGAGCTTTGCTACACCCAACTGAGGGATAAGAACAAAGAGATTAATTCCTCCTTATATATAATGTTCATGAGAGATGAAATAAGGAGCTAGGTGTATGATAGGACATGAGGATACCAAGGTGGACATATAAAAGTTACACCAATCATAATCACTCCTTCCATGTGTTAACACTCTTCAATGACTCCCTTTTGGCATTGAGGTGAGGTGTGGAGGATGTAACTACATTTTTTGGCTTCATAAATAACATTACCACGCCTAAAATAGAACATTACTCCTCCAATGATAGTTGTAAAGTGAAAAAGGGTGTGATTAAGCCTTTAAGAGGCATTAAACAACCTTCTCTTTAATATGCATGTTGACTTAGATTTGAAACTAACTCCATTCCTTCATTATGCTCTTCAAAATTGGGTATGATCACCTCAATGGACAATTAAAGATGTCTCAAGGTGGATCATTAACCTCATAATGTCATTCTATGCCCACTAAGACCTTCTACTTATTGATTAAGTAGGCCTCTCTTGCAAGCTCTTCATCTTTTTGCATATCCACTATTTGGATGATTAGAATAGTTGAACCATAATTTCAAGCCATTTGAGAAGGCTTTAAATACTTATTTGATCAACCCTATGTATCAACATGTAGATCTTTCAAGTATCCTTCATTTTCTAACTCATCTATCTTGCATGACTAGGCCACTTAGACTAGTCTCATAGAGTGCTTGATTAGGAGAGGTTATTAGAAATACTTATAGGCATATATATGAACACTTTTATCTTTTGGTAAGTATAATAAGTCTCAAACTCACACTTCTCATGGTTTAAAATTCTTCATTAGGTGTTGCATCCCATTTTCCACTTAAAACCCTATAAATTTACATTTTATAGAGGTGTCCATATAGCCTCTATACAATCAATTACCATGGACATGTCCTCTCCTAAGTGGACAACATTTTATAGATGCTATTAAAGTGGTTCTTGCCTATTTATATGCATTTCTCACCAAATCTCTCTAGTCAAGTCTTTATTAAGGGTTTAAAAGTGCCTAGGACTTTTAGTGAAGGTTCATAGAGATTAAGGTATAAATATTTGAACCAATTTAACTAAATGAATGTTGATATAAAACATACCTCTCCTGAAGTGCTCAACCTCCCATAAAAAGTTTTCATATAGTTGTGATCAATTGAAAATGCTCCTTGAGTGGTAAGCATGCTTCTTGAGTAGTGTTAGGGTGTCTATAGACCAAAAGGACTAACTGTAGGAAGTCTCCTAAAACTCAAAGTGAAAAAAATGTCCTTAACATCATGATGACTTCTCCCATGAAGGTATAAGGTTCCCTTGATTCTTAATTATCTTTCTACTCCACCTTCTAGTGACATTGTTCTAGTGGAGGTGTTAGACTATTCTATCTAGACACCAAAATCCTGAGTTTTAGTCCCTTACCCTAGGGTTTTGAGGCATCTAAACCTTGTTTTCAACCTGAATATCAACTTATTGGTTCTATATAATAGTAATATTTGTCTAATTAGGCTATCTGGCTTCTTTTAAATGTATACAACTCTTAATTTCAATATTTGTGTCTATCTGCTTATAGAACTAGTCATGCAGGTCCCTATAGAGGACTGATAAAGGGATATTTAGAAGCTTAAAGATCCATTCTCTCTCTTTAACTTCATAATATACTCAAACACTTCTCATTTATTTAATTTTAGACTCAAACTAGTCTTCTCAGGCCTATTCTATATAGTTTGATCCATGCACGTGCCAACCAATAGGTTACTATCATGCTTAGAAGACTTGAGGAGACCTTAAAGACCATTTTAAGATTAAAAAACTCTATCTAGATGTATTTTATATAAATAACCCACTATTGGGTACTATATGGGGTTTTATAAGGTTTTAGGATATCCACCATCTTAACAATGGTTCATAGCATATAGACGTCCAAACTAGAACTAATTGCCATGAAAATGTAGTGTATTAAGACCCCTTTATTTTCCCTTAAATATCTTGGAATACCATGTGGAAGGTGTGTGGAGAGAGGAGTGTTTAAAGGTGACCTTTAGGCTTTATATTAGCCAATTTTAATAAGTTAACTTTTTAAGGATCATTCATAAAACCTAGCCCCTTAATGTCTATCATTATTTCATTTATTTTTATTCCATAGGGATACTTAAATTTCCTCAAGGGCCCTAAACCTGAGCCTCTCTATGGTGGAGTGTATGAACACTTGAAGTTTCACCTTGAGATAGTTTTGTTGTGGATTTATGACTTTAGTAAGGTTTTGAGACCATTCTAACCTTTTATTTACTTCCCTCCACTTGAAACCACTTAATCATGTATTACAACACTCTTTTGCTTCTCACATAGTCATCAGTATTGTTATAAGGACTTGGAGATCCATGTTTCTTCCCTTGGAGGGTATACTAAGACCTTCACCATCATCTTATATTTCTTTAAATCCACTTTTGAAGTTTAACCTGCCTGTATGCCCTTCAAAACATCAAGTCACTATCTAGCCTTACAAATGACTATCAACAGATTAGGATAGGTTTGAGATAAAATAATGGGTATACCCACTATTTTTATAACATAAATAGGCGCATGGATCCTTTAAAAACTCATAATGATCATTTATACTAAATTTGGAAGCTTGGTCATGCCTACAGAGACCTCAAACTACAATTTTATCCTGACTAGCTATAGGTTACCTGTTGATCAAGTGATTAGGAACATGAGGTTCTGAGCAGGAATTTTTCCTTTATTTCTTGAGATGCCTATGGTGATAGGGTTTTTGATCATATATCTTAGAATTAGGGACACTCTCAAATAGTAATTTTCCAACATCTTATTTTTTGCATACCTTCTCCTTCTTAGGCTTAAGGTTTATGCTCAATAGGCCTATGTTATTCTCAAATATATGTTTGATATCTTATTGCCCTTTGGATGTGATGATCAAAAATATTTGTCTTCTTCTTTAGTTTAAATTTTACCCCTTCCTATATTAATTTTTTCTCTTACCCTAGGCAAGATGGAGGTCTCAATACGCACCAAAAAAGATGTAGGAACTCATTTGCCTACTTTGAATGTATACAAGAGTTTGAGAAATAGGCTTATATGTGAAGAGGGTGAATTGAATTTGTTTGAACCCCTTATGTCTTGTTAAAATTATCATCTACTTCCCTAGGGTATCCATTCTCTAAACTCAAGATGACCTATACAAAGTGGTCTTAAAGAATTTTTCACTATAGGTTAAAATAGCTTCTTTAGGTGGATATTTGATTCTTCAGCAAGGTATGTATGACCTATATAAATCCATCATTCTATGATATTATGTTTTTTATATAGTCCCAAGGGGTATTTATGTCTATTTCACATGTTTTAGACTTGGAAGGGAGGGTGGCTGAGTGGATGGAGATGACTATGGGGTGGTGTGGAGTTTGTACATGGAAAGAAGGGTTGGAACATAGTGAAAAGATAATGAAGACTACATGAAATGACATGAAATGAAGAATAGAAACATTTCCAAGATAACCCATAGGAACATTGAAGACCATAATACACATACTTATCAAAACATGTCACTTTGGAGACTAGAAAAATGCATATGTAGTCAAAAAATAAAACTTAGGAATCTCTGAGAAACCTTAACATTAGCTAAGAAACCTTAACTTATGCTACACTAACTATGTAAGCTTTGGATTTAGAAAAATGGTTTTAGGTCCTATGGGTATATCATGGAAGCTAAATAACCTATTAATAAGGATGTAGTGATGGCTTATCATGACTTTAACACTTCATTTCATGTTCTTAACTATGTTTGAAGGCTCTAAAGGAACCATTGAACAACACATAATCCTTCCATATAGTGAACTCTGGATGTATATATACCCCTTCCTTGAAGACACCATAAGAGAATAAGAGGCTAATGTGAATTGAAAATCAACCTTGAGAAAAAAGATATGGGGAAGATTGAAACACCCAATTAATTTTTCAATTTTGTCAATTTCCTCCAATGAGAGCACTCAACACTCTGCTTACTATCCAAAATTACCTATAGATTACATACCCTACCATTTTAGTTTTTTTATGGTTCTATAATCTCACACATGTTTCCAAAACACTAAAAAAGCCATGGGAGATTCCTTTACGACATGAGGAAATAGTAATGACCATTGGTTTAGCCAAATAATCTAGAAACTAATGAAAATAATTTTGTTTCATTTGGCTTATGTAGAATTGCAATGATATTCAAACCCCTTGAGTTATTAAGGAATGTTCTTAGATCTCAAGGATCTAATTCTGAAACCAAAGCCCATGAATGAAAGTTTACAAAATCTACTTCCTCTGGCCAAGAGCTTGGGTCTTCATTCTTTCTCCTCCATATGGTTTGAACTCAAAATTGAAGTGTTTTTCAAGCCTACCAATGAGATAGATGGGAAAGTGAGTTAGTTTTTATGTCTCTAATCACTAAAACACTTTTTTTTTAATTTTGTACATGCCATTATTTACTTCCCCCTATAGATCACTGACTCCACTAGAGTAAGTCCATATTGTATAGTTCCATACCATTCTTAAAACCTCTAAAACCTATAACTTACCCACATTTTCTCATGTTTCAAACAAAAATCCATTGTTAATGGGATGATGGAGGGAAATTAGGGGTTATGTGACATATTAAACTATATGGTATGAATTGGTGAAGCTAAAAAGGCATAAATTGGCATGTGTGGGACCCATTAGAGGGAATTTAAGCAATAAAATTTGTGGGAATGGGTTCAATAGTACATGAAATGCTTTGGTTAGGGCATAATGAAGCTAATGAATGCTCTTGAAGGTGTGAATTGTGGTTTAGTGGCCCAACAAGGTCAAATTAGGTCTCATTATGGTCAAAACTCTTACTTTGTGGACATATTCATAGCCTTAAAGAGACATATAAAATGGATATCATGCTAACATATTTGAGGAGACTTTTAAGACCTATAAAATAATTCAAATAGGCTCTAATACACTTCCATGATGTTATTAAAATCTTGAAAATGGACATACCTTATGTGATTTATTATATCAAAAGTGTTCATGGTTATTTACTAGGCTTCCTTATCAACTCACCTCCACCATGGAATTTTTGAATGTTGAAGCTTCATCAAACTGACTAAGGAACTTTATACATGTTCAAACATTATCAAAACACTTAATACAAGTTGAAAAAAAGGTGAGGGGAATCATCAGGTATGATATAACATGAAAATATACTGAACTATTTATATAACCCAATCTCATAGGGTGAATGGAAACCATGGGAACTAGTGGTGGGTCAAGACTCTAAGACTTTAGATTGACCCCTCTATAAGTCTAAGACTAGAAAGTGGTCAACATTTATAGTGTCTCAATTGGATTGACCAACCTACTGATCAGGGGAACATAGAACTCCTTGACTTTCTCTAAGACTAATAAATGAACCTTTGACTACACATAGAATTTGCTCAATACATTACAAAACTTGAGACTTAATGAGACACAACAAGATAACACACTTTTAAAAAAAAACCAAGACAAATAAAAAGTTACCAAACATGTGCAAAAGAACTTAGAGGAAGGAGACATACAGTAACTAATATGTATAAATAGACTTATTGATATCTAATAACTATACTTGAGGAACATCCCATTGATAGTATGGGGAGATCCTCACCATTCAATCTAGATAGTTGTAAATAATTACTCTAATTACAACTGGTGATGACATATGGTCCACTCCAAATACTCAAACTTTAAGTGTTTACCTATCTTGGCATAATATTCATCCCACTTAAGCACTATCTCCCTGTTGAAAGGTCTTGGATGAATATATTTTATCAAATGATCTCTTGACTTGGTGTTGAATAGAACACATCGTATGCATATCACTATCCTTTATTTCCTCCAACTCTCTCATCTCATTCATTCTTACTTTCATGGCATCACCCTCCATGAGCTCAAGTTGTTATACAAGATCTAAGGCTGGTAGCTCAAGTGATATTGGTAGTATTTCCTCTCTACCATAAATAAGGAGGTAAGGAGAGTGACCAGTAGAACATTTGGGAGTGACTCTATCTACCCATAAGGTAATCTTCAACTTTGTGTGCCATTCTCTTTGATTGTCCTCCCTTGTCCTCTTAATGATCCTTATAAAGTTTTTATTGGTAGAATTTTTTGTCCCATTATCCCATGGGTAATATTTAGAGGAATATTTGAGATATATGCCATGATTATGGTCCCACTCATATAGTTTATCACTGTTGAAGGCCAAGGCATTATCTGATACAATGGTGGATGGGACCTTAAACCTGGTCATAAGACTATAATAAAACTCCAAAACTAAATTATCATTAGATTATTTGAGTGTAGCTACCTCAACCCACCTTTTAAATTAATTATTGGAAGTTATAACCCACTTATTCTTAGTAGTGGAAGGGGAATGGATCATGCCTATGAAATATAAGCCCCATTGCATGAAGGGTTATTCAACTTGGATGTTGACTTTATACTTGATTATTTATCATACCCATCTTGGTTGGCCAAAGACATTACAATACTTGGATTAGTATTTAAATAGATAAATAAACATGTTTCACAGGTGAAACAAAAAATTTATAGGTTTTTTATTACCCTTAAGGGCTAAAACCATCATTAGGCCTAATATAGACCTAATGTAATTAGGCCTTCCCTAAGCACATGTTTCACTTAAACCTCCTTTAAACACTTTGAGCCTTCACCAATGGATGAAACACTTCATATTTTACTTTAATATACCCTCTTAATCTCTCCTTATGTCCCAAACACCATTTGTCTCTTTTCACTCCTTGAACCATCTAATTAGGCCTCCTCACCATTAGGCCTTCTCATTACTAAAAAGTCTATCTTGAAAATTTGAACCATATACACAAATTTGCCACATAAAATCATATATATATGTTCTTTATTACCTAAAATAATTCCAAAAATTCTTTGGTATTCACCACATATGCTAAAAGGCCTTAGGAACACTCCTAAAAAAGGCTTATTTAGAATCATCAAACACTGTAAAAAAATAGTCAAAATCATTTGACTCTCCAAACTTGAACAGGGACTTCCAATGAATAAAAATAAATTAAAATTATCCTATGATATATTTATAAAAACTTTAATATAATTTTCTCCTTCAATTTAGTGAAAAATGACTTAGAAACATCATTTTCACATATACTCCAAAAGTTGCTTGTAGCATCAAAAACACAGTCAAGAAAATCAAATATTACAACTTTTGTGGGAAAACTTATGCGATATTAAAATGGGGTTTTTTATCCTTTTTAATCCTTATATAATATATAAAAATATATGTTTCATGGTCATATATCAATATTAGTCTTATAGACCAATCTTACTACTTCACTCTACACAAACTTCACTATGTTAGACAGACCAGTTTGTTGACAACTTTTTGCTTGAGTATAGCCATCATTAACACTTATAAACAAAGGGGATATGAAGAATAGGTATTTAATAATTACCCCATGAAATATTATCGATACCTATTCCTCTTTAACCAATCCCTAATCTCATTCTCATTCTCACCTAGTTTTTTCATTAGTTTGCTCCATAGGCATGTTTAGCAATAGGCCAACTTCCATAACCAGTTTAGCACATTTTTGGTGTAAAAAATGATTAAAAAAATTCATTGGCATAAAATATAAGTTTTACATGTCATCTTCCATCCATTTTCATGTCTTGACTTGGTCAACCCTACTTGTTACATTAAAATTCCTAAAAATAAGGGTTTTCCTATAGCTTTTACTCACTATTAAGACAAAACAAAACCACCTGAGGAAACCTTGAAGATTACTTTACATGTTAAAAACATAAAAATAGTTAAAAAGAAATATTCTAATCCATAAATTACTAAATATTTCTTATCAATCTATTATAAGGGTTTTGAGAGGGTTTTGACTACTTTCACTTCTTAGCAATCATTTATAAAGGATTTCCCCTCATCTCAAAAACCAATGCCAAGAAAATAAATATAGTGAACTTCCTCAATTTCTATGAATTAATTATGATCTCATGAAAAAATTTCACATGCCAATGAGTACAAGAAACCTCTTTTCAGCTCTGTAACACCCCATTCTATGCACACAGGGAACTTTATCACAGGTTTTCATGCTTTCTTCTTTAGGTATTGAATTAATTTTTTTGTAAACACACTCAATATGACCTCTCACACCCCTTTCAATTATTTTAAGAGATATTAAATAATTTTTAAATGATCTTGGCCCTTAATTAGGCCACTATAGGTCATTTTGCATACTAGGCCTTATACTACCAGTCATACTTAAACTATGATCATTCTTTGAAAACACTTAAAATGTCTTCAACACTTCAACCTCATGTCATATGACCTTATAATAGGTTCATAAACTACAAACCTTTCATATATATTTCTTGTATGTTTCAACTAATCATGCTACCAAGCCTATGCCATTTCACTAGGTTCCTCAAATAAGGCTTTATGAAATCAACATCAAGTATAAAAATGATAATGAAGAATGACATCAATGAAACCTTTATGACATTAATGAAAACTTTATGCATACCTTTTAACACATTTCCAATAATATGAGAACTATTAAATGCCCAGATATAGTTAGAGTCTGATCTTAGGATTCAATACTTGATAGACATCCAAGTGGTGGAGATTCATGAAGCCTATGACATGGTTCTCAATAGATATTGTTCCAAATACCTACATGGTTAAATGGCCAATTATTTCTCCCATATGTGGTTAACACGGAGGGGAGTATCCAAACAAATTTAGGTAGATAGATAGCCTCACATGAAACACATGATAACTGAGTACAATGCCATTAATTAGAAACTAAACCTAGTATTCTTAGATGTAGGAATCTACACATTGAGCATAAAACTACCTGAAGACCAAGTTAGCCATTTCCCAAAGCTACCCAACCTATAGTCTCTCTATATATATCAATATCATTTCAAATAAGGTAGTGGGGCCAATATTATACTTATAGACCTCCTAGGGAAGAAACATTAGGCATTATATAGGTTATAGTTTACTTGAAAAAATAATCTAGTAGAGTACAAATAATTAAATCCTAGGATTTTAATTTGAATTTAAATATAATGAAAACAAACTAAATGTATTAAGTGACTCTAAGCTAGTGGTCAACCAAATCAAGACTAAATTTCAATGTAAGTTATCATACATCAAGAGGTATAAGCATAAAGATTGGGAGATAATCAAGATGTTTAATTCATTTAATATCATCCCTATTCCATGGGAGGATAACCAAGTTTCCAACTCACTAACATCTATGATGACTAGCTTAACTCCCCTAGATGGCACTAAGTTGAAATATTTATCTATGGAACTCATCCCATGCCCCTCTATCCTTGATAATGTGATAAAATTTTAGGTCTTTGATGATGATCAATAGATAATTAAATTTTCTCAGTAATGAGGGAATATTTGAGAGTTAACCTAGACTATATGAAAGATTTCTATATCTACCCCTTTGTTTCTAAACATGCCATTATTGCTTGCCTTACCCAGAGATTGGAGGGAGAAAAATACTAATTTACTTTCTTGAGCACTAATCTCAAGAATTTTGAGCTATAATATTCTATCTTAGATAATCACGCCTACTCCCTAGTTAAGATAGTGAAGAAATTGAAAAACTACATCTTCAGGTATAAAGTGCACATAATTTTCCTAGATCCAATGATAAAGCAGATGCTAATGCAGAATGAGATGGGTGAATGCAGAGGCTGATGGATGACAAAATTTCAAGAGTATGACTTAGAAATCAAACTAACCAAACTAGTTAGAGGATATGGCCTTACCTAAATAATAACTAAGATAGATTCAAGAATAATTTTTCACCATGTAAACCATGGGAGAGTGCTGAAATCAAAATGTTATACCCTGGTCATGCATTTCCTACTCTATGTAAATGCACCTCTATGACTCAACCATACAAAAAAGAAGGCACTCTAGTTAAAGGCTATATAATACATGTTGAATAAGAGAGTTATCTTTAGAAGGAACCATAAAGGAATCTACCTCTAGTGTGTTTTACAAGAGGAAGACAAAGAAATAATGGTAAGTTTTCATGAAAAAATGGGAGTTGGTCATTGTGTAACAAATTCTATTACACACAAAGTTCTTTGGGTAGGATACTACTAGCTCACACTATTCAAATATGTTCATGCCCATGTTCACTTTTTCCATTAGTGTCAAACCTTTGATAAAATGGAATCCCATGCAGAAATACCACCATATCTTATCATGGAGTCAACACCATTTAAACAATGGGGATTGGATTTCATCAGAGTCATCAACCCCAAACTCATCAATCAGCCATAAGTTTATCCTCATGGGGATGAACTATTGCATGAGGTAGTCTGAGGTAGCTATCAAAGTTATGAAGTTCTTAGAAAACACCATAACCACACATTTTTGGGCCCCCATCTCCTTGGTGTGTGATAATGATCCTATCTTCCAATTTGTATAATTCATATAATAAGCCTATGATAATGGAATCATGCTTAGGTTCTCATCCAATCACTACCCACAAGGTAATATATTGGTGGAATCTACCAATAAAAATTTAATATACACCATCAATAAGTTAATTGGAGAGAATTCATGTGAATGACACTCATTTCTAAAGTTCACTCTATGGTCAGGCCACACTAGGATTAGACAAGCCCTCAAAATCTCTTATTTTATTTTATTTTATGGATTTAAAACAATCATGTTGGTCATGTTCAGGCTACCAACTTATAAATTCATGGAATTGAATGATAAGGTGAATTCCAAACTCTTGGACATAATTTAGCTAGAGGAAGCCTAATATGAATCTTTGTTAAGCTTCAACAAACATTAGTATACAATCAGAAGGTGGTTTGATAAAAGAGATAAGATCGAGACCTTTCAAATATATGACCTATTCTTAATGTGGGACAAGGCTCATAAAAATAAAGCATATAATCTAAAATTTGATGCCCTCTATATTGGTTGATACCAAATAAATGAAACCCTAGGTCATAATGCCTTCTACCTCAAGGATATCGAGGGAAATGATCTACCACTTATAGTGAATGGACAATTATTAAAACACTATTTCTCAGCTACTCCATCCAGTATACTTTTTGAATGATCCAAGCAAGGGGTTAGTAATGTATATATTATATAGGTTTGCATCTTTTGTGTGTTTTATTTTATCATCTATTTGATTTTTTTTTGTTTTTGTTCCTTCAGTTGGCATATTATTTTTTTTGGTGTTCCTTTGATAACCATCCCTACTAGTAATCACTTGATGTGATGGTTGCAGCTTGGGAATAATTATTGAGAAGTAAGAAGACCCAAGTCACATCTTCGATCCAAGTGAGTCAAGGATTGTAATAAAACATTTTTACATTTCACATCTAGGAGTCTAGTGATTCTAAGAGAAACAAGTGGATTTTAGAATAGGCCACATCCTAATAAAACCACCAAGCTATACTTAATGTAACATCTCAATAAAATACAAGACTATTCAATCAAATCTAAAACTAGTTGGGTATTCAAGGCTTCCTCATCATCATTTTACCCTTGAATTGGTACCAAAACCTCAATGGATGAGACTAAATAAAATAATCTTCTCACAAGGAAGTTTGGAAAAAGATAAGAATAACATGCAGAATTGAAATTTTGATTTTCCTCAAAAGGGCTATATTGGTAACCTCCATTGTAGGCTTTTTGGCATGGATAACAGTGGAAAAAATCCTTGAATAAGACAAAAGGTATCTATATTAGGGTTATGGACACCCATTTGGTAGTATATAAATTCCCATACCATTCCCCTCTAAGCCATCAATCCATTAACACCCTTGAAGGAGCTTGATACCTGGTCCAACCTCTATCGCTCGAATAGTCTAGAATTAAATGGAAAATTGAGAATCACTTCTTACACACATTGGTGACTACCTATATGATGAAATCTCAATATTCCACTTACTATTACATGACTTTAATTACTTTTTTCTCTTACATATAAATATATCTCTTACAATCTATGTTTTATGTAGGGGCAAAAAATTAACTGATTAGGTGCTAAGTACTTATCATCACTTTCCCTATGGAAGTCACCATTTTTTTTGGCCAACACATCCCATTTTAATAAAAATGGGGTACTTCTCCTTTAAAAATTATTAAAACCAAATATCCTAGATCCATTATTTCATTCTAACCAACTTTGCCTGAACCAAGTCTTCCAAATCTTATGTCACCTTGATTTCCCCAAGCAATGACAAACCTTATTTATTTTATGACTAAGGTAGGCTTCTTATTTTAAGGATTTAGAATACTAACCTTACAATTTATATTTTAAAAGAGGTTCACAAAGTCTCAATTCTCTCTTAGAGTAACAAACCCAAAATCTTGCATAGTAAATTAAAGACTAAGTGGTGATCAGGTAAGTTATTAAATGGTTAAAAAACTATTCATTTTTACTTAGTATTTTTTCCAAATTTTGCAAGAGTAAGCAGACCACTTAGAAGATGTCATATGGTGAGGTGTCATATAATCTAGTATCTTAGTCTTATTATAGATGTCATATCCTAAGGGATCCTAACCCACTAAGAGTGTGTGACATCATAAGGTGTTAGAGCGGTCAGTCTCTTAATCTTGTCAGATATGTCAAAGCTTGGGGATCCTAACCCACTCATAACATAACACATCACAAGGTGTTAGAATAGTCAATATCCTAGTTATATCAGAAAAATTAGATCCTATGGGAACCCAATCCACTAAGAGCATGCCATGTTATGAGAAGTCAGATTGGCTAGTCTTTCAATCTTATTAGAGGTGTCAGAGCCTAGGGGAGCTTAACCCATTTAGAGCATGCCACATCATAAAGTGTTATAGTGACTAGTCTCTTAGTCCTGTCAAATATGTTATATCCTAGGTAATCCTAATCCATTCATATCATACCATGTTATAAGGTTCTAGATATGTCATTTTCCCAATCTTGTTAGATATTTTAGAGCTTGAGGGAACTCGACCGAATTATAGGGTGCCACATTTCAAGGTGTTAGAGCAATCAGTCTCCTAATTCTTTCAGAGATGTCAAAGCTTAGGGAATCCCTATCTAATTAGATCATGACATGTTGGAATGTGTGAGAGTGTCCAGTCTCTTAGTCTTGTCAAAAATGGAAGAGGCCAAGGTCTTGAGAATTATTTCTATTGTTGATGTTTGGCATTGAATTATCATTGATGTCAAAGGTTATTCATTAGGTCATTGAATAATGTTTTTATTTGGTTGCATCCTTGATAGGTATGAAATTATTTGAGAAACATATAAGTCATGTGATCAAGGCGTAGGATCATCAAACAGTGTTTCAAGATCAGTTACCAAAGTTGTTAAGTGATTGAACCTAACAAGAGACTTGAGAAGACTTGTGCATATGATGCTTAGTCTTGTAAATAAAGGAGCATGGTGGCCTAGTGATATGGATGAATAGAGGAATAAAAGGATGCATATATTTATTTAGTATGCATATAATTAATTAGATCACTTACGTGAGTTTTAAGGTGAGCCTATAGGGGTAAGATCTATAAACCTAGCATGAAACTAGACTAATTCTAGACCCTACGTAACCTAATAAGGTGTCATGAGGTATTGTCAAGGCATATGAAGAATGTATGGAAGTGGGTGATCATGGTAAGAGGCTTTATGATAGGTATATTATGTTTTTACATCTTGGAGAGTGACTATAAGGTCAATTTCAAGGTCTAATATGACTTATAGGTTAAAGGCTTAGAGAGCAAAGAGAAAGATGATATCTAGATGGCTTACCAGGATTAGTTTCCATAGCAAGTGTTAGTAGGTGTTATTTGATAGAGTTATTTCATGTTTTTTGAAGAATGTTTACTGAGTTTTAGGTTAACATTTAAATTTTAAGGCAAGAAAAAGTGTTTTGAGGTCTCTTGTGTGCATAAAATGAAGGGTTTTCAACTTGAGAATAACTTTCAAGTGTTCATTGGCATGTGTAACCTCTAGATGGGAAAATAATATATTTATGGTATATGGGGAAGGATAATAGATAAAATTTTAAATAATTTGTTTCTAGAATGAAGGTCTAAGGTTTATGAATGATTGTTAAGATTGGAAGATGGTTTAAACCCTCAAAGAACCCTAATAATGGCTCGATATGAAAAATCTTGTTATAAAGTGATCATAATGGATTGGAATGAATAATTAAATAATTTTATGTTGTATTAAACTCTCCCAAGAATCACCAAGTGTGATTTCTTTAGGTGAGTGAGTGGACTCTATAGGAAAGGCCTTATTTCTTAGAGATTTACTATAACAGTCAGAGTTGACCAAGTCAAATTTGATAAATAGATGGAGGATAAATATTGAGACTTTTATTTTATGTCCATGGTTGTTTTTATTAGGTTATATCCATTATTAGTGATAAACTATTATTACAAGTTGACCAATCGCTAATAGACCTAATCATGTAGATAGTGAGAAAACTAGGCAGAAGTGAGAAGTTGATTAGGGATGTGTTATAATGGATTAGGGATGAATCCAAATGCATGTATAAGTATTTAAATACATTTAATAAATTTTTATGTTGGATATATGTTTTTAAGGTTAGTGGATATGATGAAAATGTTGCTTATAAGTTGACCTATCTTGTTTAGATGAGATAGTGAGATACAAGACTAAGAGATTGGTCTTTAAGACCAATATTTCCATGTGATCATATTATATATCTATATAATAATGGTATAATTACCTCATATTATCATATAAATTCATTTAATTTCCTTTAAGGTGGTTCTATATGTGTTTTAGGTCATTGTTTCCATTACTATATTTTGAGGTTAGTTGGCAGTTCTGACTGGGCTACTTGCAGAGAAGGGTTTGAGTCCTTTTTCCATGTGTAATGAATTTTAATGAAATTGGTGAATTTTTAAGTTAATTTATATTTTTTATGTATTATTTATTTCCATGTTTTTTTGTCAAAATTGTGCGTATGCTTTAGTTATTCAAGATAGACTTTCTGGGTTTGCACAGGTCTAGTATGAACAATGTTTTGAGAAGAGGTTCAAGTGGTGGTTGGACATAAAAGGTTTTTTAGAAATAAATTTAAGTTGTATAAGGTATATTTTATTAATATTTTATATGTTCCTACCATGTGATAAGTTTTAGAGTGTTCCAAAGAGTTCAAAGGTTAACGTGTGCTAAAATTGAACTAGGTCTCCTTAAGGCTTAAAAAGGGGTTCTGGTCCTATATTTTATGAAAAACCTATTATAACATTTTACTATTTTTTATAGTATGTTATAATTCCTATTTATTTTAAAATATAATTTTTCAAGTGTATATGGCTAACCAAGAGGTGTATGAAGAAGAGCTTAGTATAAGAACAAGGCCTAATTGGCTTGTTAGCATGCATGAGAGTTGAAGCGGAAGATATATAATTTTTGAAGAGATAAAGGAGGTCTTATATGCCATCATCATGGTGAATATAAAATATTATTAAGATATAATATGGGTACTATATATTACTATCAAGGTCGAATGACCTAATCTATCTAGAAGAGACTTAATTGAGCGAAAAAGGCTAAAGACTGGTTTGAGAAGGATAGAAGTGTGTGAAGAGCTAAAGAAGGATATATTAATATATTGTATGAGAAATAAATGGTTAGGAATTTTATCAAAGGTTTTATTTTTTTGATTTTGTGCTAAGTCATATAGGGGGTTGGTGCCTCCTTTGCAAATGGGTATTTATTAAAGATTAGCTAAGTTGGTGCTTGGCTAGTTGCGCTTAGTGCTTCACTAAGTCTTGATGTTTCACTTATAGGAAATTATTCCATTTACATCGTCAATGTTTTTTATTCCCATTTATTTTTTCCCACTCAAATAAGTGTTATGTGTGTTATGCTCTTCTCTCATGCTCATGGCTCTTAATATGTTTCAAAGTTTATGATATCATTTTAATAGTTCATGAATGATAAGGTAAAGTTGTAAATGTTTTGAAGACTGATTCACCCTACCCTCTCTATCATTATGTTTCCAACAATTGGTATCATATCCTAGTATTTTTAGGCAAGTTTAACATCTTGAAGATGATCCTAAGAAGCACAAAAATGTCTTGTGATCAATAGGAAGAAGGAAACATGTATGATGAAGAAGTCTACTATGATAGTGAAGAAAGATAATTTGAAGTAGACTTAAAGTTGAGCTCATAATTACTCTTTATGATTTGAAACATCAAAATAATAATATCAAGGATCTCAAGAGTTAGTTAGAATAGGTTAACATAATGTGTAAGATAAAGGAAGTTGAGTATGACCAGTTGAAGACATAGTTATATTCCTTAAAGTTTGAGCATGAATAGCTTATAGAAAAATTGAGAAAGTTTAATAAATAGCATGAGAAGATAGGAAAAATCAAGATTATTAACCTAAAAATATCAATCAAGTAACCCAAAGCTATAAAGGATTAGTCATCATGGAACCATGGTAAGTATAAAAATGTTGTTTGTTACATCATTCACAATATATGACACATTGCAAGATTATGCTCTAATAGAATTAGAACATCCATAAAATTTGAAAAGACATGAATATCCTATAACTCATAAGAAGGATCAAACATTGGTATGGAATCTAAAGCAAGATAAGATGAGTCAGATTAAGCTCATGAAGCAAGATGAATTATTTGCCAAGGAAGAACAAAAGACTAAAGATGACTCTATGATAGCTCAAACTACCTTTCACATTAAATATGAAAGCATGAAATGGTATATTTATAGTGGTTACTCAAGCCACATGATAGGAGATAGAAACAAGTTCATCTTATTAAAGAAGAATGTTGTAGGAATAGTGAGGTTTGGAGACAACATAATTTCCAATATAGTTGTAAAGGGTGTCTTGAGTTTGGATAATGGAAAAACCAAGACACAAAATGTGTTGTATGTGGAATGTTTGAAACATAACCTAATTATTTTGTGTCAAATGTGAAATTAAGGACACATACTAACCTTTCATGACTGAGGTTGTGAGATAAGGAGAGCCAAATTAGGAAGATTAATTGCCAATTCCAAGATGACAAGAAACAACCTATATGTATTGAATAAGATCAAGGATAGATGTCTAATGATAACTATATATGAAATTTGGCTATGGAATAAAAGTCTAGGTCACCTAATATTTGACAACCTAGTTAGGATTAACACTAAGAAGTCTATGAATAACATGCCTAAGACCATCAAACCTACAAACATACTTTGTAAGGCATGTCAACATGGTAAGCATACTAGAAGAAAGTTCAATTCTAAGGATTAATCTACTAAAATACCCTTGGAGTTAATCTAGACTGATCTCTGTGGGCCTACAAGAATTTAAAACATTAATTACTTCATGTTACTCATTGATGATTACATAAGAATGACTTAGGTTACATTTCTAAAAGAGAAATCAAAATCTCTTGAAAAGTTAAAGGCATTCAAGGATCTTGTTGAAAATGAGAATAATGGGAAGATCAAGTGCCTAAGATTTTATAGAGGAGGAGAGTTTTGGTTAAATGAGTTTGATGACTTCTATGAGGTTCATGGAATAAGGAGATAATTCTCAGAAGCTAGGACACCTCAGTAGAATGGGGTAGTGGAAAGGAAGAATAGGATAAATCAAGAGATGGATAGAACTATGTTGAATGAGTCTATATTATCTGATGGATACTGGAGAGAGGTAGTAAGCACTATTGTCTACATTTTGAATAGAGGACATATAAGGACTAATGACAATAAGACTCCTTATGAACTATGGAAGGGTAGGCATGTAAATGTAGAACACTTTA
The DNA here is from genome assembly GCA_037957365.1 of Torreya grandis. NCBI lineage: Eukaryota > Viridiplantae > Streptophyta > Pinopsida > Cupressales > Taxaceae > Torreya > Torreya grandis. Next base: position 1,746,873 of record JARHVA010002892.1, on the reverse strand, counting down.
GAGTGTTTGGGAGTAAATTTTTCATAAAAAGAGATGATGAATACTTGGTTAAGTTTTATTCTAAATATAATTAAGGTATATTCTTAGTATACTCATCAATGAGCTCAGCCTATATATTTTATAATAAGAGACTACAAAAGATAGTGGAAAGTATCAATGTGAAGATTGATGAGACAAGTAAATATCACTCATATTCAAAGAGCACTTTAGAGAATTCGGACTATAATAATGAAGAGGATAATATATATTTTTTATGAGGAAGAAGAATTTGAAGAGAGATAGGACTCAAAATGACCCTCAGAATAGATTCAAAGAGATCACCCTGAATTTTAAATCCTTGGTAACAAGAATGAAGGTATGCAAATAAGGATAAGACTGATAAGTAATCTAAATCAAGATAATGTTTCTCTATTATCCAATATTGAACCTAAGAGTCTTACAAAATCAAGAAAAGACAAATTTTGGATAGGTGATATTAATGGGGATTTAGATCAAATAGAGAAGAATGAGACTTGGGAACTAGTTCCTAAGCCAAAAGAAAAGAATGTCATTAACACAAAATGGGTGTTTATAAATAAGTTTAATGTAGATTGTTAGAATTATTCTAGTGGAAAAATATATTAAACAAAATATTTTACAAGAAAGACATTAAATTATGGGAAATAAATGAAGATAAATAAATGATACCCAAAAGATATATTTTCCATTCATTCAAAATGGTCTCTGCTTAAAAATTTCCTATTCAAAAGCTTATAAAAGATTTCAAATGACTTATCACTTTCATTTATGAATCTTGAAATTTTCAAATACTATTTGACTTATTTTTGACACCTAATTTCTCCATTGTAATACAAATAATGGAAAATAATTAATATTTCCATTTACCTCTACTAACACTCACCTCAACTTAAAATGTGTCTTGTCCTGAGAGACTAACACTCCCCCTAACTTAAAACCTATCTCATCCCACCCAAGATAAAAAGGTCCTAAATAATTCAATTTTTTACAACTTTTGATCCTTTACAAATATACTTGAGAACCTACACTACGTCTACTCCTACCCCTGCTCTCCACAGCCTCACATGCTAGAGCTCGTCCACTTCTACAACTCTAACTTCAAATACATTTACAATTTTTCAAAACTTATAAAGACTCTACTTTATTTGGACCTTTTAAAATTGATATCCTTATGGGGAAGAGTAAGATATCAATAGGATCCAAATACATTTACATCACGAAGAAAGAGTCTCATTCTTTCCTTTTTGAAGCCTTTCTAAAAGTGAGATAAATGGTAGAAATATCCATTGAAATACATTTTAATGCATGTTGCTTCATAGTCCACAAGCCTACCTTAACTTGCATTGATGGTCCATAAATATGGAGAAATGTTCCAACCATGTGGAATTTGGTAAAAGATAGTTTTAATGTTTCAATGCATTTACATTACACTACCACATTAGATTCATTAAAAAATGAATCTCCTTTACCCTATGTCCATATGCAAACTATCATTTGTGTTATTATTTTTCTATTATCTTCCAAATTATATCCACACTAAGGTTAATATAATGCATTACTTTATTTCTACTCAATTTCCTACTGACCAACACCAATGGCTCCCTTGTGGTCAAATTCCTTTAATTCTTTCTCCACGTAGTTAAAATGTAGCTGAGACAACAAAATGCCTTGAGAAACAACACTAACACCTAAGACATTTTTGGAATCTATGCTTGAAGCCTTATATATATGACTCGATGATGAATCCCATCCCAATTTTTAACTCAAGACTAACCCATTGTATGTTATCATGTAGAAATTCATGCATACATAGAGATCATCAACCTTGAAAATAGTGATCTACATGTGGCATTGTAAATATATTTTGATAGTAAAATACATAGCCATAAATAGCCCTATGCCAAGCATAGAATCAATGGGTTTGGACTTGTCTATTCCCAAAATTTTGATATATTTTTGCTTGACACTTCACTTGGTATTCCATTGATCAATACCAATTTCTCTCTACATTCTCTAAGAAAATAAGTGAATAGACCTACAACATTGTCCATTTATGGTAACACCCTCTCATTTAGGTTGGTTGAGCCATGTTCATCCTCTATGTGATAAAATTAACAAAATTGAAATCTCATGGAGATAAATTATCACCATCTATGCTAAAAAGTTTATCTAATCACCTGATTATATGCCAAATATAGAAATGACAAGAACCATATGATATAAATTCAAATGGTCATATGATTTGTGCACATATTCATATCTCTACATATTTAACCAATCATCTTTTCCATATTCATAATATTCATCAATAATAACTTTGATCTCTCAAAAAAGTACTATTTTACAAAATATAGAGCCATGAAAATAAAAGTAGGTGTTTTGAAATGCAAAAACCTTTCTTGTTACATTGATGTTGATCACTCTTCCAAGACGCTTTGGCTCCTCAAATTTTATTTTTATTACTCATTCATATATTCCTATGAGAGCCATAAAATATTTTAAATATAAACCACATAATTGTTAGTAGTTTTTAGTGGTAATAATGTAAAATATTTGTAGAGATTTAAAAATAAACTCAAATTCATGACCAGATTTGCAAGTAAACACAGAAAACTATTAAATATGGGAAAATAAGGGAATAACAAATGAGACCTAATTGATATTTTCATTCATTTAAAAGTTCTATGCTTTACAATTTCCCATTCAAATTCTTATAAAATCTTTTAAATGACTTTTCACCTTCATTTATGACTCATGACCTTTTTAAAGACTAGTTGACTTCCTATTGACACCTAATTTCTCCATTTTAATTAAAAAAATAGAAAATAATTAATATTACCCTTTATGTAATTTTTTTACATGTTTTTTTCTTTTATTTTTCTATATGATCTCATCAAAATCATTTTAAATTTACCAAGACCAAGAATTACATGTGCTAGACATGCACAAGAAGTGCCACATGTACCACCAAAAAAGTTAACAAGGAGCGACTAAAAAATTCCAAGTCTAGGAAAGATGTTGAAAGGTCACTTCAAAAAGATATCCTATAAATAATGATCATCTAGTAAATATAAATTCAAGATCCAAGGGTTGGTATATATGATCTTCCATAAATTGGAGACTAGTCAATATCAATAGTTTATACCCCTTGTATGGGTACCTAAGGGAGTAATAGTGTAACTCCACACATACACCAATGACTAACAACTTTAAGATATAGATCAGAAAGGAATTTTCCATATTCACTAGGCATTCAAGGTGAATCGATAGGTAGGTATGGATTGGACATGTAAGCCAAGAGGCATGAAGTCTATAAAAGCTAAGTTTTCAATTCCATGATCACATTTCATACTTATCACATTTATAAGATTTATATCTATCAAAAGAGTTAAACTAATTCCATTTGCATACAACATTCAAAAGTAATCAAAAATCTTCTCACAACACCATGGACACTATATTATTGATTTGACCTCTTTCAAAAGCATAGAAAGAAGCTATGAGCATCGATATGGCACTATGATAGATGAAATACAATGAGCAAGAGCCCTTATAATGTTTATGAGAAGCTAAACAAAAGATATTTTGGTCAGACCCCATGGATGATGCAAAACTATTTGCCTTCATAGTTTCCCATATATTTAAGAATATAGATGTGGATTGTTTGCTCTGAATGCCAACCTTTGGAAATATGGGTGAAATTGTCTAAGTTTTATTGGGATGGTATAATGAGGGAGAAATATACTTGGGGCTAAATGACATGGTCATCATTAAGACATAGGCCATGGCCAAAGATCTTAGCATGCCTATTCATAGAGATTCCTTATTGGATTATAATACCAAAACACCTCCAATATGGTTGGAATTTTGAGATCAATGTGTGAAAAAATTGAGGGATTCTCATCGATGAGAATCCAAATAAACCTATGCATATTTTGGTCTAATGCATCACTAGATGCTTCTAGTAGATAACTAAGTCAACTAAGTAGATACCTAAAGGAGTTGTGGACATCAATCATAGGATGATCCATCAAGGTGATCAATTCAACTGGCCTAAATACTTTGTTTAAGAAGTCATTACCAATATTGAGAAGAGTTGCACTATGCCAAATCAAACCTTGCAGTATCAATTCTTATTCTCCTCCTCTGTTTCACCTAATATAAGTCACCTAAGGGGGAAGTACAGCTAAATATAGACTATTGGCTGGCCCAATAGTTTTATAACCTTATATGGACATAAGAGTGAGGAGCCCTCACCCATGAGGGGAAATTCAAAGCATAGTGGGAGGAGTGTCTAGACCTCATCATCACACACCCCAGAGTTCTAGTGGACATTTTATAGTATTTGGGATAGCATGACACTATCACCCTCATGCCTAAGGGGGTATTCATCACCATAAACAAGCTTCCATGCTCACCCTTCAAACCACTACCATTTTTATCACAATGGAGAGGCATAGGCTGAGGTGACTAGATATAAATATCATGCAACAAGGTGAAGAACTTCACTACAATCCATACCATTAGGTGTAGACATTCCTATAATGCAAACTTCAGAATTGGCATCTAATTAAGAACAAAAAAGGGAAAGTGCAAAGTAGACCCTCATTCAGTGTCACCTCTACCAAAGTACACAACATGGAAATATGATCTAAAGGTGCCATAAATTATTAGGTCTTATGATCTCATGGAGATGGTAATGGATGCATAAGAGATCTACTAAGTCATGTTGGTAGACATGGCTGGGGACTATCATTAGAAAGAAGAAGAAAAGGGGTTCCTTTTATGGAAGGTAGTGTGCATAGTACAAATTCATAATTAGGTGCCACCAAACTTATGGGTAGAACTTCCATTTTACCTACCATCCATAATTATGGACACAATCAAAGAAGAGGAGGAGCAACTTTAGCACTGAATGGACTTCTTACAGCCTCAATGTACCCCCACATATGCATCATATGTTTTTTTTGTACCCTATCAAAAAGTATACTAAAATTGCTTATGTGTAGGACCAAAACATAGTGGGAGACAAGAGTCTCCCCTACTTTGAAGGAATGAAAATTTAGATGATACACTGCTAAATAGGAAGCATAACCTAGCTCAAAAACTTCTACACCACCACCATGGTGTAGGTTGGTCACCATAGGTAGGAGGAAACACTAGGTTTCAAGTGTGGAGTTGTGATCCATGAACTCCCCACCATCACCATAGGCATAAGATATTGAAGAAAATGAAATGGAGTAGATATTAGTCAAATAGTAGTAAGCTACAAGAGAAGAATTCACTCATGCTACTGAGTGTAGAAGGAGAAATGAAGATAAGAAGAAAAATAATGAAGAAGAAGAACAATAACAATAGAAAAAGTAAGCTAATGAAGTGGAGGCATCTAAAAAGGCCAATAAAATAGAGGTGGACTTGCATAAGGCTCAATAGATCACTCAAAAATTCCAAGAAACAACCATAGCACAATATTAAGCACTAGAAGAGAAGGAAAAGAATGAAAAAGAGGAGGAAGAGAAATGACAAAATGAAGTAGTCTAGGTGTAACAATGAGTATAAGAAACTGTCAAGAAGGAGGAACACACTAAAGTCCTATGGAAATATCAAGTGTAGGCATAAGCACAAGCCTAGGCACAGGCTCAAGCTACGTAAGAATAAGAACAAAGGAAGAAAGAAGAAGAAAAATAACAAAGGAAGAACAAGAAAATAAATAAAATGAAGAAGATGATAGGGAGAAGAAAGAGAAAGATAATGTTGATAAAAAGAGGAGGAAAAAAAGAGGAAGAGAGAAGTAAAAAAGAGGAAGAGAAGAGGAAGAAAAGAATAAAAATCAAGAAGAATAGGAGAAAAATAAAAGGGGGGAAGAATAATGAAAGTAAAAGCAAGAGGAAGAGGTGAAGTAGAAGAAGGCTGAGGATGATATATAACAAGCTAAGTTGGTAGTAGAGGCCATAATGTAGTATCAAGTACCAGTCATAATGCAAACACAAGCTCAAATACCATAACTTTCATTAGGAGGTGTAGGCTCTAGGATGTCTTAGAAGTCACTGCTCAGAGCAATAACTTCTCCCTTCCTCTAGCCACCATGCCTTGTTAGGATCTTATAGAGATAATAATTAAATTAGCCACTCTTTCAATTAGGCAGGAGGCATCTTTGGATCTCTCTCATCTACCCTTGAAGAAGTAATTGGAAGGATTTATATCATTCCAATAATCTATAACATAGAACATGGACTCCTTATAACAAGAGTAGGATGCAACCAAGACCAAGAATGTGGAGCTTCATAATTAATTACATGAAACAGTGAAGGAAATTGAAGATGTTTGCCTAGTTTTTGCTTCTTGACTCATAAGAGAGAAAATCATATCAAATCATCGTAGGTTAATGACATTAGTAGTAATGTTCACAAAATATTGGTGCGTAACACAAGAACTTCATACACTGGGAAATTTGGGAAAAAATTTAAAGAATGATACCATAACTTTGATCACTCTACTTGAAGTGTACCAAAGTATGTTGGACACCACAGCTCTCCAAGCCCATCAACTTACACACAGTCTTCTAGAATGGAAATAGTATCTCAATAACTCCTTGTCTAACTTTAGTGTAAACTTTAATGTAGCTATTGAAGCCCACACAACTATGCATGCCCCAATTACATTGTCTAACAAGACTAAACTTGCTCTCTAGAAAACCTTCAATGCTAGAGATAATGTGTAGGATCAACTTCTTAGTTGGCAATAAGACCTAAGATATAATGCATTTTTAAGGGAATAGGTAGAAAGATATACCAAAAAAATTAGAGCATCTTAGTTTAAAGATTAAATTAAAGGTTAATAATATAAGTTTTGATCTAAGTGCTACATAGAATGAAGATTTGAAGGAAATCATCAGAATTATGCACCAATATGCATCTTGATTTGCATGGTCCAAGAAGTCATGATAGATTACGATGCATTAAATATTGATTTCACTCATTCTATAGTGATATGACTATAATGATCAGAGTTATTATATACATGACACATTTTAAACTTTATAAAATGATTGTCTAATACACGACTACCTAGAAAGAGGTCAAAGATCTTGCTAACTAGCCTTCTTCTTTAGATACACCACCAACTACTAGTTGAGTATTGTGCACTACAAGTTTTTAAAAAAACTTGTAAAATTTTGAATATTTTTGCATTGGGGATGATTAGTGAGATAAGAAAGGCTAGGTTGGTTGAAAACCCATAAAGGGTAGCCACCTGGTTATGCTAATCTATTGAAAACTGAAAGGGTGGTAGGTTGGTACACTTTTTAGTTGAAAAACCAAAAAGGTATGTAAGTAGTGCACAAGAGGTGAAAACCAAAAATGGTACCTTGACTGATTAATGATCTACCCAAATTTTCAATCTTCAGCCCTTAGTTCATAGTCAGATGAACTTATGACATTGTATCTAGATGAGACAATATTTGAAGTCCAAAAAAGTGTTGGGAGAAGAAAATTAGATAAGTAAGATTGCATATGATATTCCTTGAATATTTGTGAATTATATATGTAATTATTGACTTGTGTATTTTGTCTTATCATCTTGGCTTGTGAAAGGATAGAAGGTGAATAGTCCCATCAATTTGGCTCTAATGTATAAAGTAGAATATGAATAGTTAGGAACTATATTGACTATAAATATGTATGTTTATATGAAGAAGATGATGACCTTTCTTGAGATCAATATAGACTTTATATTTTATGGCTACATATCAAATTTCTTGTATTTATCCTTGTTTGTGTTATCATGTTTAATTCTAAGGTTTAATCTATCTTAAAATCACTCTTGAATGTTCTTCACATGTAAATAACTCTTTGGTTAATCTAGTTCTTTACAAGTGTACATTCATTGTCTCTATTATGCTTCTGTTATCCATGACTTCACTACTCTTTTCTATGCAACCTCATAGAACTTATTTTTCCTCATAATTAGCATGTTTTGGTGAACCATGAACCTCTACTAACAAATATGGAGAAGTGACTAGAAACAAGGATACATTGCTATGTAAGTGATATGTACAAGTTGAATGGGTAGACTTTGAGGAGACCTTTACATGACTAGTAATATTAGAGGCCATCAAATTATTTCTAGCATATGAAGGATTTAAAAGATTCAAGCTATACTAGATGGATGTTAAATATACATTTTTGAATGGGGATTTGGAAGAAGTGTACATTGAGAAAACTAAAGGGTTCTCACTATCAGATGATAAAGACTGTGTTTGAATATTGAAAAAGTCTCTCTATGGTCTAAATCAAGCTCCTAGAGCTTGGTATGCTAGGTTGGATAAGTATCTATTAGATCAAGGATTCAAAACAGGAATTGTAGATAGTAATCTATACATCAAGATAGAAGATGACCATTAGCTGATATTATTTGTCTATGTGGATGAGTTCATCTTTGGTGGTAATAATGAAAACATGATAAAGACCTTTACATAGGTGATGAAGAAATAGTTTGAGATGTTCATTCTAGGAGAACTATCATTATTTCTTGGTTTACAAATCACTAAATCTAAAAAAGGTATATTCATCTCACAAGCCAAGTACATAAAATATATGTTGAAGAAGTTTGACATGGAGGAATGGAAGGTAGTTAGTACACCCATGGTCATAAGATGTAAATTGAGCAAGGAAGATGAGTCTTCAAAAGTCAATCAAATGTCATATAGTTCAATGATTTGAAGTTTGTTGTACACCACTACCTCTAAACTTGACATCATGCAAACAACAAGTCTTATGGGAAGGTTTTAAGAAGATCCAAAGGAGAATTATCTACAAGTATTTAAAAGGATAGTCAAGTATCTCAAAGGGACTATAGAGTATAGATTGTGGTATCTAAGAAAAAATGCATTCAATTTAATATCCTACATAGATGTAAATTGGGTAAGAAGTATAGATGATAGGAAGAGTACCAATGGAGAATCCTTCTCCCTAGGTGGGTGCCTAGTTTCATGGATAAGTAAGAAACAACCATCAATAGCATTGTCCACTTATGAGGCTGAGTATATTGTAGCAATTTCATGTTCTACTCAGGTCTTATGGATGAGACAAACCCTAAAAAACTATAAGGTGGATTATGATGGTCTTAGCCCTATCTATTATGATAATATAAGTGGTATAATTGTCTCAAAGAACCCTTTCATACACTCAAGAACCACACACATTCCCATTAGGTATCATTTTATAAGAGAGAAAGTAAGTGAATAAAGTGTAAAACTTGAATATGTTTCTACACAAGATCAGATTGTAGATAACTTGACCAAACCACTTCCAAAGGTAGCTTTTGAATACTTAAGATAAGAATTGGGAGTATTTCATGCCCTTATCAATCATTAAAGAAGAGAAGTACTTAGGGTGAGATAATCATGCTCATTAGTTCCAAGAATAGGTGAGTTTTTCAAACAAGTTATGTATGGAGATAGGGGCAAAAAGTTTGTTTTATGTCTCATAAACTCATATTTATGTGTGTTGAGTATTCGGTTGTAAGGAGTGTGATCCAAGGAATTATAGACAACACTTTGTCATTTATGTCCAAGGGAGAGAAATATAAAAATGGGGAGATAAGGATGATCAATTTTAAATATAGTTTTCCATCAATGACAAAGGTGAAATTTGTTGAGCATTGTTTTTATTGTTGAGGTTTGGCATTAAAATTATCATTGATCTCAAAGGTTGTTTATGAGGTTATTGAATAATGTTTTTGTTTGATTGCATCCTTGAGAGGTATGAAATTGGTTGAGAAAAATAAAAGCCATGTGATTAATGTGTATAAGCATCAAAGAGTGTTTTAATATTAGTTTCCAAAGTTGTCAAGTTTTTGGACCTAGTAAGAGACTTGGGAAGGCTTGTGCATATGATGCCTAGTATTATGCATGAAGGAGCATAGTGGCCTAATGATATGTCATGTCCCCTTTTTCGTGGACATTGAAAGACTTGATGATTAGCCTATTATGTGACCTTCATAGGCTGATAAGATGGATAGAGGGTCATGATGGAGATTGGCTTGGCTTTGATCTGCAGAATTCCTATAGTTGGCTTTCATTCAGGCTATTTCAAACACATTTGGCCTGAGCTCCTATTATTTAGGGATATTTGACATGCAGTGGAGCACCTTTATTTTGGTATGGTCATGTGCAGAATCACTCCCTGGTTCACCAGCTTCGAATGGTTTGAGGATCCAACATGTATTGAGGGAGATATTACTATTTGATTGATTTAATCAAATATTAATTATTTGGCCTATTTTTAATTAGAAACCTTAATTCTAATTTAAGAAACCCTAATTAGGGCAAGCATATCTTTTTGAGGGTATAAGGGTTTCTCATGGAGGCCATTGTGGATTATGCATTGATTATTGATATTTGATATTGAAGAATTCTTTTGTGAAGACTGAGCCAAGGGTTCTAGGATTCCATCTACATTGGAGAACGTCCACTCTTCAGTGTGTGCAATTCAAAGGCTATGAAATATCAACTGATCTATTTCCAAATTGAGAGATAGCTTCATACAGAAGTTATCACAGAGGTTTACAGATTTGAGACGTAACTTCATACAAAGGTTGTCACAGAGCTTCCCAGGTATTTATTTTATTAGGTTTTTGATTTAATAAATCATACAAATAGAGATCTTCTATATTAGAGCCATATATCTTCAAATCAGGGGTTGAAAACATATAGGTTGTGCTTTATTGGTAGTCATACGAAGTCTGTACAGGTCCGTACAAATCCATGTAGATACTGACCTCGGCAGACAGAGATCCCCAGTGACTGACATCGGCCGACTGAAGACCAACGTCGGCAGAGAAGGACCAACAGAGACCAACGTCGGTAGTATATCGACCGACACTGGTGACTGTGTGTTCGACATAGTAGGCCGAGACGTCTAGATTCAAGCTCAATTTCTAGATTTACAAAAGCCCAGGGTTTTAAGACAGAATATTTCATATTATTTTATTTGTATGACAGAGATTCAATTGTGTAATCGTCTAGAAGAACAAGTGATAAGATCTGTGATTTTCTATTGAGAGACTATATTATTTTTTATCTTCTGAATTTATTTTGCAAAATTGTATCTTTGTTTAGAGCTTTTGTGTTTCTATATTCCCTGTTTGAAGGGGATATTACAGTGGTATCAGAGCTTTTGACAAAAAAAGGAGCCCCTAAGTTAGGGACATCACATGATATGGATGCACAAAGGCATAATATTATGTATAGAGTTTCTTGAGTATGTATATAATGCATTCGATCACTTAGGTGAGTTTTAAGGTGAGCCTTTAGGGGTAGGACCTATAGACCTAACATGCAACTAGACTAGTTCTTGACCCTACCTAACCTAATGAGGTCTAATGAGGTATTGTCAAAGAATATTAATAATGTATGGTAGTTTTTTATAATTTTAATAGGTTATATGAAATGTATATGATGTGTTTATATCTTGGAAAATGGCCAAAATGTTAGTTTTAAGGTATAATGTGACTTGTAAGTCAAAGGCCTAGAGAGAAAAGAGAGAGATGGTGGCCAAATGGGGTATCAAGATCAGTTTCTAAGGAAAGTGTGAGTATTTATGAATTTATATAGGTATTTCATGTTGTTTCAAGTATTTTTACCAATTTTTAAGTCAAAATTTGAAGTTTAAGGCAAGAAAAAGTGTTTTGAGGTCTCTTGTGTGCACAAAATTAAGGGTTCTCAACCTGAGAAGAACTTTCAAGTGTTCATTGGCACATGTAACCTCTGTATGGGAAAAAAAGATATTAATGATATATTTGTAAGTTTCCTATATAAAATTTATAAGCAATTATTTTTTGGAATGAAGGGCTAAGCTTTATGAATGAGCATTACGACTAGAAGATGTTTTAAACCCTTAAAGAACCCTAATAGTGACCTGATATGAAATATCTTGTTATAAGTTCTAATAATGGATTGGAATGGATATTTAAGTAATTTTATGTTGTACTAAACTCTCTCAAGAACCACCAAGTGTGATTTTTTTATCAAGTGAGTGAGTGGACCCTATAGGAAAGGCCTTATTTCTCAAAGATTTGCTATATCAATCAGAGTTGACCAAGTCAAATTTTATAAATGGATGGATGATAAATCTTGATAATTTTAATTTATTTCCATGGTGTTGTTTTTTTTTAATATGCCTTAAGAGAGATAAACTAGTCTTACAATTTGATGAATCATTAATAGGCCTAATGATGCAGACAGTAAGAAAACCAAGTAGAGGTGAGAAGTTAATTAGGGATGTGTTGTCATGGATTAAGGAGGAATACATATGCATGGATAAGTTTTTAAATACCTATAATAAATTTTAATTTTAGATATATATTTTTAAGTTTAGTGGATATGATGAAAATGTTTCTCATAAGTTGACCTATCTTATTCAGATGAGATAATGAGGTATAAGACTATAAGATTAGTCTACAAGACCAATATTTCCATGTGACCATATTAAAAATCTATCTAATAATGGTATAATGACCTCATAAGATCATATCTATATATGCATTATAATTCTTTGAAATTGATTTTATAGGTGTTTTAGGTCATTGTTTTCATGACTATGTTTTGAAGTTAGTTGGCAGTTTTGATTGGGCTACTTAAAGAGAAGGGTTTGAGTCATTTTTCCATGTATAATGAAGTATAATGAACTTGGTGAAGTTTTAAAGGTAATTTTATGTTTTTTATGTTTGAGTTTTTCCATGTTTATTTGTGAAAATATTTCTTATGCTTTAGTTGTTCAAGATAGACTTTCTAGGTTTGCATAAGCCTAATATGAACAGTGTTTTGAGAAGAGGTTCAAGTGGTGGTCGAAACTAAAAGGATTTTTGGACCTAAAGTGAAGTTGGATAAGGTATATTTGAGTGATATTTTGTATGTTCTGACCATGTGATAAATTTTAGAGTGTTCCAAATATTTCAAAGGGTAATGTGTGTATTCAATCAGAAATGTATCATATCTATAAATCGATCCTAGCTCAGATAAGATAGAGTATACCTACACTTATGATTGGGAATACATTTTTTAAGTAGGAACATGACCAATATGGTTATATGATATACATAATTAGGTTATTCATAATAAACCATGTGAGGTAGAGTTTCAAAGCCTATAGTCTAACATAATCATGCAACAACCTTAGCAAATTCCTAGGTTTAATATTTCACCTATGCTAATAACAAGAAATTAAATCTAATCTAGTGCATAGAAAAACTTGTATCACAATAAAATGGGTTAGTAAAGATATCAAAAAATTTATAAGAGAATATACATTAAGCTAAATATGATTAAGACCCTAATACATGGAATATGAAGAGTAATATTATTCAAGCAAACACTTATGCTACTTCTATCTACTAAAGATAAGAGAAAAAAGTTAGAATATACTTACCTGAATGTGAACACATTTAGAATTAATCTCTCCCTTGGCCAAAGTGTCTTTGCAATAGCTTATTATGGTTTGTAAGGATAACTAAGAAAAGCCAAAACATCCAAGACTTATCCACAATATTAGATTCTCCCGGTAGAAACCCTAAGCTAAGACTCCTCAAGTAGAATGGTCTAAGAGAAAATTACGAATAAGTGTGAGTGAATAATAAATCTTGATTTCATATTCATAATAATGATGGAAATGATCTTGTATTTATAAGAGGATATTACCCTAAATCCTTCTATAAATGTCAGTTGTATAGGGTTAACCATGGTTGACCTTGTATGTTTTTGGGAATAATTCACTAGGTTTGAGCTAAGTCAGCCAAAAGGCTAACAAACCCAAAAAATGAAAAATACCCTAAATTGTACAGGGTCGGCCATGGTCAACCTAGTACAATCGATAGTCCAAAAGGTAATTAAGGTAATAAAAGGAGGATGGAAAGAGGAAAAATACTAGAGGAGTATGCAAAGGAGGAGTAACAGGTTAGGGAATGGTTTTAATATATGGTTAGATTGGTAATAATGTAGAAATAAGGTAAAACAATCTTGTGAATCACCAAAGGTCTTCCCACCCCTTTCCTAGTGTACCCCTTAGTGCATGCTCTCAAATAGATTAAGTCTCGATGGGTTCCTCAAGATATAAAGCATTAGTATTGAATAAAAGTTGAAAATATTATGTGTATACATATGCCCCACTCAAATCTCATCACATGTCAATAAGGTGTAATAGGGGATGGTGCTTTGAGAAAGAACATAAGGACACATAATACTAATGCTAAAAAGCTATTGAAATATTTTAGAGCAAAAATAATTGAAAGTAAATGAATGAAATGGAAATAACTAAAATGTAAATCCAATGCATACCTTAACTTACCTTTATCATGGGATGGTTATTTTCTACGTTATTAGTTTTGATTATGTCGAGTGCAAAGACTGCTTTTGACAAACCCAAGAATACAAAATTAAAGAGCAAAAAAAAATCAATAAAAAATGAGATAGTTAATGCTATGAGGATGGGATGTAATTAGAAATTTTGGCAAGTTGAGGTGAAAGGTTCTATGTTAGACCAAATAACCAATTCAAAAACAAGAGTTAATTGGTTAACCAAAAATCTAAGGCTACTAAAGACCAAAAGACTCAAACAAACTATCCTTAAATAAGAAAGGCAAACTCACCAAATCAAACCAAGGATACATGTCAAACAAGATGGTAAAATAAAAAAAATGATAAAAGAATAAACAAAATGGTAAAATAACATTGATTAGTGATCAATAACAATCCACATCTCACTCAACAATGGAAAAAGATGCATAAAAAGTGAAAACAACATTGTCAAGTGAGAAGTAACAAGCCAACCTCACTCAATAATGGAAGAAGGGTAAGAACCTAGGTGTCTGTAACAATAAGAAAATAAAAAATGATAAAATAGAAAAAGGAAAGTAAATTAAGTGTATATATGTAAAATCATAGTGTAAAGATAGGTAATCCATAGTTACTCAAACCTGTTTCGACCTAAGGGTAGATATAATTGAAACAAAGTAGTGCTAGAATGTTTTTAAGAAATGAAAAAGAAGGAATTGAAAGAAGAGGGTAAATAGATTTGGAATTACAATTTTTATATCAAGGGGGAAAATTAAATGATTGGAGGTGAGAATGAAGGAAAAACCAAGGTAGAGGAACTCTTTATCAAAGTCAAGACACTCAAATTAGGTTTGCCAAAACAAGAGAACTTTCTACGTTAAGGACTCTAAATAACTTCTCTTAGCCACACAAGTCTTAGGTCAACAAATGGAGTATATAGATAATCCTATGAAGGCTATATGCATGAAAATTAAAAATGACCTACCTTCCTACAATGTGTTCCCCATTCCTCAAGACCCCTTACATAGCCATTGGTCTACTGTGAAGATTGAGTACTTGCATGAGAAAGTAGGTAGCACCATAGATTTTTTTGAATTCCCCTATTCCAATCTACTGGCCTACCACACCCCAAAGTATTTTTAGCTTTTATTTGATATAGTATATTTTCTTGTAATCACATCTTTTTGTATGAATTTGAAATTTGAGATTTGGTTATTGCCTTTTAGATATGATTGCCTTTTGTTTCAAATAATTTAGCTTTCAACTTTTTTTATGGATTTTTTATTCCTCATCCATACATATTTAGAAAACTAAACATGGATGATAAATATGACTTTCATTTGAATACTTTGGAGAAGGTTTCTAAGAGAGATAAATTCAAAGAGCATGGGGTCTAAGATTCTCATAAATCTAGGTGAAATAAAAAGTGCTATCTTGACTTTGACCTTATTTTATCTAATGTGGAGTGAAAGAAATGGGAAATCAAGAGGAGTGACACATGGAACAATTTGAATTTATTGAAATTGAACAAAATGTGACAAAGGGAAAAAAATAATTCATTGATAGTGTAATGTTATTCCTTATCATAAGAATGAGGGAAGTGGAGGAAAACATGCTAACATAAATTGCTATGTAGATTTTATTTAGCAAAAGAAGCAAAAGCTAAAGTTGAAATAAAGGATCAAGAACATGGAAAGGTGGTAATTTATGAGAAGGGTCAGGTCCTATCCAAGGTCTAACACTAAAACAACATAAAATAAGGAAAAGATAAAGCAAACAGATGGTAGTTTTATGAGGTATGTTGAGTCTTATCCATAGTCTTATAAAGCAAATCACAAAAGAAAAACCTAACAGATGCCAAAACAAAATTGGCAAGAAAAAAGTGTGTGAAAAATAAGTAAAATATGGTAGTTTTGTGAGGAATTTTAGGTCCTATCTATGGTCTTACAAAACAACTCATAAAATAAAAACCCAAGGGATGCGAAAAACAAGAGAAAATGCAAGAAGATAAAGAAGACTATGGTACATCAAGAAACTAAAAGACCAAAAGGGAGGACTAAAGGTTTGTGAAAAAGAGGAAACTTGTTGCAAAGGGAGATACCTATGCTTAATTAACTTGTAAAAAAAATTAGATAGATATAGATAGAAATCATTAAAAGAAGGAAATGTTTAGGTAAATTAATTTTTGAGGAATTGTGTATTGATGGGATCTTTGAAAACATGGCCTTCATTAGTTTGAAGATGGTAGGTATTTGGACCAATAATGTCATTAAATAAATATGGGCCCCACCATTTTTTAGTGTATTTACCTTTTTTTATCATGTTTGTCATCTAATTTAAGGACAAGATCACCTAAATTAAATGTGAGGACTTTGACATGTTTGTTATGTTGTTAGGCAATGTGAGACTTGTATTGGCAGTTATGTGGTAAGGAAAAAAGATGGCATTCATCAAGAAGATCAAGGGAATGAAGGTGAGCTTCATGAAATTATTCATTAGGAATAATACCATGAAGATATATGTGAAGAGAGGGAAGCTCAACTTCTAAAGGAAGAACTAACTCAAAACCATAGACTAGAGAAAATGGTATTGCCCTAGTAGTAGTGTGTATGCTAGTTTGATAAGCCCAAAGTACAAGGTATATATGAAGATGATAATCCATGTGGGTTTCAAAAATTATCTTTTAGATAATTTTATTAGTGGCCTCAGCTTGATCATTTCATTATAGATGATAAGGCATGGAAAATTTGTGATTGATCTTGGATTTGTTGCAAAGTTGTTTAACATGTTTATTTTTGAAATTACCACCATTATTTGAAATGATGGTATGAGGAATGCCAAAGTGGAAAATGATTTAATTAATAATAAATTTAGAAATGATGATACCCATGATGTTGTCAAGGGGCATATCTTTAACCCATTTGGTAAAATATTTAGTAGTGGTGATGATAAAGACATGTCCATCATGGGAGTGAGGAAGTTTACCAATGATATCTAATCCCCATGTGTAAAATGGCCAAGGAGATTTGATAGTTTGAATTTCAAATGGAGATGAATGTATTAGATCATTGTGAATCTAATAAGGATTACACTTTTATCATATTTTATTGCATCCTTTTTGAGAGTAGGCCAAAAGTAACCCATACATAGACATTTACGTGTTATAGCATGTCTGCTACAATGACCACCACAAATTCCCCCATGTGTTTGTTCAAGAAGAGGAGGGACCTCATCTTGCATAACACAATAGATCAAGTTACCTTTATCATTATGATAGTAAAATAAGTTGTGTTGAAATACATACTTGAAGGCTTGTTTACGAATACATGTCTTTTCACAAGAGTCTAAATTAGGAGGATAAGTTTTATGTTTCAAAAATTGAATGATATCTTTTTACCATAAGATTTATAAAATGGTAATAAACTTGATGTGGTAGATAAGTGAATCTAGTGGTTGAGTTAAAGATGGGGTTTTTCTTATTTATATAAGAAAATAAGATCAGAAAGAACTTGATGAGGATGAAAGAGACATGTTGAAGAGGCAAGAGAATCGGCAATTGAATTTTGATCTCTAGTAATAGGCTCAATAGTGAAAGAGATAAAATAATTATCAAGAGTGGTTATAATTTTATGATATGTGATGAGGTTTTCACTTTTACATTGATAATCACCACTAACTTGATGGAAAATAAGCTGAGTCACCTAGAGTGTGAAGGTATTGAATGTCTAAATTAAGAGTAGATCTCATGTCTAAGATAAGAGCTTCATATTAGACCATATTATTGGTGACATAAAAGGTGAAGTGAAAATATAAATGAATGATCCTACCAATAGGAATCATGAGAATGTAACCTGCCCTAGCTCCTTGAAAGAATTTAACACCATCAAAATAAAGGGTCTAAGTACCCTCATGCAAGTCAACATTAATTTTAGGTAGCTCCTTGATAAATGATTTTGGTTTAGTAGTACTAGAGGGAGTGGAAGAGTCATCAAGTTTATTGGCTTCAAGATCTATGGTAAATCTATTAAAGTAATCTTTGAGAGAGATAGCTTGATTAAAACCTTCAATATAGAGGCTATTATCATCTATAAGACTATCTTTAAGGGAAGAAGTGGATGGAATGGGAGCTATAGCAAGTTGATAATATATGAATTTCCATTTGAAATATTTTTTAGTGATGATGCAACGATAAAATTTCATAATTAAGACCATCCATTTACCAATTCTATCTCCAGGAAGAAAGGCTTTGGAGAAGAAATGATGAAAGGGTTCTGAATGAACAATGACATAATTAGTTTAGTAAAATATATAGTGATGAAGCTTTTCAACTACAAAAAATGTCAGGGGATCTGTAGCTCTACCAATTAGAGCACAATTGATTACTTTCTTATATGCAATTAAACACGGAATTATACCAGAATGATAAAGTAGCTAGAAACTTGAGACAGCAAAGAATTTGAGAGACAATACACACTCTTGTATTAAATACTACTAGAAGAAAATACAATAAGGAAGATGCCACTTCTTCCTCCACCTCAAAGGCTTGCCACACCTCGAGACCTTCTTCCCTCTCTCTCTCTTGCTCAACACAACAACTCTAAAGCCTGAGTTGTTATCCCTCCTTGAATGCTTCAGCTGATCTCCTTGACCTTACACCTGTAGATCTCCTTGACCTTGCTAGCTTTAATGCTTTTTACTTGCCTTAGAATAATTACAATACATGCCTTATGGGTCTTTAAATAGGATCCCATGCTTACAAAAAATAGAACTCTAACTACTAAAATTAGACACACAGCCTGCGACTTAAATTAGCCCCTTAGCATGCAAACACTCGATTCAACTAACTGACTATTTGTTAATAGCAGTTCCAAAAATACACAGGGGACCGATGCTGGTCCCTGCTGGTCTGGTGCTGCCGACGTCGACTGACTTCCTACCGTCGCTAGTTTCCTTCTCCACTACACTTGACCAACGTCGATCATACTGTCGACGCTGGTGGCTCTGGTTCTTCAGCATCCTTCCTTCTGTGTCTACAAATAGTTGAAGCTTTTAGCTCCAAACCACAACAATCTCCCACTTAGAGATAAATAGTTGCAACTTGTACCTGTACCTGTACACCATCTATTTTGTTCTTTAGGCTCTGTATCCCTCTTCAATGTCACTCTTGAAGACCAACCACCACGCAAACCTGTGATGCAATCCCTGTATCTTATGCCACAAGAATTTTGCTGCTCCCAAATTCTCCATGACATACTTTTGAACCAACTCTACCCTTAGCTCAGAAAACTCCCTGTATATGAAACCCTGCAACAAGTAACACAATACAGTAACAGGATAATGTAGCTAATATTATCCAACCTGGTAAAGATAAAATACAATGGTCAAACCTCCATTGTTCTGCAGCAAACTCAAGACCATATACCATAGCCTTCTATCTCATGTGTCCATCCACTCTCTTCTCTAAAACAGGAATCCTTCCCTCTATCCAATACTTTTCTTCCAGCTGACAACACTACCAACAAATACCTGTTTGGTTCTCCAAGGACTCACACTCCTCATCCATGCCAAGCTCCCACTATTTTTGGATTCTACCTGCATTGCTTCTTCCATCTTCCTAGTTCATGACTATCAGTAAACAATATAAAGAAGGTGAACAATGAATATGAGGTTCACATACCTTTCCTAACCTCCACATGGGTGTTTGAGACTTATAGATCCACCCAACATCCGTTCCAGTGACCGATCTAGGCCATCTCCTAGTCTACTTCTAACCGACTATCGAAAGTAGGTACTCTTTATCTGTCGGTTCCCTACACTGATCCTGACTATCGACGTCATTTCCCTAGCTGACGCCGGTGTCCCTCCTATCGACGTCAGTCCTTATGACCAATGTCAAACTTCTCCTATCCGACCTACCGCCCCTGTTGGTCTGCACATGACCGATGTCGGTATCTGGATGACTGACGTTGGTGCCAAGCTACCGACATCGGTGTCTGTGTGTTCCTGTAAGTGATGAAATTTTCATCCGCGAGCTCTTCTTGGATCAAACCTCTATCCATGCTGCCCTGCTTAGACTTATTCAGCCCCTGTGACTAATCTTTGTCCTTCATCTCCTCCAAAAACACCAAGGCTTCTTTGTTCCTGTCAAAAGCATCAAATTTCCTCTTTCTGCAATGAACTATATTTGTGCTTTCCAAATTTGAACACATACCTTTTGAATCAAGAACTTCCATTCCCTTCCTATTCTTGTGACCAAGCCTATTAGGCCACATCTTCGAATCTACACCAGAAGTAGAATCAGTAATACAAGTAGACAGATAAAGAGTACCTACTTTCTTACCTCTTGCTAGAATAAGTGCTCCCTTGGTAACCTTCCAAGAATCCACTGTGAGGGTTATTATGCATCCCTCATCTCCCAACCTTCCTACAGAAATCAGACTCTACTTTAGAATTGGAACATGCATGACCTCTTTCAACACCCATGTGTTGTCAATCTGCAATCTCAGCTGCACTTTCCCTTTGCCAACTATCTGACAAGGTGTACCATCCCCTAAATAAAGAACTCCAAAGTCTCCCTGTTCATACTCGTAGAACAAATCTTTGTTTGGGGATGCATGAAAAGATGAACCAGAATCTAAAATCCATGATCCTACCTGACTATCTGAAGAAAGTATGAGAGCATCCTACATCACAATATTTGCATCCTTTGCTTCTCCCATACCTGCATGTTGATTCTCTTTATCTCTCAACCAACACTCCTTTGTATGTCCTTTCTTTCCACAAAACTAGTAGGTAATACCTTTGGACTCGAATCTCCTTCCCGACCTTGATTTCCCTTGCTCAACCTTCTCCCTTTGCCTTTCCCTGCTTTCTGCACTTAGAGCATTCCCTGATGATTCACCTGTGCTTCTCCTGCATATTTCTTCATTCAAGATCACACTCACAACATCATCAACTTTTAAGATTTTAGAAGCAGATGCAGAATTACTTACTACCATAACCATATCATCCCAACTTTCAGGCAAAGAACATAAAATCAAGAGAGCCTTTACCTCATCATCAAAGACAATATTGACTGAAGCTAGTTGGTTTACCAAACCATGGAAATCACTGAGATGAGTATGTACCGATCCACCTTCCTACATTTGCAAAGTAAATAGCTGCTTCATAAGGTATACCTTGTTAGAAGCTGAGGGCTTTTCATATAAATTCGCTAAGGACTTTATCAACTCTTCCATTATCTTGCACTGCGATAAGCTGGAAATCACAGATGATGCAAGGCTCAACCTTATGGAATCGAGAGCCTTCCGATCAAGAACGTTCCATTCTTCATCCTTCATATCTGTGGGCTTGCATGCAACCCCACCCAACGGTAAGTACAGATCCTTCTGATATAGATAGTCCTCAATCTACATCCTCCAGTGTTGATAATTCTTGCCATTAAACTTCTCCATTTGTTGCCTGCTTTCTTCTGCCATTACTGAACTCCCACTCAATCAGAAAACCCTATGAATGACCTGTAATAAAAAACAATAACTTGCTTCCTACAAACCATAGCTCTGATACCACTTGTCAGGGGATCTGTAGCTCTACCAATTAGAGCACAATTGATTACTTTCTTATATGCAATTAAACACGGAATTATACCAGAATGATAAAGTAGCTAGAAACTTGAGACATCAAAGAAATTGAGAGACAATACACACTCTTGTATTAAATACTACTGGAAGAAAATACAATAAGGAAGATGCCACTTCTTCCTCCACCTCAAAGGCTTGCCACACCTCAAGACCTTCTTCCCTCTCTCTCTCTTGCTCAACACAATAACTCTAAAGCCTGAGTTGCTATCCCTCCTTGAATGCTTCAGCTGATCTCCTTGACCTTACACCTGTAGATCTCCTTGACCTTGCTAGCTTCAATGCTTTTTACTTGCCTTAGAATAATTACAATACATGCCTTATGGGTCTTTAAATAGGATCCCATGCTTACAAAAAATAGAACTCAACTACTAAAATTAGACACACAGCCTGCGACTTAAATTAGCCCCTTAGCATGCAAACACTCGGTTTAACTAACTGACTGTTCGTCAACAGCAATTCTGAAAATACACAGGCGACCGACATCGGTCCCTGCTGGTCTGGTGCTGCTGATGTCGGCTGACTTCCTGCTGTCACCGGTCTCCTTCTCCACTGCACTTGACCGACGTCAGTCATACTGCCGATGTCGGTGGCTCTGGTTCTTCAGCATCCTTCCTTCTAGTGTCTACAAATAGTTGAAGCTTTTAGCTCCACACCACAACAAAATAGATGGTGAGGCAATTATTGTCACTTGTATTTTCACCCTTTGAGGAGATGGCTCAACTCTCTTCATCCAAGTGGCACAATTTAAACACCTCTAGGTTATGGGTAGCCTAAGAATGAGGTGAATCTCTAGATAGGGTTAGCTCCCTTGATGTACCACTTTTGGCTCACTACTACACCTATGATTTCAAGGGAAAAGGGAGATAAAAATGAAATTAAACTATCCTAAAGGAGGTGATACACCAAATTTATTGATGACTACCAAACAACTACATGTCACACATGAGACCAAGAGACTAACTAGGCATACACTTCTCTAATCTAAATCTTATCACATCAATATTTCATTATGAGGTTTTGATGAATGTTTAGGCTAGGAGGAATAGAATAGAGGCATATAATGGAATTTTTTGATATAATAACTCACTCAACGTTGACACATCAATAGAACACTTCACATGACCTGTAAGAAGAAGCTTTCTAATAGCAAATAAGTGAGAGAATGAGATAACAATGCTAAAGAAACAATAGTCATCACTAAGTAAGATTAATCATCCAAGAGAAAACATTATGAACAATCATATAATAGGTAAAATAAATAGTATTTTTGATCTATGGTATGCAAATGAGTGGCTTTTCCATACTCAAGTGGAGTATAGTTTACAAAGGCCAAAATGGATAGTTTTTATAGAACTTAAGATAGAGAAGAGAATAAATAAGTTCAATGGTCAAAAGGACACTTTTCATGATTAGAGGAGTTACATGTGCATGGGAATAGAGTTTTAGAATAATCATGAAAATTCAAGAAGCACAAGTGTCAATCCAAGGCATGAAACTCTTGAAATGTGGCATGAAATTCCCTTTGCAAGCTTAGAAAACTACCTTCATTATTTATCCCTATTTAAACATCTCAAAATTGAATAGGGATAGGTCTAATTATTGTAATGAGAGGGAAGGGTTGTATACATACTTCTCTGTACATTGGTTGCATTCTTAATCATTTAGAATCTTCTAGAAGTGAGCCATCACTACTTGCAATAAAAGAAACTCATCTTTCACACACCTTGCACACTTGGCTTCCAAAAAGGAATCATTTTTACATGAAAAATAATACAAGGGAGTGGATGAAACTTGGAAAGACCATTAATTTCCTTATAATTATTAGGTATTAAAAAGACATCTAGTATAAGTTCTCACCCTTCTCACTATCATGCTCATTATGCCAGTTTTGACTGGATAAGATAAGAGCTATGGTAGGCACACTTAGGAGTTTTGATGAAGTATGAAATGGACATGGGGATTTTCTTAAGTCTTTATATTCCTCCCAAAGTTTATTTTATCTCTTGAAACCTCATATAACCTATATAATACACAAAATAGTTAAGAAAATAAATTACATAACCTATTTGTACAGGTATGAAACACCTCAAGTGGATGGGTAGGGAAATTGGAGAGTATCATACAGGTTTTAATCACTTTAATTCCCATTCCATCTTATCTTAATATTACTCTAACCTTTTTTTATCAGTTGGGTCATTAACTAGGGTTTGTGAGGTTTTTAGACCACTTCTACTCTTAAGGTTTGTCCATAAATCTTTGACATTGAAGTTGAATTTTGTGTTCATAATATCATTTTTCAATGCCTCCATCAACCTTCCTAAACTCCTTATATTTCCATGCAATATTCCAAGGGAGCTATGAGAACTCAAAGATAGCCGATCAAGCTCTTATTTCCATTTACATAGGCCTAATATTACTTTTAAACTAAAAATGGCCTTCCCTATGACTTTTATGCATTCCAAAAGATTTATCACATATTTAATTACCCAAAATACATGATCTATTAGGTTATAATGTCCACCCAAGGCTATAAATGACATTGACCCCTTATTTGGGCTTTAGGCCAAAACCCTACCTAACAGGCTTGACAACAACTTTGGGATTATAGACCATTTAGTTGAGATTATCTCTTCTTTTCTTGATTTATAATGTTTTCCTAGTTATTATATATATTTCCACACCTTTTCATAAGGTTCCATTACCTTCTAATCCACCCTTTTCACCTTTCTTCTCCAAAAAAGTAGGTTTTGTTGACAAGGGAGTACCCTCTATTTGAGACAAAAATAGAGGGTAGTTCCCTTGTTTTTATAGAAAAATAAAGTGGTGGATGATATTCCCCAAGTATTTAGGACCTTATACACCAAAATTTATTTCTTGGTTATCTCATTTGACCTTTTAACTCTCCCAAAAACCAAAACAAACTTCTATGAAGGTAAACTTTGTAGGGTTTAGGATGTTGACTATGTATTGCTTGATTGGGGTTCCATCTTTATCTATTCCCATAATATTAGTGAATCATGTGGAAAAAATTGTAATTTTATATTTTCTTATCATTATTTTTAACCATTTATAAAAATCCTCAAGTCATACCCTTGAGTTGACTGCTTAAAGTGTAGACTGTGCTTCCTGCATTCCTTCTTCAACAATGAATCATATAGGTGGTCATGCTTGCTTGAGACTTAGATATAGTGACTAAAGATATTATTAAGGTGTATGTAACTATAAAAATTCATGTCTATAACCTATTAGTCATGCTCATACCTTATAACCACTTTGCTTGTTCACTGTCACCACTCAGTTAGTTGTAGGTGAGCATTTGGCATGATGAGACACCTATAGGTGTATGTAGGACCTAAAACACTAAATATAATCTTCCTTTGATGATATTATAGATCCTAAATTCCAATTTAACTATTTTAAACCATTCACACATGTTGGCATGGTCTAGTTTTCCAATTTAAGGTGAAAAGGACTCTTTTGTCTCAAACTTGTATATATGAATGGAGAAACTCAATATTTAAATGAACAGGTTTGAGGCCCCCAATAATCACCTTTAAAGAATCCTCTTAACTCAATTATTTTTATAAATATTATATTTCATTGATTATACAAGGTGTAAATATTTAGATGCTTCAAATCTCTTTATAGCCTTGCTATAAGATATTCACAAAATGTTTTATACCTCTATTTTCAATTTTTTGGGAAAATATCCCTAAACTCTATCATCACATATTTGAAAGTAATTTAAACTTACATTTACCCATTTGACACTTCACATAGGTATTTCATGATTAACCCACATGCTAGGATTTAAAATAAGGCTTTACCACTTGTTTTAATTCTTTAAATGACTCTTTGGCTTTCTATGGTATCCCCTGTAGGTAGGCATTTGAATATATACATACAATAAGAAAATTTGAGAAATATGAAAGCTATAAAGTTTTATGATCAATTAAAAACACTAAAAAATTGTTCAAATGCACTCCTATCATTCTAAAATATTAACAAAACTATCAAATCTCCTATCTCATCATGATATCATCCTAAGATTTTCCTATAGGTGTGTATGAGTTGTATGCATGTAATGAATATGAAATGACCACTGTACCAAGGAAAATATCTTAATAATCACTTTATATATCCATTAATATATATACATGGAACATTATGATGTTTAATATCTCTAAATAAGTTGACACACTTGATTTTGATGGCTTCACTTCCTGTAGGTGCTTGAAGGTGTATCTCCTTGTTGTATGATTGTGTGTGTGACTTGTTAACTATCACAATTTATTTTTATTGACAAGTGAAGGTTTATAATTTATGTAAATATTATGAGAGTGTGTTTTAAATATTAATATTCTCATTACACTTCCATTAATCATGCTCAATAGGCTTCATACTTGTGATTCCCTATGACTACAAGTGAGAATGAACAAGGAGTTGATTGTGAGTACCAAGACTAAACATTGATAAAATCATGGTATGATGAAAAAAATAATGGAAGGAGGGAAATATTATGGAATTAATACATGTGTAACATCATATTCAATCTACATGAGACCTCTTTAGAGAACCAACATTCTACAAATAAGGAAAACTTTAACTAAGACCTCACACGGTGACACCTTCCTACAACATGAGATGAACTAATCATAAAAACACTATGAAACATGAAAAAATAAATTAATATAATTTGATAAGAGATAAAAAATTATCTATATTCAACATCACCAATTGGATTGTATTAACCTATCCAATATAGAGCAAAACCTATAAGATGCAGGAAATAGTGAGTAGAAAAACACGGTCAATTTGTTAGAGATGGTTCATAAAGCATGGTTAACCAATACTTAAAATGCTTTTATGGAAATGAATCTATATGAGTGTAATACCACCTCCCAAAGTTTTTTTACCTATAACCTCTTCTATTGACCATACCAAACATGAACCTAATGATCATTTTTATGTGTCTATAAGGGTGAAGAAGGCGTATATTGGTTTTGAGAATTTTTAGCACTTAAAAATCATGTCAAGAACTAATATGAGTATGAGGAAGATTAATATATTTTCCATGACCTTATACCATGTGTTACCTTCCATCATGGGCCATACAAGTACCAAACTCCTCCTTTTTTAGTTAATTTCTTAATTTTTAGTTAGATAACCTACAAGATTTAGATGAGACTAACATTATTGATATGTGATCTGACTTATTGGACCTTTAAAAGTAACTTAGGACACTTTAACACTTTAAAAATTATGCCACTTGCATTTATGACCCCTAAAAGTCCACTAAGTGACTCAAAATGACATATAACTAATTGGACCATGACTAAGGATAAAAAGGCATCAAATTACATCAAATGGACTATAACATACTCCATCACAAAATATTAGACCCCTAAAAGATCTAAAAATCAAGTTTTTACCTATAGGGTCCCAATTTGACTTGTAGGGTCAAATTGTGTCAACAACAATCACACTCAAATTTGGTATAACATGTCTTATAGTCAATGAGGCCTTAACTAATATAGTAAATAGCATAATCTATTCCAATATCATCTTGTGAGGAAAGCCTTGCCACCTTGCCACAACTGAAATAGGTGTGGAAGAAGTATATATAATCAAAGGTTTATCATTGGAAGGAGGACGAAGTGTAGGTGGATGAAGCAAAGTATCTTTCATGTTATCAAAGGATTTTTGACATGGATCCATCCATTCTAAAATAATGCCTTTCTTGAGAATGTAATTGATGGAGTGGATGAAATAAACCATTTTATGGAGGAATCATATAATTACCCTAAGTTTACCCAAATAAGTATGAATGTCAAGAATAGAACAAGGAATAGGCATATTGATGATAGCACTAATTTTGGTGGGGTCAACATCGATGACATAAAGAGAGACTAATAATCCTAATAATTTTATATATGCGACTCCAAAGACAATTTGTTAAGGATTAAGTCTAACTTTATATTTAAGAATATGGTCAAAGATGATAACAGGATCAAAAAGATAATTTTTATGATGTTTAGATTTAGTAATAAGATCATCCATATAGGTTTCAACAATTTTGTGAATGAGATCATGAAAAATGTGAGTCATTGCTCATTGGTAAGTGGTTCCAACATTTTTTGGCCTAAGGGAATTTTAACATAGTAATAGGTGCCCTATTCCATGGTGAATGTAGTCTTATGTTTTTCTTCGGGAGCTATATGAATTTGATTGTATCCCAAGAAGCCATCTATAAGAGATAACATTTCATAACCAGCCATGGAATAAACAATGGCATCTATTAAAGGTAAGGGGAAGTTGTCCTTAGGATGAGAAAGATTAATATTATGGAAATCAATACAAATGTGAATGACCATAGTGACTTTATTTCGAATGGGAACAATGTTGGAAACCCATTTATAATAATCCACCAGTTTGATAAATTTCGCATCAAGTAATTTGATGATTTCCTTATAACATAAAGTGGAAACTTTAGGTGAAAATTTTCATTGATTTTGATGCACATGTTTGGTATCAGGATATGTAATGATATTATGCACCGCAATGTTAGGGTCAATACCAAGCCTGTCTTCATAGGACCAATCAAAAGCCTTATGATGTTTGTCAAAAAATAAGCTATATTAAATCATGTTTAGTAGGTGAGAGATGTTGAGAAACTGTGATAAGTTAAGGACAAGATGGAGTACCATATTCAATATGAGTGGTTTCTTCGAAGCATGAAATTTTTATCTTGAAATTGGTATGGTGCACTAGGTAAGGCAGAAATTGGATTTCTTTTAGGATCAATGCTAGAAACAAATTTGTTAAGGAGTTTTAGTCTTAAAATTTCTAAGTTTATGATGTTACCAAGGAAGTTGAGGTTCTCAGGCATAAAGTAATTCAAATATATCTTCATCAC
This sequence comes from Torreya grandis, assembly GCA_037957365.1. Taxonomy (NCBI): domain Eukaryota; kingdom Viridiplantae; phylum Streptophyta; class Pinopsida; order Cupressales; family Taxaceae; genus Torreya; species Torreya grandis. The sequence goes on along the minus strand of JARHVA010002892.1, from coordinate 1,717,970 downwards.
TAGGTAAAGTAGGAAGAGGACCATAATACTCAACATCTACTTCAAGATCTATAATTTGATTACCATGGTGATTAGACTCAGAATGTATTTGATGAACATCAATGGCTTTGACATCAAGTGTAATTTTGGGAGTAGAAGAAGTAGATGGAGTAGAAGAGATTGAAGTGTCAGTGGGTTAAATGATGGGAAAAGGATTGGATGTAATGATTAGATCCAAAGGTGGTAAATGAGATGTAGTAACTTCCAAAGATTTGGAAGGCATAATTTGTTCTACCACCCAAGGAGTATTGATAAGAGGAGAATTGATAAGAGGTACATGACCCTTAGGATATAAGCTATGATCCATAGAAATGGTATTAACATACCAATTAAAATCATGAATTTGGGCTAAGCTTTTCTAATAATGTTAGACTTCTAAGTCTCTATATTGAGCTTGGGTCATGATATAGTTATCATCATATGTTGGAGAAATCGTACATGCTTGAGAATATGGGGGAGTTTCAGAGGATGAAATCCCGATGTTACTAAATATATGAGGAGACATTATGAGAGGATCTTGAAATAATTTAGCTACTCCAAAATTATTTCAAGTGAAGGCATCTTCTAGTAAAGAAGGCTCCTAACCATTACATGGAGGGGGGAAATTGGTAATATCATCCATGAGAGGAACAATACGGTCCCTTGGTAAGAGAGAAGGAGGAAGCCATTTTGAAATGTATGGAGGAACTTGGTAGTATTTCAAGTATGTTACAAATAATTGGGCTCATCATCATCAAAATACACAAGAGTAACTTGTAAATCAAGATTCATGTTGATGAACTTGGGTAAAGGATCACTATTGATCTTAGGAAACATAGGAACATGACATTGTGATTTAGGATTAGGTAGTTGGATACTCCATGGGTTAGGATCAGCTTCACGCTTATATCATTTTCCATCATGTAAAAATTTAATACATTGAATACTATAAGAAGAAATGGCCCTCATTTGATGAGTCCATGGATGACCAAGGAGTATGTTATGAGATAAAGAAAGATCAAGGACCATAAGATTAGTTCAAACTATTTTAGTTCTAATGGTTAATGGAATCCAAATACAACCAAGTGGTTTTTAATTTGTCTTATCAAAAGCACAAGTAAGATGAGTTTTCTTGAGATGATCCTTATTATAACCAAGTTATTGTATAAGCCATAAAGATGTGGCATTAATACTGGAACCTTCATCAACTAGAATTTTTTGGATAAGAGTGGTATAAATGGATACTTTGATAAAGAGTGGTGGATCATCATCACGAAAAAGAATCTTATCATTGATCATGTCTTCTTCAAGGAATTTAATAGAGGGCTTGGAATAAGGACACATGGTTTTAATGGTATCTACATTGGTAGGTTGAGATTCAATAAAAGGTAGTTCTTCATCTATAGAATATGTATCTTCAATATTTTGATGTTTTTTCATAAGGAATTTATGATGATAAGGTGAAGTTTGAACCAACTCCATAAGTGAAATCTTATAAGGCATAGAGTTGAGTTCTTCAACAAAGTTTTAATGAGATATATAAGAACCAACATAAGGTTTAGAAGGTAAATTAGACTTTAGAGGAATATATGTGGTTGGAGGATCAAAATGAGGAAGTTGTTCCTCAGGTGCTTTCAAATCATGATTTGTAGTGGTAGTGTATTTAAGAAGTTGTTCCTCCAAAGATGGCATTTTAGACTTGGTAACAGGATCTTTATGAGCTAGTTTATGATGATAATTGACCTTAACAGTGTTGACATATTTAAAATTATTAAAGTATTGGTCATAATCAGCATCAATGGCACAAACATACTTAGAATTTGATTGATTATTTGAAGAAGATTTTTGGTTATTTGAAGTAGAAGAATTGAATGAATCACCAAGCACATAAGAGAAAACAAATCTAGTGATCCCTCTACAAAATTCATGAGAATGCCCAAAATCGACATGGAACCAACAAAATAGATTGGGGTCATACCACTTAGGAGGAGAATTGGGATAGATGAAAGGCTTCAAGGGTGGTAAAAATTATTTCATTTATTGAACCGTAAGAGGTGTATGAGAAGATGAAGGAATATCAGTTTTGGCAACTCCTTATTTGGTTTGCAGAGTATTACTAGTGATAGAATTATATGTTTGGAAAGATCCTTTAATAAGTTTAAGATTAGGTTCAAATTTTTTCATAAGAAAGTCTTGACATTTAGCTTGATCAAGAGCTTCATTAAGTGTTTAAGGAGCAAAGTTTCAAACCTAATATTGGAGAGTGGGAGTTAAAGAGGTGATAAAGAGTTTGAATAAGTTATCATCAGTCATTGTATGGTTAGATTTATGAGCTAAACATTTCCATCTTTTGATAAATTCATGAGCTGATTTAATGGGAGATTGCTTAACATTAATGAAGTGGCTAAGACAATTTTTGGGAAGATCATTGTGTTGAAACTCTTTAAACAAAGGATTAACCAAATCTTCAAGTATCCAAATATAATATTGGGGAAGTTGATTATACCATTTTAATACATCACTGGTAAATTTTTGACTAAGAGTTTAGTTGTGGAAAGGGTATTAATTTGGATCCACTCTATGTAAAGGTTGCCAGAGGCTTTGAGAAATGAAGCAGAGTCTTTAGTCCCATCATATTTGATAGTAAGAGATATATTACCAATATCAATGGATATAATAAATATGGATAAAGGCTCATTTTGAATTGTCTAAAGCATCTTTTTATTCATTATGGGTTGAGGAATAACATTACCTAAAGCATCTCGAAGAGGTGGAGTAATGAAATTGGGATTATCTTGAGGATGCATAGTTGGAGGTTGATTAGCCACATTGATTAGATGTTGCTGAAGTTGCATCATTTGATGGGTGTTAAATTTTTTTGTAATTTTCATTTGTTAGATAAATTGGGCTAAAATTTATGTTGTATCAAGAAGTCAGTTGGTGTTTTTAGGAGCACTCACCGAATTAGTATTAGGGGAGGATTGATAGAAGAAGGATTATTAGTAAGATTGTTAAGTAAACTTGTATCAATTACACCCACATTATTTTGAAGATTTTGAAGATGAGAAGTTTATTGATAAGTAAGGAAGGGATCAGATCCATCAACTTCATCTTGAGGTGTTATTTTCACCATGTTATAGGTCATGGATGAAGGAGGAGAAGGGGTGCCCCAAGAGTGATGGTTCTCTTGGGAGGAAAAGAGAGGGAAAAATGAACATAATGTATAGTATCTAAATAAAATCAAGCTATCCAAGAATATTATGATATAAGACTTCATTATTACTAAAGAGAGATGAACAAAATGTAAAATTGGAGAAATAGGGAACTAGATTGATGAACAAAGAAAGTAGAAAATAGTACAAGGTCGATTGGGTCAGCCTAGCACAAAAAATAGGGCTTGAAAATAGTACAAGGTTGACTAGTTTGATCCAATACAATAAATAAAGGTAGGAAAAAGAGGTAATAAGATCTATAAATTGTATAGGGTTGACTAAGTTAATCTAATATAGTGGATAGGGGTTGAAAAAGGTATAGGGTCGATTGGGTCAACCTAGTATAGCAGATAGGGAAAAAGAAAAGGTTGATAACAGGTTGTAGACTAAAAAAAGATAATTTTTGAAGTTAATATAGGAAATTTAGAACTGAATGGAAACAAATAATCAATTGGATAAATGTTTTCCAATCTAATTGAAGCACACAATACACAACCTTGCACTAACACTAGCTAATGCAAGTTTTTGCACACACAATTGAGTAAAGAGAAAGTAATCAACTTGAAAAGTAAATATCTAACTAATTGGTCAACCTATGAAGTTTTATTATATTATGAAGAAGTGATTTTAAATGTGATAGGAAGTTGGCTGTAAAGTAAGGAACTAGATAGAAATCTAATGATGGTTTTAAGTAGTTTGGGCAGAAAGGGAGTGTAGTGGTAAAGATACAAGCTTAGTATCGGGGCCTACACCTTCACTTCACACACCACAATGATAAGGGTTTTAGGTGTTTAGCCAAAAAATGCCATTAACCATGCTTTATACTTGACTAGAGTATCAAGTTAGCTTCCCCCTTGGTGATGAAATCCAAGTAGGTTGGCCTTGGGTAGTCAAATGCTAAAGTGCTTGTTTAGATTATGTGAGTTAGACATATGTGAAAAAATTATAAATAGTGAAACTAAATGATTAATTAAAAACCCACTAATTAAACTATGTGAACTATTTTAAGCATGCAAGAAATAAGAAAAGAAAGTGTGAACTAATTACTAGCATATAGAGATTAATTCCAATTTGAAATAAGGTACAGTGTTGAAGCTATATAGATAAAATATAAAATAGGGTTGATAGGGTCAAACCTGTACTACAAAAGCAAGGTCTAAAAATGTATAGGGTCAACCAAGGTTGACCTTGTTATTTTAGACAACACATAGAACATAGAACTGGGTTGATAGGGTCAATCTAGTTGATTGTGTAGGGTAGTTTAAAGAATACAAACTATGAGAGGAAAGATAGTAAAAGAAAGAGATAAGGAGATAGAAAGGAACCTTGGTGGATCAGAGATCTTGAGAATTAATATTTATATTGAATGACCTTGAATAATACTAAAAAAATGTACTAACTAGGTCGATTGGGTCGATTAAGCTATGTAGGGACTTATTGCAAAAACTTGAAAATGTACAAGGTTGACCAGGGTTGACCTAGTATGTTTTTTGGATGCCTAAAAGTGTACAAGGTTAACTAGGTCAACCTAGTAGTCTAAACTAGAATTCTAAAAGCTAGAAACCTGTACTAGGTCATCTGAGTTGATCTAGTTGCCTATTCTTGAAAACTTGCACACAAAGATTAAAATTGGGTCGATAAAGTTAATCTAGTATGATAGATATATGATAAAAATAATGCTAAAAAGAATGAAATAAAGTAAAGTAAATCCTAAAAGTGTTAGTTTTACATTGATTTCAATAGAATGTATGCAATCATAAATGCATCATGTCTATAAATCGATCCCAGCTTGGAGAAGATAGAGCATACCTACACTTCTTATTGGGAATACATTTGTTAAGTAAGAACATGAAAAATATGAGGATCTTCTAGACCCGATTAGGGGGTCCCTAGTCACAATACACCATGTGAGGTAGGGTTCTAAAGCCTATAGTCTAACATAATCATGAAACAAACCTAAAAGATTCCTAGGTCTAATATTTCACCTATGCTAATAACAAGAAAGTAAATCTAATTTAGTGCACACCAAAGCTTGTGACACAATAAAGAGGTTAGTAAGGAAATCAAAACATGTATAAGATAATATTAATAAATCTAAGTATGATTAAGACCCTAATAAATGGAATATGAAGAGGAATATTATTCTAGCTAAAACTTATGCTACTTATATCTACTAAAGAGATGAGAACAAAGTTAGAATATACTTACCTGAATGTGAACCCATCAAGACTCAATCTCTCCCTTGGCCAAAGGGGATTCACAAGAGGTTGTTATGGTTTGTGCAGATAACTAAGAAAGGCCAAATCATCCAAGACTTATCCACAATACTAGATTCTCTAAGTAGAAACCCTAAGCTAAGACTCCTCATGTAGAATGTTGGAAGAGCAGATTGTGAAGAAGTGTGAGTGAATAATAACTCTTGATTGCATATTCATAATAATGATGAAAATGATCTTGTATTTATAGGCAAATATTTCCCTAAATCCTTCCAAAAATGTCAACTATATAGGGTTGGCCATGGTCAACCCTATATGTTTTCAAGAATAATTCACTAGGTCTGAGCTAGGTCGACCGAAAGGCTAACAAACCTAAAAAGTGAAAAATACCCTAAAATATATAGGGTCAGCCATGGTTAGCCTATTACAACTGATAATCTAAAATGGAATTAAGGCAAGAAAAGGAAGATGAAAAGAGGAAAAATATTGGAGGAGTGTGCAATGGAGGATTAATATCTTAGGGGATGGTTTTAAGAGTTGGTTGGATTGGTAATAATGTGGCAATAAGGGATAACAATCTTGTAAATCACTAAAGGTATGTCCACCCCTTTCCTAGTGCACCCCTTTCTTGGTACACCCCTTAGGGCATTTAGTTAGATATATTGAGTCTCAATGGGTTCCTTCAAGATGTAAGGCATCAGTATTTAATATAAGTTGAAAATATTATGTGTATACAATGTGTGCTAATGAAGGCCTAATTGAATTAGGTCTCCTTAAGGCCTAAAAAGGGGTTTTGGTCCTATATGATATGAATGACCTAATATAATGTTTGATTTATGTTTTTGGTATGTTATAAGGCCTCTTTCATTTAAAATCTAAGTGTGCAAGTGTGTATGGCTTAGCAAGAGGTGTATGATCAAGATCATAGTATAAAAATAAGGCCTAATTGGCTTATTAGTGTGCATGAGAGTTGAAGTGGAAGATATAGCATTTTTAAAGAGCTAAAGGAGGTCTTATAAACTATCATCATGGTATAGAGAAACTATTTTGAATATATAATAGGGGTATTGTAGGTGAATATCAAGGTCAAATGACCTAATCTATCTTAAAGAGACCTAATTGAGTAAAAAAGGCTAGAGACCAATTTGAGAAGGATAGCAGTGTGTAAAGAGCTGAAGAAGGAGATCATTATTTATTGTATGAGAAACAAAGGGTTATGAAGGTGATCAAAGGTTTGAGGTGGCTAAGTTGGTCATGATTAATCTAGGGGGTTGGTGCCTCCTTGCAAGTGGGTGTTTGATAAAGTTTAGTCAAGATGGTGTTTGGCTAATTGGGGTTGGTACTCTAAGTGAATTTGGTGCTTTACTAAATCTTAATGTTTGACTTATAAGACATTAATCTATTTGCATCATCAATGGGTTTTCTTCCCCTTGATATTTTCACACTCAAATAAGTGTTCTATGTGTTATGCTCTTCTCTCATGCTTTTGGCTCTTAATGTGTTTCTAAGTTTACTATATTGTTTTGATAGGTCATAAATGATAAGGTAAAGTTGTAAATTTTTTAAAGATTGATTCACCCCCCCGTCTCAATAATTATGTTTCAAACATGAGGGATCCCTGACCACTAAGAGGCTATTATGTCATATTGTGTTAGAGTGGCCAGTCCTCTAGTCCTATTAGATATGTTAGAGCTTGGGGGAGCCTGACCCACTTAGAGCATGCCACATAACACAACTAGGAATATGAGAAGATGGCTCCATAAGGCCCAAGGATGGTAAAAATGGAGCATGTATGGAGCTTAAGGACTAATTAAATGATGTCATGTGTCCTTAAATGACACCTCACCCATATTAATGGTGAATGACATGAATTACAAGCTATTATTAGATGCCAACCATTGATTAAAAAACCAATAAGTGTATGACATGTGGCACAAGGAAAGAGTTACCTTGGAGGCCTCAAGGAGATGTGATTGCATGATTACCATGTAATGGTAATTAACAAAATATAAATTTAGGATCGATTAGATAGTTTAAAAACACTGCATTGCCATTGATAAATATGGTTGGTGGCAAAAGATCATGAGCTCCAAATTTAACTCCAGATTGGGAAATAAAGAGAGGAGATCAGGCCACCAACTCAAATTTGAATCCATAACAAGTGAGATACCAAATGCCATTAATGTAGGGGATTAATGTATGCTTTTATAAATATCCTAAGGAAATATCACTATATATCCTCAAGAGTAAATCAACTCCTTGATTTCTTATTCCTATTGCATACCTCTGTGTTTTTTCCCATGCACTCAATACCTTTCTATTGGAATATATATTGATGCAATGGTTGCATCCTCCTTGAACGCCAAGGACAAATATGAGTACATGGATACCTTATTTTCAAAAGGATTGACCCAATTTAATAATTAGAATGACTTATTCAAAACTATCAAACAAGTACCCAAGGACTCAGTCTACTATAATGATGAGCAAGCCAAGTTTGAAGACACCCTTTAAGCTTAAAAAAAGTGAAGTATTCACAAAGCCATGACTAAACCTAGGATTTTACCATATGCCAAAGTGTTTTTTAACCTACTTATCACTACCAAGCAAGCATAGGATGGAATCCATGACTAGGTCTACTTAGCTAATTCCCAACACCAAATTGCCAACATCTCCAAGACTACCTACAAGGCATATTACTCCCTCATAAATTTTGCCTTCTCATATATGTTGTGGTGGTATAAACTTGGACTGAGACCTTCCAAATTTATGATGTCCTATAGGATTGAGCTAAGAATATAAATGCTAAGTGGGTAAGCAAGGAGGACATCAATGCATACATAGTCTACACCTTCTGGGAGAAGGACCAGGTGGGTATGATTCTACTAAACTAATTATTTGAAGCCTCAAACTACCTACATATTAATATATTATGGGTGCCCCTTCTACATATGATCCTCACTAGCTCCAAAATTCTAGACATGGGAGGGATGATCAAATTCAAGTTGGTCAATGCCATAGAATATCCCTGAGTATGGTGAAATTTATATATGATGAGCTATCTCATAGATCAAATTTATGGGATTCTCACCTTCAAACCATTTTATTTTCATGCATGGATTCCAAGGGGATCAATGGTCCATGTAGTCTTTTATAATCTATATAGAAACTAGTACCAGAACCATATCCAAGATATCTATAAGCACTTCTACCTAGTGGTGTATAACATGATAAATGAGGCCCTAATGCCCTATATATCATAAGAAATTAGGGACTCTATTGAATCCATTGGTGAGTATTGGTAGTACTGATAGGTCACCATGATGTGAGTCATAATCATTCTCAAAAAGCCCCTTCACTTTCCATATTTTGTCCAAAATCACTTGGTAGAGTATGAGATCACGTACTAGTTGGTTAAAGGTGTTTTTAGATTCTACATAGACCACTAGTATAAGGCATGCCCACCACTCCCAATCTCAATTTGACACCATGTTTACAAGGCCTTCTCTCCCTTATAAAAAATGGTGACTAGGCAGGATTCCTTCACCCTAGGGAGAGCCAAGATCCAACATTGAGACCCTAAGGGCATGATCAGAGCTCATCTGGTGACATACTCAGCTTTACTCAATATAAATTATAGACACTAGTTATAGGATGACACTGAGATGTACCAAAACATTACAAATGACCAAAAGGTGCTAGCCCAAATTGCAACCCAAAATAAGAAGGGGGAAAAGGTCCTATTAGGCCCATCTATACCCCCTTAAACAATTGTTCACTCTATAGAGGATGTCACCCTAATTCCTCCCTTGATTTTTAGGAGGATTTTTTAGGTTATTCTTCTTCCTTCTCCTCCATGAGCTACACCTCTGCCTCATCCACCAACACCTACTCCTCATTCCTTGGATCTACATCTACCTCCTCAAGTAACACCTGCTCTTCATGCCCCATATCCACCACCTCCTCCTTAAGCAATGCCTACTCCTTATTCCTTGACTCCACCTCCTCCTCCTTAAGTAACACCTACTCCTCTTGCCTCGAATCCACCTTTGCCTCCTTTAGTAGCTTTGGTACACTAGCCCCAACCAAGCTATATTTATATAACTTGATGTCAAATAGCCCAAGTACAAGTAACTCAACCAATGAAATGTCAACCATACACCACACAAACCCTAAGGTTTAATGTCATCAGTAACTTGGAGGTGAACCTAAAGTGAGGCTCCCATCAAACATCGATGAAGGTTCCTTCCCTCACTCCCACCACCTTATAATTCCCTTTCATGACACCACTCCTATTCCACAAGCTCCTCAAGTGGTACCTCCTCTCTTCCCTATTAAACCCATCCATTATTCACCCAAGTACCTTTGGCCTTAATCCTCTTGAGTATCCTCACTTTTTTGTTTCCCTCTACCCCAGCCATTTCTCAACCTCAAACCTCCACGAAACCTCCATTAGGCATGTCTCAGGTCGGCACACCTTATTCAATAGTTGCATATATAATATTTGAGAGATCATCTAAAGTGGACAAAACCATCTTAGTACACCATTCAATTATCCCAACACCTATATCAGTAGTCCAACAACCTCCACTATCTACCCATGGAACTCCTACTATCATTTCTAGTCCTTTTACCATTAGAATTTAAGGATGACTTAAGTAAGAGACCCAAGAAGAATAAGAAGGTAAATCTCCCTCGAGATTCACTTTAGAGACCTTTCTCTCCAGTCCATCCTCCTCCATTAACCTCTAGAGTTACTTTAGCACTAGTTAAGACATTGTTATACATTATTCCTCATCTCCATCTTTCCATTACCTTATGTGACTAGGGATTTGGATTCAACCAATCAATCTCTTCCCTTCTGATGAACACCCATATCCTAGGAGTCATTACCCCTCAGGTGGTCATGACCTAGGAATAGTGGTAGGCACAGATGTTCTCACGGGCCTCCCCATTCATCCTTACTCCCTTCACTCCCATGAATCATCCTCTTCCATTACTTTCCTCATGCACCTCTTTTTCATTCTCCATCTCCCTTCTACCTTGTCCTTTATCATTCACCACCATATCTACCAGTCCGCCAACACCTCTCATAACTTAGGGAATGGTCCCAAGGTTACAAGCACTAGAGATGACAATACATGGTGACCTGGACATGAAATGGAGTTTTGACGGAGCCATGGGAAGCATGAAGAGGACCCTAACATATAAATTCATCTAGGAGGGGAACTTGGTGGTCTGGCAAATCCAACATGATTTTAATCCCTCACCAAAGTGAGGACCTCCACTAGGGTGGAAAAGTTAGTTGAGTATCCACTCTTTTTCCTCTGGGCAACCCATAACATGTTGAAAAATATCTTCGAGGATATGCAAAGTTAAGTTTGAACACTACAAGCCCAAGTAAAGAACTCCTACCCACAAAGCTAATTAGGCAGGTCAAGGATGCCCTTTTACAAATATTCTTAGTTTTGGAGAAGGTCGTGGAGACTATGGTTGAGACTAATGTGCTCATCCAATGAACTTAGGATTACATGGACAGGATCATAGAGATAGATGGGAAATGTAGGAAGTTGTTGGTGATTATAAAATAATTTATGTTCCTTGAATTGAAATTAATCCCCACCTCAAACTTGAGATTGTATGAAATGTACAACAAGAACATGAAATTGGCTATGGAGGAGTCGCTAGTTGTGGCACAAACCATAACAAGACCCTTGGAAGAAGGCATGAAAAAGATATTGACATACTTCAAGGAAGTCAATATCTTTATGATGTTCCACTTGGATGACACCTTGCTAGACAAGGGAGAATTTAGAGTCCACTTGGGTCACTTTAATTAGGTCATGAGGAATAAGGTCACCAAATCAAATAGGGAAGGGGCCTAGGCTAATTTTAAGCTCTCAACGTAATCCATGATAAATATCAACCACGTGTCTAAGGCTTAAGTGTCTATGAAATCTCCCTTCTTGGTGTATTGGAGACTAGCGACGTAGGTTGAGTGATATTAAAGGAACCCCTAATGAATCTTGCTAAGTGAGACCAAGAATTTAACCTTGTGGTAGCCGTACTGGAATCTAGGAATGTAAGGTTAAAATAATTGGGAGCTAGATTCCTCAAAGATATTTTGATGGCTTGCTAAGGATTTTTGTTTTGAATTTTGAATTATAGTTGTAACAACCATGAGTGGCCATCAAAGCTCAAGATGGGAATCTCACACTATTTGGAGGTGAATCCCATCCTTACCTATAAAAGGCAAAGCCATTTTATAATTTAAAGGTTGACTAAATTTTGATTGAAAGTGTTGTTGGATTTAAGATAGGATTTCACCTGATTTCTCCTTCATATCTTTAGACTATAACATTGTCCATGATTGGTACTATTGTAACAACACTTGTTTTTTTAATGAATACAATTTTAGTTTTCTATAAAAGGCTTGTTCTATGTCTCAAATTATCTTTCATCTCCATTATATATGTTTTTTAATGCTATATTAATTAGACTAATACCTTGATATCAAGTGTAAGCTATGTTTATAATGTGTGTTAGAATTTAATTCATAATGCATGAAAAGTCGAAGCTTGAGAATGTAGAGCACAATATTTTGGTCAATCAACTCCATCTATTTTATTAATCATAAAATTATATATGTATGTATGTGTGTGTGTGTGTGTGTGTGTGTGTGTGTGTGTGTGTGTGTGTGTGTGTGTGTGTGTGTATGTACATACATATATATGTATGTACATACATATATATGTATGTACATACATATATATGTATGTACATATATATATATATATATATATATATATATATATATATATATATATATATATATATATATATATATATACACACACACACATATACATATACATTCGAGTTTATTGCCCCATGTTAAAATTAAAGGGGGAATGTTAGGAATTAATCCTAACATTGATATTCTAATGTGTTTAGGTTAATACTCCACATAATTAACTATTAATTACTAGATAATTTAATTTAATAATATGTAAATGATTTATTAAAACAAATCATGTAGCGATATTATGAAGAGATATTTAAAGACTGTATTAGTTATTATTTGTTAGAACAACTAACTATTGTTAGGAATATATATGTATATGTATATGTATATGTATATATGTATATATGTACATGTACATGTACATATATATATACACACACACGTACATATATATATGTACATTTATATATATATATATGTATATATATACATATGTGTGTATATATATATACATATGTATGTATGTATATGTATATATATACACAAACATATATGTATATGTATGTATATATATATATATATATGTATGTACATACATACATATATATATATATATATATATATATATATATATATATATATATATGTACATATGTACATATGTATGTATGTACACATATGTATGTATGTATATATATGTACATACATACATATGTACATATATGTATATGTATATATACACACACAAACATATATATATATACACATATACATATATGTACGTATGTATGTATATATACATACATACATATGTGTATATGTATATATATATGTACATACATACATGTGTGTATATATATACATATATGTTTGTGTATATATATACGTACATGCATACATATGTACATATATGTATATATATATACATATATGTACATATGTATGTATATATATATGTATGTATATATATATATGTATGTATGTATGTATATGTATATATATATATATATATATATATATATGTATATATATATATATATGTATATATATATATATGTATGTATGTATGTATGTATATATATATATATATGTGTGTGTATATGTATATATGTGTATATATATATATGTATGTATGTATGTATATACATATATATACATACATACATATATATATATATATATATATATATATATATATATACACACACATGTACATGTATACACACACACACACACACACACACATATTTAACAATAGTTAGTTGTTCTAACAAATAATAACTAACACATTCTTAAAATATCTCTTCATAATATCGGTACGTGATTCGTTTTAATAAATCATTTACATATTATTAAATTAAACTATCCACTAATTAATAGTTAATTATGTGGAGTATTAACCTAAACACATTAGAATATCAATGTTAGGATTAATTCCTAACATTCCCCCTTTAATTTTAACATGGGGTAAGAAACTCGAATGTCAGTTTCAACCGATAATACATTCAATTACATTGAAATGGAGAATTTGAAGATCATCCATACTTTATTGAAGTTCATTTGACTTTGGTAAACTTATTTATAACTTTACCATATAAAACACATACTACAAGACATTAAACTGATATTTAATTTATTAACAAAATGGCAAAAAAATAAAAATAATAATTAAATATTACTTTTTATTGACACATAAAACGTTAAAACAAATAAAAAACATAAATGACTTTCAAAAACAAATCTTAAAAACAAAACTATTTTTAAAACATTAAAACTTATTTAAATCGTGACTTTATAATGAGAAAAGTCGAAATCAAATACCAAAATAAAACAATCCAAAACCACGTATTAAAATTAAATATACAATACCATTGGCTCATTATTAAAACCATTAATACTTGAAAGCAAAACCATGGATTTACGTAGAAAACTTATTAAAAACCTAGATAAAACAATCTTAAATATATAATTACTAAACTAATACGCAAACCTAAAAATCTGAAAAACTTATATAGTCACGAATTAACATAATTAAAAAAAACTAAAAATATATATATAAATATAAAACAAAATAAATAACTAAATAAAATCGACTAAACAATAAACAAAAACTCAAGGCAAATTAAAATTTTTTTAAAAAAACGTGAAACCTAAAATAGAAAATTTCTTCGACCGCCATGTATGGAGATCCAAGGATGTCACAAGGAGGATCCAAGGTAGAGACAAATAGACCGATGGATGATGTGGAGCAGGGGTCTTCAAAATTCACCAAGGTGGGACTGTCGAGGATGATCTGCTACTATTGTTGAGAAAATATGAGTTTCCTATGGAAATAATGCACTTCAATGTTGAGAACCAGATTCACCAGTCGCCATGCTAGGACTCGACGCAAGTCTGAGCTTAAAGTCAACTTTTTCTTGATTCTGGGACCCTTTCACAAAGGCTATCTTAAAATGGATATATATTGCATGCTTTCACCAAATATAATATGCATTGATATAATGCTTATTGATCAGATTAGGGCTTTGACTATTACGCCATTATAGAGGGATGAAGCTGTTATGCATGGGCTGATCTAAGATCTCAATATATAAAGAAAGCTTTTATTTTGTACAGCCTTAAAAATGCTACAAACCTTATGTAAATACAAATTAGATGTTCGAATATCAGATTTTTGAATGCATACAAGGAACAAAATTGATGGATAAATTGTGAAATAGGATTAGAAAGATGAAAAGAAGAAGAATGCATGTTAATGATGGAGCTATTGGGAGGACACATGGTCTTCATTTTACAACCAATAACAAAATGCAAGCAAGGGTAGACCACAGAACAATGACTACTGCTAGTGGGTTGCACTACTTGACCATTGAGTTGCTTTAGTACAAAGACAAATAAATGAAATGTACAAAGAGATTGCATCAGATACCGGATACCACTCTTAGGATTTAATCCATAATGTATTAAAGATCTAAAATTTGAAAGTGCAGAACAAAATATTTTGGTCAATCAACTTCATCTATTTTATTAATCGCAACATTACAAATATATATGAATATACATCTAACAATACTCCCTAACAATAGTTAGTTGTTCTAACAAATAAAAACTAACATAATCCTAAAATATCTCCTCATAATATCACTACGTGATTTGTTTTAACAAATCACTTACATATTATTGAATTAAACTCTCCACTAATTAATAATTAATTATGTGGAGTATTAACCTAAACACACTAGAGCACCAATGTTAGGACTAATTCCTAACAATGTGCTCATCTATTATAATCCCTTTGTGAACTCTATAATCCCTTTGTGAACTCTTTCATTTTTCTTCTCACACTACTGATAATTTGTGATAGGCTATAAGTTACCATTGGAGTTTTATGTGTAATATACTATAAACTTTTAGTACTTATATATAGTGAGGATTCATAGTTGATGCATGCTCTCCTATTTCCTTAGACTCTTCCCATTATGTGTTTTTGGAGGTAGAACTTTTAGTGAAACTTAGTCCATAATGGTATAACTGTGGCAAGGTCACTTGGTTCGATTGTTGATGTATTGATTTTATTCTATATTTGGAGGCTATCTTTTCTTCCTTACTCTCCCTTCTTCTGTGTTTCTTTTCAAATATTGAACAACCCTTTCCTCTTTTGTTTAGAAAATAGAGGAACACAACACAAAAACATTAATAGTAACTCTAGACAATTAGAATCTTATTCAAGAATCTCATATTGAGTTTTTGGTGGTGGTGCTATACCTCTTAGAGACTATCTCATGTAGACTCCATAATGAAATCAAATAACTACAACCATGCCTTGGAAAGATCCCATATCAATCCTAAAATTAAGGATGAAAGTCCATTGTTGTTCCCATCTTCCTCTTTGTGAATACCCAATCTCATGGGTATTTCATGAACCAAAATTTGGAGTGAAAAATATAATGGATTTAATACACCCATGCACTATGGAATATACTGCATGGAGTTTATGTATCCAATGTCATCTTAATAACATATTAAAGACTTTTACGTATGGTATAACTGAGAAGGTAGTGACCACATGTGTTGGGACAAACTGTAAAGGTAAATCAATCTCACAAAGAATGTATTGTGAGGTCCAAACAAATTCTCTAACCCCTTTAGTTGAAGGGTGCAAATGATTTCATGTATATTCCAAATGTGTAAGTAATGTCATCGTGCAAACATTTTTTCTAACACCATTATCAATTATAACATTGTGAACAGGCTAGTGATCATGGTATAATTTAATAGATAATGAATGAAGCCCTGAGTCATCATCCAAAATTTGACTATCATTGAAAGTAATAGATGGTCTCAGAACCATAGGAGGTATATGCCATTTATAAGTGCCAATAATACCATCTAATGGGTGCCCATAATGTGTAAGAATAGGATATGCATTATATTCTATTTGCACTTCTAGTTTCTTTTGAGAATGATCTTGTAAGGGATCACCAACATATTTTGGTTATGATTGTCACTAGGTGACCTTGATTCTTTGAGAGGATCATAAAATGTAAGTTGTTAGTTATGAATAATGTCTTGGTCTTATGATTCAAGGTATAACATTGGTTAGTAGAATGCCTGAGGCCCTGGTGATAGTAAAAATAAGCATTTGCATCATCTCTAAAAGTTATAGGTTTAACCTCTATGGAATGAGGGAGAGATATGAGATGGCAATCGATAATCCTCTTAAGTAAAAAAGTTGAAGACTCAGGTAGTTATGTAAATTGTCTTTATAGTGCATTGAATAAGACAAGCCGATTAGGTTACTATGATACTATATTAACAGTTGTAGTTATTTCCTTTTTAGGTTTTGTAGGTTTGACCTTGTAGTTTAGTTTGATATGAAACTTGGTATTGGATGTAGTTAGTGTGTTTTCTACATACTTAAGTTTGTTGAATGAAATAAGTTTCATTTCACAATCTCTAACAATATGACATAAGTCATCAATTTTTTTACAATTTTTGAAAAAAATGGACTCATATAATGGGTAAAGCAAACTTTGCTTGAATATGTCTTGAAGCTCCTTGTTTACCATTAGATTTGTCATTTTGGCCAACATTATCTTGTACCTCAATACATATTCATTGATAGGTTCATTAGTTCCTTGTTTGATCTTTATAATTTGGGCATAGGATACCTTTTCAATAATGTTGATAGAGAAGTGTGCCAAAATTTGATCCAAAATAGGTTTGAATGCTTTTACTAATTAGATTGGTAAATCATATAACCACCTTAGAGCATAGTCCTTGAGGATCCTAGAAATAATTTAGTCAAATTTTCATCATTGGAGGCATAATCAAGGCATGCCACATATAAAGATCGAAGGTGCTATTCAGGATCCCACTTACATTATAAAATGTGATCTTTGGTGAAATAAACCCAGTTGACAAGGGGTATTAAGATATCTCAGGTGAAAGAGTTTTATTCAATACCTATTATAAATCAATAATATAAGGTGTCTTAATATGTTTTTTATCAACATTTATAACCTTAGTTTGAATTTTTTTTATAGTTTGGATAAGATCTTGTACATGTTTCTCAATAAGGTTTGAATTTTGATTGTTACCAAAGGAGGTGTATCCATGATTTGAGTTTATATAGGCATTCAAACTAGTAATTGGCTTGAAGTGCCAATGTTTCCCATGGAATATGTAGCAATAATAGGATTTGTTTTAGAGAACAATGGTGAAAATATATGAGCCATACCCCCATTAGATATATGAAGTGATGATGTGCTCAAGCAGAGGTCGATTAGTATGAAATCAGTTATAGTAAAACATAAGGATTCACCATCACTAGGGGAGGATGCCTTAGCCTTGGCATGTTTAATGATTTGATGTAGGAGCATATAGGCTCCCAAGAAATCTTAGATTGTCAAAATAATAAGTTGTGGTTGTTTTGGTGTCTTAGATATCAATACTCCACATTTTGAAGTTGATAGATCCTACAGTTGGAATTAGGAATTGGAATACTGATTTGACCTTGAGGATAGTTACTTTGCAAATTGAGTTCCTAATTTCTAATCTAGTTTTGGTTTCTTGTCTCTTCATAATTAGAATTGTATTTTTTATTACATGTTTTGTTTTACTCAATGTTATATCTCTTTGCTATTCAGAATACGACTTTTAATCAGGGTTATGTGGTGTTCATTGGATATTTGTAATGGAAATTGAGAATCGTTTCCCTAATTTAGTTTACGATGCATTTTTATGACTAGACAATGGCACTTGGATTTATAGAACATGTATAGGTCTTTCTTGAGTTAAGTTTGACACACAATTATATTTAGTGAATCTCATTTGAATATCTCTTGACTTCATCAAAGTTGGATAGTAGTTGTTTATAGTAGTATCCAAGAATGGAAATCTAAATGGGTTATGAACCAGTCAAACATTTTACATATAAATTTACCCCACTCAAAGCCCAGATTGGTCATTCCATCCAATGAGTTGTTCATAGTGTTTCAATGCTAGAAAAGCCTGACTATATCTTTTTCTTTGTCATGAAGTTCCTTCAAAAGTTTGATTTGGTCTTTATAGTGAAAATCAGTTTCATAAAAATCTAATAGGGTATTTCCTTGTGTTACATGCTTGGTAAAGTCCGCTTGAGTCATATATGTTTTATGTTCTTTATCAAAATCTTAAAAGGGTAACAAATGATACCAAAACATCCATTTTATTTCTTCTACACAGTTAAAATCTTGATTAGAGCCACTTGTAGATGATAAATGAGTTTTTATCTTTTTGGTGATTGTCAACATTCTCCTTGGAGCTATAATGTCCATGAATCATTTATATAAGATAATGAAATTATTGGGAAGATCATGCAACATCCTTTCTTGACCATTTAAAAATAAATGTGACTTTATTTTGAGGGGATTAGCTTTAAAAATGGGGATAAGACCAATATATATTAGTTTTTCATATTATTTAGTATAGAGTGGAATGTGTAGGCTACCATTAGAAGGAATAGAGGTTTGATAAATTCCTATGAGTGTGTGTATTATTTATTGAATTTATTTATGCATTTAATAAGCTAATTTGTTGCATGTAACATATGTGTAATCCACTGCATTGATGAATGAAATAAAATTTCTATTGTATGATGTCAAGTGTTTGATAAAATGATTGTGTGTCCATGAACTACATAAGCCTATGCAACATAAGAATTAGAGGCAAAATTTAAATAATCTCCCCATCCTCTTGCTTACACTAAGTGGTATCAGAGAAAGATAGTGTCCATATAGTTATTTATATAATAAATCCTAAATGTGTGTTGTAGGTTATGAGAGAGAAGTCTACATAGAGTTTTAAGTTGTTGAGAAGCTTGCATAGGTGGTTACAGGTGTGTGAAGTCATATAAAAAGTGTGAGGTAGTTTGTGAGAGGTTCAAATTAGGGTCTGTTATAGGTTATGAAAGAATATATTGATGATTTATGGTGAGAGATGGCACACAAGAGAAGGGCATGTGAGATGTGTGAGTGAATAGAGATGCTAAAAGTGTTCTAGGCAATACTATTTATGAATACACTTGGTGATGATGATACAACTGCATGTGATGGTGATGAGGAAGATTTCATGGTGGAGTTGTTATCTTTTCAAGTGTAGATGTTGTAGAAAAACAAGTTTCAATCCATCTATTATGGATTTAGGCACGTATTCAGTTGTCTAATTCAGTTATAGACTCATTACAACTAGGCAAAAACATAGTATGTTCTTGATACTCTTAACATTTATCACTTAGCTACACTGGCATCAATTGACATAAGGTGCAAACCTTATGCGCTTACTTGAAGTGCAATAGAGAAAGAACTAGGGTCCACATTGGGCTAGTTATGTCATGGAGCAACTCATTCCTTATAGGACTTGGTCATTTCAACAAAGGTTTTGGTAAGTTCATTGGAAAAAGTTTTTTATGATCTAGACTAATGGTCTATAGGTGTAAATCGTATTTGGGTAACTACTTTTGGTCATAAGGGTGCAATCCTATATTGGGCTAGTCTTATAGTCTCATGGGTACAAGTCTTTGCTTCATTAAGTTTAGCATCATTCAAGTGATTTTAAAGTGTTAAGGGGCTACTTTACATCAAGTTCATAGTAGGCTCATGCTTCATGTAAGGATATCATCACTGAGCACAGGTTATTATCTATTCTTAGGCCATTACATAGAGTATATTGACACCATCTTTTACATAAGGACACCATTAATGATGTGAACTAAAATATTGCTTAAACTTAACATTCATATATTAAAATTAAACCATTATAACTATTTAATTCATTTCATAATTCAATAGTGATGTGAAATACATTTAATCAAAGGACACCATGTAGTATTGCAACCATTCTTATTCATTACTTAAAGCTTCAAATATGGAGCATAGTTCATATTACATAAAACAAAGGATATAAGATAGAGTACAAGCTTTGCTAAAATAATTATCTACCTAAGGGGTCACATGAAATTTTAGGCTTACACAAATAGAGCTGTCATGGAATCTAAGATATTTATAATATTAATGGCATCCATTACATTTAGAACCATTTTCTCCATGGCTTCACTGCCTTTTCTTTGTATCCCTCTGCTCACTGGTTTGGGCTTGGATTTATAACACATAGGAGCATCTCCTTTCCAGGATGGGGATCACATGTTGGGTGCTAAGCTAGAGCCTTTATTGATTATTTTGTTAGCTCCATCACCTTTCACCCTTTGATTTGTGGTCACCACATGTAGCCACTCATGAAGATGCCATGAAAAACTAGTCTCTAGTTAACCACCTACCAATTGGTGTAATATGTGCATTGATTCCTCTAGCTAGTACAAAAGATACCAAAATAGCAATCATACCAAGTTATTTCCTCATGCCATTATTTTATTCAAGTTGGAATGGATCCATACTTATTCAAAATAGGAGCTCAACATTATCCTATACAAAATTTCTAGTTTTTCTTAGGACTAGACTACCAAAGCCTTAGTTGTAATGAACTCTAGTGAGGTATCCCTCATCTCGATGCTAAAGTCCTCAAATCCCTTGATAATGAGATTTATTTAGTCCATGGCACTATCTATCTTTGTATAATTAAAGCTAACTTCCATCATGTCAGTTTAATCTAACTCCTTGAATGCTTCTAGCCTTTCCTTAGCCTTTTTAACTCCTTCATCTAGGATTAATCCTTGGTCATAGGCATTAGTTTGCAAGTCATGGAATATTTATTCCAAGTTATTCTCTTGGTAATTTATTTATGAACTCAACATGTTGACCCTACACATTATTTTCATGCACTCTGACCTACTTGCATAGTATACCTACACCATCAACTCTTCCTTCTCCCCCTTTGCCTACTTAAGGTGTATGTCTATGACTGATGTTTAGTGGAAAAGTTCATGAAGATGGCATTGACTATGTTTGTACCATCTTGTAGATTTATGAAGAGGCCTTACACTTGTTTGAGCTTGGTAGTTATTTTTTTCTATAGCATGTCGCATGGGTCTTCTTCTTTTTGTGGCACCTCAAAGTAAGGCTCATCCATGTAGCTATAAAAAACAAACAAAAGTTATTTGTATGTCTTGTTTATGGTAGACTCAAGGGGTATACATTCAAACATGTAAAAATATTTCTCTATCTACCCCTTCTACATCTTTTCTCTAAGGCTCAACTTTTCACCTTTTTCTTCTATAATGTATAGCTTTGTTTGATCTTCTTCCTCTTCCTCAACACTACCATTTTCTTCAGTATTTTCCTCTAAGATTTCTTCTTCCTATTCTTGGAGGGGTTCTTCTTTGTACTTATACCCTTTGTCTAATTAATTTTTTCCCTTGGTGCTAGCTTCACTCTCCTCATATTTATTTTGGGTCTCTTCAATAGTCCCTATCTATTGTGTTTCCAAGGTTCCAACAATACCTTCCTTTTCTTCAAGTGCCCCTTCACTACTTGGGTATTCTTGTTTTGCATATTTTTTTTTCTTTATTAGTGGGGGCACTAGATTCCTTCTCTATTGCCTCTTCAATTGGTTCCAAACTTATAGTAATTATTTTCACTTGGACTTTCACCCTTTGAGGAGATGGAAAAGCTCACCTCATCCAAGTGACACAATGGAAACACCTCTAGGCTTGTGGGAAGCCTAAGGATGAGGTTAATCTCTAGATAGGGACAACTCCCTTGATAGATGACTTTGGATTAAAACTATGACTAAACTTGAGGGGTTGAAAAGGGAGAGAGATAATTGAAAAAAAACTATCCTAAGGGAGGTGATACACCAAATATATTGATTACATCCAACCATATGTATGTTACACTTGAAATCAAGGGACAAAATGAACATATACTTCTCCAATATTCATCTTCTCACATCAATGTTACATTGTGAGGTTATGGATGAATGTTAAAAGCTAGGAGGACTAGACAAGAGGCTTATGAAGGCACTGATGAATATACTAACTCAATCAATCCCTAACATCTCCTATAACACTTCACATGCCCTACAAGAAGAAGCTTTCCAACTATAAATAGATGATAGAATGAAAAAAACCATGATAAAGAAACAAGCGTTATCACTTATGTAAAATAAAACAGTAAAAAATAAAACACTAAGAATAGAAAATTGGTAGTATTATTTATCAAAAGATATACAAATTATTAGGGCTTCACCATACTCAGGTGGAACATAGAATATAATGGCCAAAATTGCTAGTTCTTATAGAACTTGAGAGAGAGGAAAAAAGAGATGTCCAAGGGTCACAAGGACACTTGTAAAGCTGATAATATTAGTTAATTATGAATGAAAAGAGGATATGGGATGAACCATGTAAGTTTAGGAAACCCAAGTATCCATCTAAGCCATCAAAATCTTGTAAAGTGGCATAAAACTCCTCATTCTGGCTTGGAAAAATTACCTTCATGATTATCCCTATTTAAATTCATCATAACTGATTAAGATCAAGTCAATTATTGGAATGAAGGTGTATGATTTTAGACATACCTCTCCATATATTGGTTATAGGCTTGGTTTTATGGAACCATCTAGAAGTGAGCCATCATCATTTGTTATCAAGAAAACTCCTCTTTCATGCACCCTGCACACTTGACCTCAAAATTGGCATCAATTTCTCATGAAAATAAATGGGAGGGAGTGTATTAAAAGTTTAAATACCATCCATGGACTTATCAGAATCAAAGACACCTTAAATTTAGCTCACTTGAAGTTTTCCACCCTTCTCACTAGCTTGTCCAATATGCCATTCTTGATTGGCTAAGATGAAGCAGCTAGTTAGGGTACTTAATTTTCTTTCAAGGCATTAATTGATATATTGAGTTATATTAAGTCCCACTATTTCCCTCCATGTGATTGGCATCTCTTGAAACTTCCTACAACCTAAAAAATGCAAAAAATGGTAAAAAGTACCCTATTTTCACCCCATTCATACAAGTCCATACAAATAATCCTAATGGGGAGTATCCTGAGGGATTAATTTAAAATTTACAATATATTTCATGATCAAATTGGTCCATTTTGATAAATATCCAGCTTCATCTTCCCAATTAGGTCCTTCCAAGGGTTTACCAAGGGTTTATAATGGTTTACCCTCTTAAGCTTTGTTCATAAGGGTTTCACATCCAACCTTCAATCCAATGCCACAAAATGGTTTTTTAGGACCATTAATAACTCCTCCAAACTTATTAAGCATCCATGCACAACATCAAGAAATATGTGAGATTTTGAATTCACCCTATCAAGATCTTTCCTCTATATCTTGCAAGTCTAAGTTGGTTTTGATCCCAAAAGTGGATTCTTTTATGTTTTTACCTTGCATCCAAATATATTTAACATGTCCTAAATTACCTTAAAAACATTTTTTAATTCATGGGGATGTTCATCTCATGCCAAAATGATGGATGACACCCCATTTAGCCTTAGGCCTACACCTTATTCAATAGGCCTGCCTGTAACTTTTGATGTTTAGGCCATCCAAGTAAGATTCATAGCATTACACAAGATCAAACACATCTAATATGATATCACAAGAATATACAAATGGATTTTAATTCTCCTCTAATGTTTCAAGTGAAAGTGACCTTCCATTTAGTCTCTAGATCTAAAAATGCCTATCATACATGAATACTACCCTTGTAGTATAGAGAATTCTATTAGGTTCCATTCCTTTGTGATTTTTTTCCATGTTTACCTAGATTTATTAAAAGTCAATAAAAATTATATAAAGGTTTATATAGGTCCCAACTCATCTTTTTGTCACCTTCTTTAAGACTACCAGGGTTTGTGCATGGGGAAAGTACCCTCTATCTAAGATAAAATAGAGGGTAATTCCCATATCTTATTAGACCATATAACCATTAGAGAATATTATTTAAGTGGTAAAGACCTCTAAAAATTTACATCTCTTGGTCATATGATTAGACCTTACAAAATCAATAAAAACAAGGACAGACTGCTAAAGAAAGTATTGTGTGCAAGATCTTCCCCAATAGACTATGTTTTGATGATAGGAGACCTTCCATTTTATTGATTTGAGATTCCAAGAGATTATATAGGTTTTAATCATCATGATAAGTGTTTTCTAGTCTTTTTTCCCCACTCTGACTTCTCATGGATCACTCATACTCTTGGATTTACCATATTGAATTTCTTCTTGATTGTATTTTACCTTAAGAAGGACCCCTATAGATGGACTTGGCATGAGTTAGACCTTGAACACAATGTGTAAAGAAACCATTTAAATCTCTTTATGGTGACCTATTAATGGTTGGAACCACTGTGTACTTTTTAAGTCTATGCAATACCACCTTAAGTGCTAAATTTCATCTTATTGCCTATCTTAGTCAACGCAATTGACTCTATGTGGGTTTTGAGACCTATAGATGGTTATTTTCATGATTCAAGATTGAAATTATGATTAAGGGCCTATTTAGAACATGATTGGAGTCACTTGATTCACCTCTTCAAACACTACCTCCCTGTCAAGATAGGTGTTATCCTGACTATGATTGTGTTTGCTTGTTTAGTAAACATGTAGGTATACTTTCCATGAATCATGACATTGGGAATGGTGTTTGAGGGTTCCCTTGAAGTTATAAATACCATTTTTACTTTTATTAATTCCATTCATCCTTTCACATACACTTTAATCTCCCCAATAATATGCCTTTTGGATTGTGTATTGCCTCAATGAAATTATAGGTGTGCATTAGCTTAGTGTACGGATTGAAGGTGTGTTTAGGAGTTAAAAATAAATAGTATATCATCCATATTAAGATCCTTGAACTCATTTATATGTACTACCTTTTAAAGAGATATTACAACCATGAATACATACCCATTGCATTTTAAGATGATAGAATCCTTTTAGATTTCAAAAAAGACTGTAGATGGCACTGCCATATTTTAGTAGCCAAAAGGGCAATTTTGAGCCCTCATAGTAAGAAAGCCATAGGACCAAATCACCTTATTCATTTTGTAAATTTAACATTTTTAGTGAGGTTATAAAATAAGTGCATTTGGGATGATTATATCTCAACTTAAGAATGTTTTATGAAATATCCAAAAATCCCAGATGCTTTGTTTTGCATGTTTAGGGATTGAATCCCTAAGAATAACCTTTAGATCCTTTAAACATGGTTTACATTCTCCTTTGTCAATTCACCTTTCAAATAGGTTTTATAAAGTCAAAATTAGTCTAATACTTTTATGAGAGTATCACCACTTTTCCAACACTCTTTATGACACCTCTAACTCTCTGCTATCACTTACAGGCATATGGACACTTTCAAGTTACAGGTTGTAAGTGTGAAGATTAGGTAGTATAAATTATGTTTGGCCTTCAATAAACCTTAATCCTATCCCAATAACTCAACATGGATGTAAAAAACATCTAAAATAATTCAATGAGTTTATGTTCCTAATTTACATGTAACTTTCCTTTTCTAAGCCCCTGTAGATGAGCATTTCATGGCAGACTGTCTATGAGTTTAAGTTGTATTCACTGTGTTATATAGGTAGTACACAAGAGGTATATAATTGGGATTAAATATATATCTTCTCCAAGTGAAAAATAAACTCTCTTCACTCCAAAATATTTTAAAAACTTCTCAAAGATCTTGTTCCATCATGACATCATTCCAAGATACCTACATATTCAAAGAGTTGCCTGTATATGTATAGTATATTGACTGCACCTATGAAGTATTACTTGGAGAATTAGATTATAAAGTGAAAATATTAATGGGAAGTTATAAAAAATGATAATACATCTATCATAATCCTCTACATACATTTTCAAAGCATGAATATCTATAAATGATGAAAACCTGCCTATCATCCCACATAAGACTAGTCTGCAAAACCAAGATGATTTGCTCATCAAATCAACTTAAAACTTGAAATTAAAAAATTAGGTAGTAAAATAAGTTATAAAACATACTATGTAGTCCATCTTAGTAACTGGTTCATATGTATTTTCCCAAAATGAAGCAAAACCTATAGGGTACACAGATTAACAAGCAAATTTAGAAGGTCAAATTCTTAGGAATGGTTCATAAAGCTTAGGCCACCATTCTTGTGAAAAAAAACATAAAATTTAATGTGATTTAGTGTATAATATACTCCTAAGAGAATTTTTCTTGAAACCACTTATGCTAACCATACTAAGTACAAACCTGTAAGTAACTTTTGCTTGCCAAGAACGGTGAAAAAGGAACACAATGGTATTAGCTTAGAAATTACATTTATAAAGAAATAAAATAATGTAACTAATCATTGTTAATTTTAAGAGTTATATTAAAAACTTTTCCCATGTGGCACACTTCCCAAGGAGGTTGTACAAGTGCCAAACTCTTCTTTTCTTTAAGAAAACTACCCTTTTTCTGAAGACCTACCATTTTTCAATTAAAAATAGTTGGTTAAGACCTAATATGACACATGAGACATGAAATTACCCTTTGTAATATTCACACTTCCAAAAAACCCCATACAACTCATTCAATGCACCTTTTTGACCCCTAAAATGGCTCAAAAGGACATGATGGGTAATGAAATAAGTGATCAAGGATAATATATCATTGAATAACTGTTTCTAACTATTTTCACTTTTCACATTCAAAAGGAATAAGAAACTAAGATAATGGTCAGGGGTTTGTACGTACCCAAATGAAGTTTTGTGCACCGTATCCAGATGACTGAAGGAGCTCCTCTTTGGATGTGGAGGATGACACCTGTAGAAGAAAGAGACTCAAACACAAAGATTGTTAGATGGAGATAAGGTGGACTGCCAAGCGATATGATCAGTCTTAGAAGTGCAAATACTTCCTTGAGGGATGACAGTCCATTGTTTATAAGTAAAAGTGTCAAAAATAAAGAAATGACAAATGACTAGCAAAGAGGAAATTAGATAATGCGTACCTATTTCTTTGCAGTTGGTCTACCACAGTCACTGACATCGATTAGTCTATCAGTGTCAGTTGGTCAGGGTTGTCGACATCAGTTAGTTTGTCAACGTTGGTAGGGGAAATAGTCGATGTCGGTCAGGGCAATGGCCTTGGACGGGTTTGGGCCAAGGTTATGGTTGACAGAGGGGTCTGGAAGGTCTTTGTGAGTCTGGAGGTCCATGCAAGATTACAGGGAAGTCAATAGAGTCCTAAGAGGGACAAGGGGTAGAGGATAGGTTGTCAAAAGGAGTAAAGATATGGGGAAGGCCTCTCAGCCTCTCTGGGAAGAAAGTCAGGCTTGGTCTGGTCTACAGTACTTAGAAGTAGCAAACAGAGACTGATTACAAATATATTCTAAGTTACTGGAATGAAATAAAAGAGGAATACTTAGCTCTTAGTTGCTGAAGAAGGAGTGTAGAAGACTTGTTGCTGATGTGGTTGATGTAGAAGACTTCTTACAATGTTTCAATCAGGGGTGGAGTGACTGATGCAGAGTTCTTGTAGCCTGTGATGCTTGGCGTGCATCTAAGAGAGAGAGAGAGAGAGGTTGAATTCTAGGTTTGTGATCTAGCATCCAGTGCTCTGATTTAGATAATTTGCCTTTAGGTTGTTTTAATCAATTGACATCGATGATACCATTGGCATCGGCTGACATATAACTGATGTCAGTGGATAGAAGATGGGAAAAAGGCTATTTTTAGCCTTTTGCCTATTCCTCCGTCTGCCAAGTTTAATTGTCATTGGAAAATGGTTGAAGGCAGGTTTAATAAGTGTGGGGATTAGTGAGAGAGTTGGAATGATTAGTCATAGGGTAATGAATGAGGGTATCCAAGGGTGAGGTGTCAAGGGTGATGTGTCAAGGGAGGTGTTATTAATTTAAAATAAGTTATTATTTTAAATTAATAAGTATGTGGGTTAGGAATGTGTTAGAAGTGGACCAAGGGGACCAAGGGGGGGAGTCAACCAAAGAATAGACACAATTTTGGTGTCTACATATGCCCCTTTTTGTCTTATTAGTTGTTCTTGATGAATTGCAAGACAAAAATAAGAGTAGGTTGCCCTAGATATGGGATGAGGTAGTTTTTGCCCTATTGGTTGTTCTAATGAACTGCAAGACAAAAATGAATGTAGGTTTCCCTAATTATGGGATGAGGTATTCCCCCTCAAAGCGGGAGTTGAGGGAAGGGAACCTGAAATCAGGTGTTAATTTGATAGATAGTGGATGGATACGATGAAGTTTGAGTGTGAACGCTGTAAAAGTTGAGATTGCGTGTATACCACTTCATGTGATAGGTAGGTCAAATTATCGTAGCCAAAGGTTGAGGAGTGCTAAAATCAAAATAAACGGTCCCCAACATTTAGTCGTAGCTGATTGGGTTAGATGATCCAAGCTGTAGCTCCAATGGTCATCATGTTCCAAGTATCTTAGGCTCAAGAAGTGCTCTTGGAAAACACGAAAATGTCACAAGTAGTGGGGATCAACCTGCTCGCGATCCAATACTTGTGAGGCTTGAAATGTGGGTTGCAAATAATTTGGCTAACTATTCGTGAGGTAGCAGACATGCAATCAAAACAACCAAGGCATAGTTGTCTCGAAAGTGGTCATGGTCAGAGGAGATAGTCATGATCTCAAAGGTTGTTGGTCGAGTTGAGCTGAGAAATAAGTGATCTCAAGTGTGCCCTATGAGGAGTCAAAAATGACTTCTACTGTGAGGGTTGGTTGTTTGGTCATGAGTTTGGGTTGGGATAGATAGTTGGTCCATTTAGATGGATGGATGAAGGAATGGCCGAGCTAACCTCAGAAGACCCCATGTCAACTGAGTGCTGCCTACATAGCCCTTATTTGAAGGGCCTCAGGCCAATGTAGTTCTCCCTAAAAGGGAGGAAGAGGGTCGGTTGTGGATGTGGGTTGGACTAGGTTAAGTCATGGTTGAAGGTTGAAATGGTTTGTCCATTAGGTAGGCGAATAAATGAATGTGGCCGAGCTAACCCCAGAAGACGTCATGTCATCTGAGTGCTACCTACATAGCCCTTGTTGGAAGGGCCTCAGACCAATGTAGTTCAAGCTAGGTTGATAGGTTGGTTTGGTCAGGTTATAAATGATGAGGGTATGATGATGTTACAGCCTTTTCCATATTATGTGATGGTGTATTCTATAACATCAGTTATGTGGTCTTTCATCCTTAGTAATTTTCCATATTAGTGATGGATGTATGCTAAAAATGAAATGAGTCTATTTATGCTTCAGCAAGTAATGGTTTATGCTTGGCATAAATTGCACGGTCGATAGTTTCCATGTGTATTGGTTTCCATAGAAAGTAGTGTGAATAGGCTATGGTAGTGGTCGAAAAAGGTTTGGGTTGGTTTGGTTTGGTTGGCAAATGATTTGGCTGAATGTGACCAAAGTGTATGTAGGAAGTTAAAGGCATTTTTGCCCTTTTATTGACAAGGACCATAAGGATAGCATAGGTAGGGGGTTTTTAGAAATAGAAGCCCCATTCGTGCATTACGTTGTTGACCATCGACTTTGTTAGAGAAGTAATCGAATCACTTTGACATTAAAATGAGCTCGAAATCCCTTGAGTAGGTGATGTGATATGTTAGGATAGGATAACCCTTTTTAGTAGGGATAACTTTGCCCCTTTTTATAGGAGACCCTGAGAACGACTATAAGTCAAGTCCATGACCTTTTTTTTTGGCAGATTGATCAATGCGGGAAGTCTACATAGGGATGTCATTTTGTTTTGTGGTCATTTGTGAAGCTAATCGATGCGAAAGATTTTGATAGAGTGTTGTTTGTAGAAAGATTTGGGTATAGCCATCCTTTGAGGGAGTGGTCTATATTTTTGCTTTATATGTTTTTGAGGGCTTTGAATAGTTGTCCTTCAAGGGAGCAGTCTATTAGCTACAGCAATGATGATGTAGCTATCTTTTGAGGGAGCAGTCTACATTTATAAGTTGATGATGTTTTGATATTTTGACATCCCAATTTTATATTTTTTTGTTTTTGACAGAATTTGTAGTCATGGACAAGAATATAGAAGCTTAAGGGCTCCCTTTTATTAGGATAGAGCATCCATACTTTATAAAAGGGTTACATAGTGTTTGCTTAGGGGAATAGGGTTGAAATGAATGAGGATTAAAATGACAGGGATTGCTCAAGGGATGAGCTCAAGTTAAATATCAAGTGAATGAGTACTTGATTAACAGTAGAATGGCCATAGATGCAAGGCATTAAGAGGCTCAGGTTCTAGTCAGCCTTCAAGAGAAGACAGATGATAAGTCCCTAATCCATACTTGTGCATTATGATGTAAGGTCTGAGCCAATTAGGAGCAAACTTTCCTCGTTTACTTATTTCCATATTGGTCACGTGTTGGTGATGATTAAGAAGTTGGTTGATGTTTGGTTGATACTTGGTTGGTTGATGTTTGGTCGATGCTTGGTCGAGGTCATGATAGTCAATATAGAGTCAAATTCCCCCAGTCGCTTTGGTGACAGGGATGATATTAGACTACTTGTGATAGGGACAAGGTTGGACACCCATTGCAAATAATCAATGAGTTGGATAAATAAGATGAAGAGAAGATGATGAAGCTCCTCTTTGTCAAGGAGTGCGATGCAAGGATGAATCTTACAAAGATTTTTACCTGATAGCCTTTATTTTGAGAGGGTGAGATCCTAATCTTCTAGGTTGGAGTTTGGAATCTCAAAATTATGGACGGTGATGGAGGCAATGGTGGGTAATGATTGGACTAAGGCAGCTAGTGGTTGGGGGTCTTCAAGTTAGACCTCCACTGCCTATAAGGCTTTGATTAAGGATTGATGATGTTGTGGAGAGATTTGTATGAGGTCATACAAAGATGTCTTCACACAAGTTTGGTGAAGTTGTTTCACCATGGGGTCATGAATTGGTTTCGAAAAAGTTGGTTGAGATGTGCCCAAAATTGAAATCTTGGGTTTTGATGGTTGAGGAGACTTGACGAATGGATATGTTTGAGGGAGAGAAACCTTCTCTTTCCCTTTATCCTGCATGGTTTGTGACCTGTTGCCCACATTGATGGTGTTGATTTCAAACAAAGGGGTTAAAGGTGATAGAGGAACCACAGTCTTGCGTTGAGATCCCGATTTAGGTGATGAGGTTTGAGAGGCATGGGATGGTGTCGATGATTTGTTGAAAGGGTGGTCAAAAGGATCCTTAATGAAAGAGGTGTCCTTTTTTAGGTATTGACGAATGATAGCTTTAAGAGTGCAACAACGCTCAGTGTCATGTCCAGGTGTGTGATGATATGCACAAAATTTAGTGTCATCAAACCAAGATGGCTTTGATCTGAGAGTTGATGAGTGTGTCAGTGAAGAGGTTTGGGAGACATGGGATGGTGTTAGAGATTTCTTGATAGTATCCTCAACAAGAGGGGTGTCTTTTTCCAAGTAATGGTGAATGGAAACCTTAAGGGCACAACAATTTTCAATGTCATGTCCAGGTGTGCGATGATATAGGCAAATTTTAGTGTCATCGAACTAAGATGGTCTTAGTCTGAGAGGTTGAAATGGTTTAATAGGTGGAAGAGTGATGCTAGAGGATTGTAACAATTGGCGTAACAACAAGGTATAAGAACCTGCTAATGGGTCTACATGTTTTGTTGAAGTAAAAGTTGACAACTTTTGTTTAGACATTGTTGAGGGAGTGTTTCATACCATCTTTTTGTTTGGTGGTGTGGCCAGGTGCGTAGATGACAGTTTCGTGGTAGGAGGAGTTGGATGTTTTGAAGGAGGTATGTTTTTGTTAGGTGTTGGTAGTAATGGAGGTGATTTGTTTTTATTGGGTATTGGAGTAGGGAGCACTCCTATTAAGGTAGAGGGATGTGGGCCCAAAATGGAGGGCAATGATGATGGTGGAGGAGGAGTTCTCTGACGTGGTTTAGTAGCCTTCTTTGGTTGGGTGTGAGGACTACTATTATGGGGGGTAAGGTTCAAGTCTACCCTCACTGGACCTTCTTTGACCAAAGTAGGTGAGGTGGCAAGTTCCTCTCTTGGTAGAGAAGGGAATGGAGAATGTGACTTCTCAAGAGGATAGAGGGTAGGGATGATGGTGCCTTCTACTTGTGGTTGAGGAGTAGGAAGGGTAAGGTCCTCCATTGGTAGTAGGAAGGATGAAGGTGGGGCTAGTGGTGTTGGTATGGTCAAAGCATCCTCCAATATAAGAGAGATCGATGGAGAACTAATAGGAGAAGAAGGTTCGTCCCCCTGTGATAGATATATAGGAGAAGAAGACTCTTCCATCTGTGATGGACAAATGGGTTGACTAACCTCTTCAAACTATGAGAGAGGTTGGTTAGGCATGAGAGGTGAGACTGTGTTGACTGTGCGTATATTATGCTTTTAGGAGTCATCAGCCATGGTCTGCACATTGTTTTGGCTAGGGGGATGGTTAGGAAAAGGTTGTCTAAAGATGTTGATGTGTTGGTTTGGTGGCGCGTTTGGGTTATCCAAGACAAGTTCACTTTTATCTATCATGTCTTGGACAATGTTTTTGAAAGTTTTGTAGTTGTTTATGTCATGGCTTTTGACATGGTGATAATGACAAAAGTCATTTTCCCTATACCATGAAGGGATGGCTTTTGAGGGGTTGAATTGAGGTGGTGGTCAAATTTGGGGGAGATTGAGGACTCCCTGTTTGACAAGTTTATCCAAAATGAAAGCGTATGATTTGCCTATAGGAGTATATTGATGTTGTATATACCATTTTTAGTATTTTTACTATGCAATTTGACCTTATCTTCTTCAACAACACAGAGTTCAAGCTTCTTGGCCATGGTGAAAGCTTCGTCAAATGTGTGGAATGTTTGGACCCGCAAGGTAGAGGAAATATGTTTGGCACACACTTGTGAAAAGAGCTCAATGAGCTTAGGTTGAGGTAAAGAAAAGGAGAGTTGGTTGATTAAGCCTCTCCATCGAGTAACGAAATTGGCTATTGATTCATCGTCAAATTGTCTGATAGAGTATAGGTCTGTGATGGAGACCTTTTTGGTGATGTTGATAGAAAAGTGGTCAAGGAAAAGTTGGGCTAGTTGAGTGAAAGAAAAGATAGAATGAATGGTAAGGGAGCTATACCAGTCGAGGGCAGCACCAGAAAGTGACATGGGAAATGTGCATAGTAATAATGCATCATCATGTGCTATAAGGTAACAGGGGTGTCTAAACGCTCGTAGATGTTGCTATGGGTCTTCCTTACTCTAAAAGTGAGTAAACTTGGGAAGTTCCCACTAATTGGGATATGGTTGGATTGAGACTGAAGGATGAATGGGTTCGTTGCAAATTTGTTCATATGAAAGAATATTTCTTGAACCCAAAACGGAGGTCTCAAGATTAGACATTTTGTCCATCAACATTTTGATTAGATCGGTTGATGGATTTGTAGGTGGGTTGCCCCCTAGGTTGTAGGGCACTTGGAAGGTGCTAGGAGGGGTGTATGACGTAGTTGGTTGCACTTGTATAGGCTCAACATATTGGTAACTAGTCATAGGGACTGATGTCGAAGCCAAGGGTGGTTGTGTCATGAAACTAGGAGGCACAACTTGGCTTGATGTCGCCAGAGGTGGTTGGATGGTGGCAACACTAGCCAAAGGACAAGCAGCCACCCTGGTGTTGATAGGTGCAAGAGTAGGTGGGATGGAGACAACTAGGTTTTGGAATGGTGTAAAACTTTGTTGAATAGTTTGCGGTTGGTGGGGTACCGAAACCCCAATGGATGTCGGTCCAAAAATAGAAGGAGAGGCCACACTTTGAAGATTGGTCATGGTCAAGTTGTTGGCTGAGGCAATGGCTTGGGTGTCTACAGGTTGAATTACAAAGGCAGTTGATACGACTATCGTCTCAACTAAGGAGGTCGGCATCCCATAAATTGAGTTGCCTAAAGAGTCTCGCATTCAACTTCTCACGGGATAGTGCTGAAGGGCCTTGACATTGAGGTCAAGGAACCTTTCAAAGTATTGGTCCCCTTCGAGAACAATAGGGGGTTGAGTTAGGGTTGGTTGGGTAGGAGATTGTTCAGTCTCTGAATGATACTCCATTAGAGGAATTGATATAGAAGGCGAAGGCGGGAGTGGTTGTTGCCTTGCATGGTCAACAAGAGTTTTGGTTTGACTACGTGTCAAAACAATCCAAGGCAAAAGGGGGGTTTAGGTTCTAAAAACTGTATGTTTTAGCCTTAGAAAACTAGAGTTGGTGTTTTTGACAGTTAGAAGGTCAGGTTTTTGGCTTACTGTTTTAAGGAGAAATTTTTTTACAGTGACCGATGTCGGTGGAAAAACCAATGCCGGTGAATAAAGTTGCCGATGTCGGTCAGATAACTAATGTCAGTGAATATAGTTGCTGACGTCAGTGGAAAAACTAATGTCAGTTACTGTGTATTTCCAGAAACTTCAGAAAATTGAAAGTTTTTAGAAGAAAGAAGAAAGTCTGAGTTGTTCTTGGATCTTAAAATGTGATCTCACCAACTCAAAAAATTAGATAGAGATAGAAAAATAGATGAAGACAAGCAAACTCTAAATGTTAAATTCCTAAGAATAAGTTTTAGAGTCTTGTTTGCTTATGACTTAGATGAGTGTGTTTGGGAAGTTGGCTTTTAGAATGGGTCATAGAAGAAGTAGTCTAAAGTTGGTTTTGGGTTAGTTTCGGTGCTCAAAGTCTGTATTAGGTTCCATACATGGCCTGGTACTAAGGAGCAAGCTCCCCTCACTTCACGAGCCTAGAGATAAGTTGGGTTGCTTAGCTAGTATATACTTCCCCTATAGTTTATACTCTACCAGAGAATAGAGTGGGTTCTCCCCTTGGTAGTGAAGTCCAAGTAGGATTACCAAGAAGGGTAAGGTATCCGCTAGGTGATGAAATCCTAGTCGGACCTTGTCTTAGGTATGTTTAGATGTTTTGATTTGTGATAGTGGTCTAGTCATGTAACATAAGTGTGCTATGATTTATTCATAATGCACTTTTAATTACTAGATGTGAGAGCTAAGTATGCATTTAGGTAGAAATGAAATGCAATAGATTTTAAGCCCAAATTGAAATGTGTGTCCAGATGCGAACAAGTGAGGAAAAGGTTAAGAGTATGAACTTTGCTACTCTAAGATGCAAGAAGGAAAGGTGACAAGAAGAAAAAGAAAGATTCTTTTTAACTTTTGATTATGATGTTTTTTTAGAATAAAGAGATAAAAGAAAGATGCAAGGAGAAATCTAATGCACCTATATGAATGTTTGTTTTAGAAGAAAAATAATGATGAACCCAAGGAAAATTCTAGGGGTCCCACTGAGTGTGCCAAAATGTTTCTAATGGATTTTGATTTTCACATTCAAAAGGAATAAGAAACTAAGATAATGTTCAGGGGTTTATACGTACCCAAATGAAGTTTTGCACACCGTATCCAGACGACTGAAGGAGATCCTCTTTGGTTGTGGAGGATGACACCTGTAGAAGAAAGAGACTCAAACACAAAGATTGTTAGATGGAGATAAGGTGGACTACCAAGCGATATGCTCAGTCCCATAAGCGCAAAGACTTCCTTGAGGGATGACAGTCCACTGTTTATAAGTAAAAGTGTTGGAAATAAAGAAATGACAAATGACTAGCAAAGAGGAAATTAGATAATGCGTACCTATTTCTTTGTAGTTGGTCTACCACAATCATCAACGTTGGTTAGTCTATCGGCATTAGTTGGTCAGGGTTACCAATGTTAGTTAGTTTGCTAACATCGGTAGGGGAAATAGTCGATGTCAGTCAGGGCAATGGCCTTGGACGGGTTTGGGCCAGGGTTGTGGTTGACAGAGGGGTCTAGAAGGTCTGTGTGAGTCTGGAGGTCTGTGCAAGATTGCAGGGAAGTCAATAGAGTCTTAAGAGGGACAAGGGGTAGAGGATAGGTTGTCAAAAGGAGTAAGGATATGGGGAAGGCCTCTCAGCCTCTCCAAGAAGAAAGTCAGTCTTGGTCTGGTCTATAGTACTTAGAAGTAGCAAACAAAGACTGATTACAAATATATTTTAAGTTACTGGAATGAGATAAAAGAGGAATACTTAGCTCTTATTTGTTAAAGGAGTGTAGAAGACTTGTTGCTGATGCGGCTGATGTAGAAGACTTCTTGCAATGTTTCAATCAGGGGTGGAGTGACTGATGTAGAGTTCCTGTAGCCTATGATGCTTGGCATGCATCTGAGAGAGAGAGAGAGAGAGAGAGAGAGAGAGAGAGAGAGAGAGAGAGAGAGAGAGAGAGGTCAAATTCCAAGTTTGTGATCTAGCATCCAGTGCTGTGACTTAGAGAATTCACCTTTAGGTTGTTTTAATCAACTGACGTTGATGATGCCGCTGGCGTCGGCCGACAGGTAACTGACATCGATGGATAGAAGATGGGAAAAAGGCTATTTTTAGTCTTCTGTCGATTCCTTTGTCTGCTGAGTTTAATTGTCATTGGAAAATGGTCAAAGGCAGGTTTAATAGGCATGGGGATTAGTGAGAGAGTTGGAATGATTAGTCATAGGGTAATGAATGAGGGTATCCAAGGGTGAGGAATCCAAGGGTGAGGTGTCAAGGGTGATGTGTCAAGGGAGGTGTTATTAATTTAAAACAAGTTATTATTTTAAATTAATAAGTATGTGGGTTAGGAATGTGTTAGAAGTGGACCAAGGGGACCAAGGGGGGGAGTCGACCAAAGAATAGACATGATTTTGGTGTCTACAATAACATTAAATGACCTATGATATACCTTATGACAAAATATTAAACCCCATAAGGCACTTAAAATTCAATTTTTTTGCCAAGCATGCCCCAATTTTACCTATAAGTCAAATTTGGTCAATAGTAACCTCTTTTTATTTTCTTTCCTAGCCTTCTTTCTATTGGCCCTCTCTTCTATAGCCTTATTTTCCTCAACTACCTTTTCATTGGCTTCAACTCTCTTAATATATTCTTAAGTCATGTTGAATTGTTTCATATTCTCTCTTTTTCTCTCTAACGCTATTGCATTTATAATTTCTACCTCACTAAATACTAGTTTCCTCCACACCTTTCTCTTTTCCTCTTTAGTTTGTGGAGGTTGTGTGGAGGGCTCTTTAGATGAGGACCTTTCTAGCTTCTCTAATTATCTAATCATGGTGGTAGTGTTGACTTGGAGGGTTTTTTGAACTTCCTCAGTGCTGGGCTTCTCTCCTACTTCTTCTTAGACAATATAGACCTTTGTCCCTTCTTCCTCTACCTTTTCCTCCATTTCCTGCATGTGGGTCTATTCCACCTCTATTTCTACCAAGGTTATTTTTATCATGATAATGGTTCTTGGAATTCTTTTTCTTCTCGTTCTTATTGGAAGAACTAGTATTTGGTAATAACATTACATGCTTTTTCATTGGATTTGAGGGGGTTGGTTCTTCATTGAATGTGATCCTTGGCTTGAGGCACTCTAGAACTTCTTCAAGTATCTCTCCCCACTTTTTCTATGGATATTTCTTCTATGCTACTGGTGCTAACATTCCTTCTTTGTCGATCTAGAGGGGGTGATTGTTATGCTTCCTAGGGTTGATTCCCTTCTTCCTTGGCTTCATCTCATAATAAAGATTGAATATGTGCTCCATGATTTCACTTTAAAGGGGATGGAGGTCTATGTGATCCTAGCCATCCTCATCATGCTTTATAGCTTTCCCTCCTAGGAACACATACTAGCTTCATAACTTTCTCCTTTTCAAATCCATAACCTTCATTAGGATGTTTAGTTGTTATGCATTTGTAATTTTCCTTAGCATATCCCTGAAGTACTTCATGAAAAATGTGTAAGAGAGTTTAAGCTAGCTTGAATGGTTTCTATATATGAGTGCTAGGTGCATTACACAGAAGTGTTGCATGACAGTGAAGGTTACCATTCCAAACATGTTTTAAGGAAGCTCCTCAAGGATGCACCATTCTAACCTAAATTCCTTAATGTATTGGGTACACCACCCCATCACTCAGGTCTTGTATTTTTGGGAGAAGAAAAGTAGGTAGGTGAAGTCCTATGAATTCAATACTAGATAGTATTTGTGCACTAGGAAGACCTAGAGGTTGTCTTCATCATCATCAAGCACACTGATCTCCTCCACAACTATTAATATTAATAAAAACCCCTAATTAAAGGTCTCCCATATATTGTGATACTCAAACATATTCTTTACCATATCTTTAGTAATGAATTTCGTTGTGTTAAACTTGACCCCTTGCACCATGTGGTGAGAAATGCAAAAATAGGCTTTGTTGATGTACATCTATCTCCCATTGAGGAAAATCTTAGAGCTCATGAGGCATGTTATGGCCCTCATGTCAAGGTCCTATATATCCTTTATTGGAAACATGAATCCTCCCTTGTAGTACCCAAGGAGTTTCATGACCCTTTCTACTTCAACATTATCTGCCATAATTCGATGGATGTCTACACTAGAGTCTAGGAGCCTAGTGATTTTACCAATTAGGCACACTAATATATACATGAACCTCCCTATAAATTAGTAGTCTCCATGGATGTGTAAGAGGAGGAACTTCTTGAGTTTTTCTATCTTCCTAAAACATGACAATTCATAGAGCTAAGTTGTGATGGTGGTTATAAGCCTATCTCGGATAGAGACATCAAACAATGTTGTGCCTACCTCTATCTTTTCCATCATGTCAACCACCCAATCTTGGTTGATTTATTTTTCATTACTTGGGGTATGGTGGTTGTATTATTTTAGCCTATAGGTGTGTGCAAAAGAGACCCATGTTTCTCCAAATAGGACCTCTGAGGGAAACTGCATCTCTCTATAAGATATTTTTGCAAGTGCCTCAAGGTCAATCTCAATGATGTTAACCCCTTCTACTTGATGCACTTTATTATCTGTAATGGCTATTTCCTCTATTGTCTTTGCTCATTTTATGTCCTTTTATGCCTGAAATGGACCAAAACTCATTTGTTTCTTCCCTATTCTAAATTGGATAGTGTTGAAGCATGGTCTATTGATTGTGCTAAAGCCTTTCATGTTTCTTGGTGATTCTCATAATCACAGGGTATATGTTTGTGAATTTATCTCTCAATCTTTATTTTCCATTAATGGTAGCCTTGCCATCTCTTAGTTTTCCTACTATCTAATTCTCTGGTAATTCTCTCTCCCCATGCCTCTATTTCAAACTCAAACAAAATGAAATCTCCTCTCCTACTTAGTCATTCTCATTTGGTGGTCATGGGTGATCAAGGTTTCATTTGGGTAGCATTTTTTCACTTCAACTCTAGTTTAGATTTGGTTTTGCTCTACATCTCTAGTTCAAATTAACTTAAGGTTTGTAACCTAAACTAGTGTGTCATTGACCTCTTTATACCTTAAACTCAACTACCATATTAATTGTAGGTGAGTAATGACATGACAACACCTAGATTTATTTAAATCTACTAAACCCATGAAATATAAAAGAATCTACCACAACTTATGCATTTAACACATATATTTATGCCTTTTCCATCACCTCATTAAATTATCTAAATGGTATTTTTGGTGAAGTGATAAGTGTTTTCAAATAGTCACTTCCCACCTATCATTGGGTGGATGACAGCTTATCTAGATGATTTTCCTCCTATGCTTTATTCACCTTGGCATGACCTCCACCTTTCTTATGGAAACCTGAGTGCAATGCCTCATATACACATGATTCAATCTCCATGGTTTTATTTTTCAATGTTGTACTTTCTAGCAAGCATGCTTCTCTTTCACTGGTTGATGTCTTTGAGCTTTCATCTCTTGCCTTGGCCTATCTTACTTGATATAAATGACTTACACTAGTCTTTCATCACTTCATTCTCTATTTTTATTATGCACCTATCATCTTATGCACCTTCCTTTCATTTAATGTGCACTAGCATCCTATGTGCCTCTAATTGTTACTTAGTACTCATATTTTCAAAGTTTGGTGAACTCCATACACCTATAAACTTAGGTGTCTAACCTTGGGTACTTATAAAACAACCTCTCTTGACTCACTCGACTGGTATTATGCATAGAAGTCCCATAATATTTCTCCTATGGGCCTTAAAGTGACACTTATTCACCCAATATGAACAATAACATAAAATAACTCAATGTATAAAGAAACATTTAGATTATGCCAAACTTTATTCTAGTTAGCACAAAATAACTGACTTGTGACTAAAAAGTTGATGTCTAATGGCACAAGTGCCATCTTATTATCTATATGGCTTTAATTAGTTTGCATTGAAATTCCTAGGGAGAATTTTTTTAGAAAAAGTATGCATCTTGCATGCACTAGTTTCTAATATACTATGAATGATGTAAGGTCCCATCCACCTGATTTGTAACTTTCCCAAGTGTTTAAGGTA
Source organism: Torreya grandis (assembly GCA_037957365.1). Lineage (NCBI taxonomy): Eukaryota > Viridiplantae > Streptophyta > Pinopsida > Cupressales > Taxaceae > Torreya > Torreya grandis. The sequence goes on along the minus strand of JARHVA010002892.1, from coordinate 1,676,938 downwards.
CTTGGAGTCATAGAGCAAGATGGATGTTCCTTCAGTCAGTAACTTATACTTAATATGCTTGTCATGCCAAAGCTTATGACATGCCTTCTCTATCTGCTAGCTCCACCTTACTTGGGCATGCATCTCATCTAAGCACTCCAAGTCATCTAGTCTTGCATTCAATGATTCTTGGTCATCCAAATGACCAATGTGAATAATGTGCAATGATGGCACTATGAAATCCATTTATAAAACCACCTCTATGCCAAACAGTAATTAGAATGGTGTGGTCTTATTTAGGCACTTATAAGTTATGTGATATGTCCATAGTAATGCTGATACTCAACCATCCCAATATTTTTAACCAATTTTGCATATCTTCATGAGGTATGCCCCTAGTATCTTATTGAATACCTCCACTATGACATTTGCTTGTGGATGATAAGGGGTTATCCTATGGTGCACCACCATGTATTTGGTCAGTAGGACCTACATAGTTTCATTGATGAAGTGTGTGCCTCTTTTGATTGTCAAACCAAGTGGGTAGAAATAGAGACTTATGATGTTCTCCCATATGAACCTTACAATAGTGGTGGTTGTGTAGTTTTGGGTTGTGTTGCCTCAACACACTTGGTGAAATAGTCAGTGGTTGTAAGAATATATTTTACACCTTTGCACCTTGCTACAGGAGTGATCAACCCAACAAAATCAATGGCCCATTTTTTAAATGGTACCTGAAGAAGAATGAGGATGAGAGGCATCTCATCTCAGTGATTGGGCTTTCCTATGCACTGATATATGTCACATGCCTTGGTAAAATATTTTGCATCTTGAAATAGACTTGGCCACCATAAGCCTAATTGTAACACCTTGTGCACCATTGCATCTCTAGCACAATGGCCTCCCACTATCCCTTAATGATTTTCACATAAAAGAGAGTCTCTTTCATGTTATAAGACATAGTGACATAGGACTTCATCTCAACTCAATTTATACAATTCCCCACTAATGAGCTATAAAGGGGAAGTGCGAACTACAAGCTATTTATTCTCTTTAGTTGTCATAGTCCGGGGCATAAATCTAGACATTAGAAAAATGTTTATCTATGTTAAGTCCTTAAGGACACACTAGAATCTATAAAATTGTGCATCTGACATGTCATCCTTAATAGGTGTTACCTCATCATTAGAGTTGATGTGGGATAAATGGTCTGGGCCCAAGTTCTATTTTCTAGGTTTTATGATAATGGAGAAATAGAATTATTGCAATAGAACTATCCATCTACAAAAGTGAAGATGGGCTTATTCACAAGGTACTTAAGTGCCTCATGATCAGTGAAAAAGATAAAGGGTGTTGCCAAAAAGTATTGCCTAAATTTCTACAGGGCATAGACCATGGCTAACACCTCATACTTAGTTGTTATATAGTTTTGCTTTTCTTGGGTAAGTTTTTTTCTTGTGAAGGAGATGGGATGATCCACTTTACCCTCATCATATTGCACCAGAATGGCACCAATTGTAGATCCAAATGAATCAACATGGACATGGAATGGATTTGTCCTTTTGATAAATTATAAAATAGGCATGCTATCCATTTTGAGCTTTAGGGTTTCAAAGGCATCCTATTGTGCTACACCCCAATGAAATGGGATATCCTTATGCAAGAGATCCTCTAAAGCACTAAAATATTTGCATATCTCCTTATGATTTTTTTATAATATTCATAATCACCAAGAAATGTATAAACATCTTTTTGTGTTGAAGGGGTCTAGAGCTGAATGATTATTTCAAACTTCATGAGATCAATGAGAAGACCATCTTTGTAGATGATGTGCTTGAGAAAGGTTCCAAATGGTGTTGTGAAGATGCACTTCTTAAGGTTTAGGGATATCTATAACTAATTATAACTTTCAAACATGAGGCATAGGTTGTCATGATGGTCCTTCATTATTCCATACATAGTCCAATCATCTAGGTATACTTGGAGGAACTTGTGGATGAAGCCCTTAAATGTAGTGATCACCACTCTAAAGAACCAAACTAATGCATTCTTGATTCTAGGGCATCATGTTATATAAAAAACAAACTAATTCAATTGTAAAGGTATTTTTAGGCTTGTCCTCTTCAATATGGACTTGATGGTATCTAGAAAACCCATCAGTGAAGGTGTAAATCTCATAGCTTATAATGCCATCCAAGACTTTGTCAATGAATAGAGTCAGGAAGGTGTCAATGATGTAGATAATGTTCAACAATGTATAATTGATGTAGATACAAGTGTATCCATCTTTATTTATGATAATGACCATGGCGCCTACCCATCCAGATTCATACACAAGGTAGATGACACCTATGACTAACATATCATTAATCTCTATTTTGACCTTAGCATGGAGATTGGGGTTCATTCTATAAGGGCATTTCTTTATAGGTATTGTGCTATCCACTATATTTATAATCATTTTCCCAAGGGATGTCTGGGTTCCATTAATGTCTAGATAATTTTTAGGGAACAAGTCTTGGAACTCTTTTAGGAGATCCATAATTTGTTCCAACTCTATGCTAAACTAATATGCACCCAAAATAGCCATCTTTGGTTCCCCTTATGAGCTAATGTCTACCTTGGTAGTTTTGAATGGTTTGGGGTAGGGATCATTTCTTTCCTAATGGAATTCATTGGATTATCTAATCCCCTTAGTTATTTCTATGAAAATATGAGTAGGATCTTCTACATTAGGGTTGCTATCATCCACTTGGCACACTAGCTTCTTTTTGCCTGTTAAAGTCATCTAGTTGCACACCTTCCATGTTTCATCATCTTCTTTACCTAAGTCACTATTGAGCACTTGTTCTTAAAATAAAGTTAGGAATACCACTCCTTTTTCCCTAAACATGTTTTTGAGGTGCTCTTCTAGGATTGCAGTGTCCTCAAACACTGGCCTACAAATTAATTGTAGTAGTTTGATCAATTATATGTTCTATGAAGAAAAAAAGGTGTGCATGAACCACTCCATAAGTACATCCCAATTTTCTATCTCATAGTGAATTTTATTTATAATGTACCATGCTCACTCCCATGTCTTTAAGGTTTTGTAGAAGGCATGCATCCATAGATTCCTTGGGGTGTTCTCACTGTAGATAGTCCATGTTTCTTCACATAAGTGCACATGTGATACTAGGTCAGAATTACTAGAGTAAGTAGAGATGTCTTGGTCCTCATTTATTTTCCCAAATATAGTTCATATGGATGCTTTCACATCTTGCAAAATTGGCAAGCTAGGCCTTTGCATTTCCCACTAACAAGCAATAGTGTTCCTCAAAGTATACACTAGTGCACCCATATTATCTACCTCCTTTGGGATGCATGATTTGAGGTCATAGACATAATCTTCCATATGTTTTATCCCCTCATATATTGGTAGCACCAAAATTTTACCTTTTCTCAGGTAAAAGACTCTCTTTCCCTTCTTCCTTTATAAGGGACCCATATTCTTGAAGTGTGATCAATCTGCACCTAGCCAATCCTCATAGATTTTGATGACTTTACATGCAATAAGTAACACCTAAAACTAGTGGTTTCATAAGATCATTTGACCCATAATTTTAAAGAAGCATCGATGGTGTCTGAGGCTAATTTTATATCTTCCTAAGAAATCACTCCTTGATCATTAGGGTTGAGAATCTTAGAGCCTTACATCATGATGTTATATATATGGTTGATCTCATCCTCAATATTAACACTCTCTATGTAGGGGGTCCTTGGTAACTTGATATGGGCATCATTACCCTCTCCTTTCCATTTTTAAAGTTCATATATCACCTTTTAAAGTGCATATCTACATTATTTGCATAACACCATAGCCTCCCCAAGAGAACTAGATAATTGTCTTGCTCTACCAACTCGATCACTTCAAAGTTAGGTAAAAAATTAGCACCCATGATATCTATGATGACACTCTTTATAATTCTAATTGGTTTTTCTCTAGTCTTGTTGGCCATAAAAATCACATGAAGGGGAGGCCTTAAGGTTGGCCTACACATCTTCTCCTATGCATTCTTGGTAAAAATATTAACCTCGACACCTGTGTCTATAAGGACCTCACATAAAAATCATCCATCAATGGTGGTATTCATAAGGATTTCTTGATCATACTCCACATTTTGTGTATGCCTCACTTCTCATTCTCTCTCCTTGTGTGGAATGAAAACTTCAACTAGGTTTTGCCTTTGTGTTCCAAGAGCAAATTATTCAATAGGGGTAACATCCCTTCTATCTATAAGAGGTGTAAGATCTCCATTAACTCTTAGATTCCAATCTCCTAACCATATTTATTATTTTGGGAGGATTCAACCTATGCCTCTAGGTCTCATGATAGTATATCTCTCCTTTCAAGTTCTGAATCACACTCATAGCTTACTGTAATACATATTTTTGGCATGCAAGGGTTTAGGTAAGGTATAACTTTGGGTTTAGAATAAATTTTGGGCTCAATGTGGATTTGTTACCCATATTCTAGGTGCAACTCTACTACTAGCATAATTGGTGGTTGAGTGGTGAATCTACTATGAGTTGCCTACACTTTAATTGGCTCTGTATAGGTTGGTTGCACCTTTAAAGTCCATTTCTTTATTTTCAGCTTGCACCTAATCATTCTTGTGCCCTTATATATGGCAAGCCTACCTTGGGTCAATTTTTTGTATAATTTGGGTAATTATTTGACCTTATGTATTTCTCAACAATAACCACACATTGGATGTGTAGGGAAGTCATGTTAATAATGCCCTATTGAACCACACTTGTAACATGAACATGGTGGGAATATTCCTCACCATATCCTCCACCTTGCCCTATGGATCTTCTTTGCATCCCATAGCCTAAATTATATTAGACACAGCCTTCATTTACTTCATTATTTTTCCCTTCAACTACTATAGTTTCCTATCATACACCTCTCTCCATATTCTCATGCATCTTATTAATCACTCAATAGTCAATTGTAGTATGAGTGTAAACATCACACAGCTGGTAATATATAGTTGTGTTAACTTTAATGGAATATTTCAAAAAAGGGTAGTTACAAACATCATGCACCTTATGAACAAAATCATAACTTAGAATTAATGTGCAAACATTCATTTGAGGTAAATTATTCCTTTTATGGCCTTCTATCTCACAGTCAGTGCCCCATAATCCACTTCAAGCATCTTGCACTAAACTAGTAGTAAAATTTTGGATTTGGTTAGCCATAGACATAATATGTGCCTCCATGAATGGGATAATTATATTATCAATACTACCAACTACATTTATGAGTGTGGCTTTAAGTGTTTCACAAGGGTTGGTGAATGTCTTCATGGATAATGCTCTTAGAAATGGTATTAGCAATCCCCCAATGAACCATTGCACATGTTGGGAGGGGTTAATGTCATAATGAAACTTGGAAATAAATGTTTTAAAACTAAAATCATATAGGTGCACACTTTTTGAGAGCCTTTGGTTAATCTCCTTGAGCACGGTGATGCTTTTTTATTCAAACTCAAGTATGTCAAATTCTTTGAGGAATTATTTCTTCAAGGTGTCATAGTCAATCATAGCATAGTTAGGATCAAATTTTTTATACCATGTATGATTATGATCAAGCATATTTATCACAAATTATGTTTTTTTATTCTCTGACTAGGTTATACCCTAAGCGTACCATTGTATTCCACATTTTTTCACATGATCTGAAACATTTTACACATTGTGATACTCTGATAAGTGCATGGCCATCTCATAGTAAATAAGTTTTGAGGGTATAACTATCATTTGAGGAATTTGTTTATAGGTGTTTGTCTTGGTGGTGGTCCTCCAACTCCTCAAACCACTAGGTTAGGCATTGGTGCCATTGTTAATACTAGCAACATTGATGTCAAAGGAGTGGTACTACTTATGGTACTAGGCCACTTCTTATGGGTTGTTACCTAGTATACACAACTGACATTAGCTGAACTAGAATTCTTGACCTAATGTTATGTATTATCGAGCTAGTGTCCAAAGGTATCTAAATATCCTTGATCAATTCATCATAAGGAACAATTTTTTCAATCATAAAATTATACTCTAAGTTAAAAAAAAGGTCAAAGGTAATGTTGATAACAAGGTCAATTATCACTCTTATTTCTTCTTATGGGGGATCTAGCACATAAGCTTATACCACAAGTTTAAAGAGGTAGGCACTTTTGATGCATATTCAGTGGTCAAATTATATGTCAACCCAAATCATTCTACATCTATCAAATATTGATCTTGATCTATGGATTTAATGTTTCTCTCCTCCTGGTGCTATTGCAATTCAAGAGATCCTTCCCCATACCATTCTCACTTATTATGAGTTCTCTTGGCACTTCCAGGTTCCAAATCTTCTATCAATCTATACATTCTCTTATTATAAGTCTATTTCTTGATCTCTCAAGTGTCAATATGCTCATTCCCTTCCATTACACTTCACCTACACATCCCCTTCTTCCCTTTTGAACTAATCATATGTAAAAGGACTTTAGCCTTCCATTCTCATGGTTTAAAAGTCATAATCCACCATCAAATTATTAGAGGTACAATCACTGGGGGTGAATCAATGATCCTAAAAATTTAAATTACAGTTATATCCCTTTAAAAATATTAAACAATCAACATTTATCAACTTGATCAAACAACATTAACAAGAGAGATCATTCATTCAATGCATCTACAAGATCAACCACATAACACATAGTTCCTATGAGAAACCTTCATGGAAAATAAAATCCACTCTCAAGTATATAACACATGGACTACTATCCTATAATAAATTAAAAACAAGAGACTGATCAACTCCTTTAGACCAACAAAACTTGATCATATCCTCCTGACCAAAGGTATTTAGCAAAACACCTATTTCACAAGGAGTAATTACCCCTAAGGAAAACCAAGTCCTTTAGACCCTCCTTTGAAAACATACACATTATAAATTATGTCTTCAACACCTAATGATGGACATATATTTTCTAACCCCTATACAAACTCTCTCTCTATCTCTATTTCACATAGGCATCCTTCTTCACTCAAATTTTCCTCATATGCACACTCAAACTTCTTCATATATACTAAAACTACAAGATAACTGTTTAGACATTAGAAACATGACCTATAAGTCATACACATATTCCTTAATCTAATCCACTCATTAAATCATCAACTAGGCACTCTGCCTCTCCTTCTCTCCACAACTATCGCAAATACCTTGCACAAGTCTTCTCTAAAATCTCACATACATGTCTAGAAACCAAAACATTTGGTTTCACTAAATATATAAAAATAATGAATTATCAAGTTTAAAATATTTTTTATCAAAATAAATACATTAATTCACCCTTAAGTCATCTCACATGGGTCACACTTAAGCACAATCTGCTTTCAAATAGGCCTAAGCCACTTTTAGATCCAATGGAAACCCATTCAGATCTTTAACACTTCTCTGAGGAAACTAAGAACATAAGAACACTTTATAAAAGCATGGATCCATTATAAATTATCTATAGGTCCCCTTAAAGTGTCCATATCCATCACAATACCCTTATACTTGAGCATTAAACACTTAAACAATATTATGTGCACATAGTCATTATGAGAAAACACACAATCACCTTCTAAGCCTTTGTCCATACAAAATATGATTGGTTAATTCTTCATAATTCAAAAAAATAATAATTTTTTAGTATACAACACTCCCCAATAACTAATTCATTAAGAGATATCAAAACAATCTCAATTACCCTTTTTGGGTTACTTGTAGAATATGCATGAACACATAGTCAAATATGGAGCTCAATATATTTGTCTATACACACTTTCAGATATTCAAATCCATATTACCATATGTGCTTGGATTCCTCTACCACTTTTATTTTTACACCATGAGAAAATTATACATAGATCAAAAGATATAGCCAAAATATAGAACACTAGTTTTTCCTTTGCAAATTCAAATATTCAAATACAAACAGTCATAGTTAAACCTCGAACACCATGACCACATTTCATGTCGTCAATGCTTAGATTGAACACACACCGTTGATCTTGTTTTATCTTTAACACATAGTGTACCAATGCCCAAATGTTAAACATCTGACAGTTGACCTCATCTTATGTAATTTGGAAACTTTGACTCAGTGCACTCCATCGATATTCTATACACATTTCAGTCTTTAAAAAAGATAAATAACTATAACTTTGACCTCTTAACTTTAATACACATACTTTATCTCCATCTATATGATCTGTTGCTCATCATTGATACTTGGAAGAAGCTCTATCTTTATCTCTGCTTAGTATTAAACATAGAAACCTTTCTACCATCTCACTACTTCCTGACATCTTGGAGAAAATGTGCATCATTGATCTCTTCAAGAGTTGATCAAACATTACCTTGTGAAAAATTGACCAAGTATGGGGACTATTGCAATATATCTAAGTAGCTAACTTTGAACCTCAATAAAGTCTTTTATGCTTAAATGTATGATCTGAAATTTGGGCCATATGATCTCACATAGGAGAATTCAAACATATATCAAATTGATCTTAAAACCTTCACATGAGTGAGACATACTTCCATTAAAATGCATTGTCAAAATTTTCTTTCACAGAGCCAACTATGTCAAAAATTGCTTGGGAGGCCAACTTTGTACTTGCATAAATTTTGTTGTGCTTTAGTGCATGACATGAATTTAGCATAAATCAACTAGGCTCAAAAATAAACAAACCCATATGATAACCTTCTCCTAAAATTTCCACACATGAAATATATGATACCATAAAAATTCTCACTCAGCTTTTTCTTACCTTATGCAAATTTGGCTAAGTATGGGAAAACACTATCAAACTTCCTAAGAGCCCAACTTTGCACTTGCATATATTTGACTATGCTTAAGAACATGACCTATGATTTAAAACATAATAACTAGGGAATAATTCAATCATAACCTTATGACCAAATTCCCTTGACTCATCCACATGTGGCAATGGTGATGTCAACAAATTGCCTACTCAGATTTTATGCCATAGAACCAAAATGTCTAGATGAAAACTATGAACTACCAGATTAATTCCACTCATGCACACAAGCTCTCCAATCATCCTTAACCATTGATAAGACCTATTTCACATACTCTAATCACCATACTCATCCCTAAGCATCTCTAATCATTCCAAAACTAAAGATCAACCAAACCTCCTTTAATCACACTAGGACAATCACATTGCAGACTTTATCATTATTACTCAGGGTATCAGATCACTTCATCCAATCACCATGACACCATGCCATTACTATAAACTCTCCAAAAATATCCCCCTTTGTCATTGATGTCAACAAACATCATTCAACTCACCTTCTTTATCTTCAAGCACTCTCACAATAGGAACTTTCTCCACCTTTGACATAATGACAAAGCGGGCACCACTTGATCTTGAGGATGTAAAAATACTACCAATAGGAGAAGACCATCTTATAAGGATAACACAAACTCCCCCTACCTTGACCTAGCCTCTTTTTTCCTTGACAACTTCCTCTTACTCTATGCCAACACTCTCTTCAACCAAGCATTACAACCAATGAAGAAAGAACACACAAGAGAACTAAAATATGATAGAACTCACCAAGAAACATCTGAGAGGGACTCCCCCTCATATTTTTAATCCATTTCAAATTTTATCATCTTTATATCTCCACACACCATTAGGAACCACCATATAGGCTTACTAGCCTTCTCTCTCAAATCATCTCAAAGACCACCAACAAAACGTCATGCCACACACAAATATAAGAAACATGCTCTAAAATAACTTGAGAACATACCTTAAAATACTCATGACTTGATATTTTGGAAAATACACACAACTTCAAGACCTAAAACTTCATATTTGGATCACTCTCATATGCCCCCTCAAGCACACCAATTTGAAACAACTAGCTCATCCTCTGAAATATACTTCTTTCACAAACCAACTACCTAATTAGGCCTCCAACTTGACAAAATTGAATAACTTGAGAACCACAAACCTTCAAATCTCTATGAATATTTATTTAACAACCCATTTTTACCATTCAACATATTAATAAGCCTTAGACCTCAACTCATAAAGTAAACCATTTTTTTAATAGAGACCAAAACCCTAAAATCTCAAAACAAACAATGTCAACATAGCACCTTCTAGTCAACATCTACCTTTGAAACTTCTTGTACACCTAGAGACAACCATTACACACTTCTGGACCAAAATTTGAGCTTCCACACCATTGGGAACCTTGAATTCCTATAGCCCATTTTAGGACATGCAAGCTCTTAACCACAAAATGGGAAACTCAAGAGCTAAAAAAATCCAAATTGACTCCAACATATCTTCATATCACAAACCACCTAGAGCATGATCTAATAAGCTCAACAAACCTTTCTATGCAAAAATATTATCTTGACAAATCATAAATCATCCTTTTCCATCTGGGAACCTTCAATTTGACCTTGTAAACTACTCCATATACAATTATCAACATCATGACATCACCTTATCATATTTTCCACCTGGAGATACTTGTTCCAACTATGAATAATCAACTCTAGTCTTCTAAGGCCATCTCAAGAACACCACAAAAACACTTTCTTCTCCACTAAAAGGAGTGTCTTAAGAAGTATAGATAGAGACATCCTTTGTACCAATATCCTCTAAAACAAAGTGAAGATAAGAGTGGCCCACATCTCCTCAATAGCCATTAGAATCCTCTTATAGCTATAATACTTCTTGTTCTTCTTTTCTTTAGTATGAACTATGATAACTAGTTCCTTTTTTATATGACTCTCCTTATCTTCTATGATAGAATTGAAAACACATGGAGAAACTATGGAATCTTGGCATACCTTTTCATTTGAAGCATTAACCTTATAGCTTGGAACCTCATCACTAGGTAAATATAATTGATGTTCTTTACATGAAGCTTACTCAACAACAATAGGATGTTCACTTGGATCCATACACATCTCAGGACTAGCCTCAACCAATACCTTGGTCTACTACTTGAGCTTGGTCTTTTCATTCATAACATGAGTAGTCAATGAGAGATCTTGGAAATATTCACTTTTTGAAGCATTTTCCACCATATCAAATAGATTACTTGGACCTATAGTCTCATCAGGACTCACACTTCCCATCTTTAGATTCCCTGAGTTAACTTCCCTTCTTCCTTACACTCTAGGATTTTGATTGAATCTATTTTGTCTTAATGGCCTTTGCTTTTAGAATTTAGCAATGTGACCTATTTATTCATAGTTGTAGCAAACCATACCCCTTGATGGAAACTTAGTTTGTCTTACCTTTTTCAGAAAAAAAAATATCAATGTGTATAAAGTCATGACAACTAAAACAAACTACTCTTTTTTAATAAGACTTACCTTGCCTTTCCTTATTTGGATAATTCATAAAAAAATGTCCTTCACTAAGATAGTTGAAGAAATTAACCTTGATCACACCTTTTGACTCATGACCCCCATCATAGTTCCATGAAAATTCATTTTTAACAAGTCTTCTACACTCTCTAGCTCTATGCCTAAATTGATTACAAGTATCGCAGTAACTATTGAAATTTACATACCTCATGGCATTTGGTTGTCTGATCTATTTTTTAGTCATTCTTATAGCACCTTCATTCCTTATCTGACAAGTTTTATTCAAAGGTTGATTGTCCTTGTTCACATTAGTCTTCATCTTGTATTGAGTTGTAGTCTCTGGTTATTCTTTGTATCCAAGATCAGTCTTATCACTTGCATGATTTTGATCATTCAAAATGTTGTATAGATAACTTGAGATCTTTTCAAATCTCATAAGTGAAATTACCTTACTAGATACCTTCTCAAACTCAAATTTCAATGACTCATTTTCAATTACATACCTTAAACATTAATCTTCTTTAGCTTATAATCTTGTAGATAGGATTTCCAATTGACAACTAAGATTCTTAACCATATATTCATGCTCCTTGTCATCTTCATCCATTCTTGCCTCAAACTTATTGAATTTGTCCTCAAATTCCTTGATTTTAGGTTTCATCTTCTTATTGATCTTCTTCTCAATCTTTAGTTTTTCATAAGCATTAGTCAATGTAGTCTCATAGTCTACCTCAACTTTATCATTATATGAATCACTCCAAGTAGACCCCTTTTGATGTGAGAAACTACCTTCCTCATCCATGAATAGATCTTCATATTTAACAAGAACATCATCTTCATTATCAAAATCTGAGTCACTGACTTCACTCTTATCTGATGAGATGCAATCTTATTTAGTGTAAAGACTCTTCTTGTCCTTGACTTACTTCTTATTATTAAACCTTCTAAATCACCTTTTAATTTTATCAAACCTAAATGTTCTCTTTACATCATCATGACCTTGATCATTATCTTCATCATCATCCTTCTTATACTTATGAGGTAAATTATTAGCAAAATGTCTGATCTCACCACAAGTGAAGTATTTATGGGGTAGTTTACCTTTATACATTCCTAAACCTATTCTTAATTTCATTGAAATAAAAGTAATTAGTTCATCCTCAAATATATTAGGAATGCCATCCTCTTTGGATTTATTACCTTGAAATTTCTTCTTTGTCTTCATTTCAATTTTAAAAGTTGCTTCCTTCTTTGGTGTTATATTATCATTCTTCTTTATCTCATAAGATGTGACGATGCCATGTAGTTCATCCAACTTTAGCTAAGATCATGAATTTATTATAAAGTGAATAACCTAAGATCAAACTTGAGGGATATATATCTTAATACCTTTTAAACTATAATATCTTCTTCAAAGTTCTCTCCAAGAACTTTGATGATATTCACAATCTCATCAACTCTCTGTAGAAAGGATGCCACAATATCTTATTTATTCATCTTGAGAATTTCAAATTGCCTTATATGAGTCTACAAATTATCAAGATTGACCTTTGAATCTCCTTCATAAATTATCTAAAATTTATCCCATATTTATTTAACATATTTATAATGGATGACCTTTGTGTATTCAGTGTTTGAAAGAACACAAGTGATAGCATTCATTGCCTTGGAATTATTCTCAAACAAATTCTTGTCTAAAATACTAGATGGAGGAATAATAACAACATATCTATCTACAATAGATTACCAAACATCAAACCCTAGATATATAATGTATGTCCTCATCCTAGCACTCGAAAATATATAATAGGATCCATTGAACATTGGTTATTTCTTAATAGAGAAACCACCTTGATGACTACCCATATTGTACCTTGAATCACCTTCAAGATGTTAAGCCTTTGCCAAAGGACCTACTCTGATGCCAATTATTAGAGGTAAAATCATTGGGGTGGGTGAATTAGTGAAGCTAGAAATTTAAATTATAATTGTATCCCCTTCAAACTATTAAACAATCAACATATATCAACTTGATGGAGCAACATTAATAAGATATTTCATTCATTCAATGCATATACAAGTTTAAACACATAAAAAATAGTTCCTATGGGAAACCCTCACGGGGAATAAAACCCACTCCCAAGTCTAAAACACATGGAATACTATCCTATAAGAAATTACAAACAAGAGACTGATCAACTCCTTTAGACCAAAAAACCTTGATCATATCCTCCTAACCAAAGGTATTTAGTGAAACACCTATTTCAAAAGGAGAAACTACCCCTAATGAAGACCATGTCTTTTAAACCCTCTTTTGAACACCTCCACCTTATAAATGATGTCTTTAACACTTGATGAGGGATATGTAGTTTTTAACCCCTGCACAAACTCATTCTCTATTTATCTCATACAAGACTCTCACATAGGCATGCCACAATCTCTATCCTTCTTCACTCAAACTATCTTCATATGCACTCTAGAACTCCTTTGCATATCCTTAAACTGTAAGAGCACTATTTGGACATCAAAAAATTGACCTACAAGTCATACACATAGTCATCAATTAGATCCACTTATTAAGTAATTAATTGGGAATTCTACCTCTCCTTCACTCTACAACTCTCACAAACACCTTGCATAAGTCTTATCTAAAATCTCACACATAACTCTAGAAACCAACACATTTGGTTTCACTATATATAGAGAAATCATGAATTATCAAGTTCAAAATATTTCCTATTGGCCATAATAAATACATCTCACATGGGTCACACTTAATAATAATCTAATTTCAAATAGGCCTAAGTCACTTTTAGGTCGTATGGAGACCAATTAAGCTCTTTTACACTTTTATGATAAAATTAAGAGCATAGGAGTCTACAACTTATCAAGCTTGACCTTTGAACCTCCTTCATAAATGATCTAAATTGTATCCCATATTTATTTATCATATTTATAATGGATGATCTTTGTGTATTTAGTGTCTAAAAGAATAAAAGTGATAGCATTCATTGCTTTGGAATTATTCTCAAACAAATTCTTATCTACAACACTAGATGGAGGAATAATAGCAACAACATATATATATGCAATAGATTACCAAACATCAAACCCTAGATACATAATATATGTCCTCATCCTAGCACTCAAAAATACGTAATAGGATCCATTAAACATTGGTGATTTCTTAGTAGAGAAACCACCTTGATGACTACCCATATTGTACCTTGGATCAACTTTAAGATGTTAATCCTTTACCAAAGGACTTACTCTAATGCCAATTATTAGAGTTAAAATCATTAGAATGGGTGAATCAATGAACCTATAAATTTCAATTATAATTTTAGCCCCTTAAAACTATTAAAAAATTAACATATATTAACTTGATGAAGCAACATTAACAAGAGATATCATTCATTCAATGCATATATAAGTTTAACCACATAACAAATAGTTCCTATGAGAAACCCTCATGGCGAATAAAACCCACTCTCAAGTCTAAAACACATGGACTACTATCCGATAATAAATTAAAAATAAGAGACTGATCAACTTCTTTAGACCAAAAAACCTTGATCATATCCTCTTAACCAAAGGTATTTAGTGAAATACCTATTTCACAAGGAGAAACTACCCCTAAGGAAGACCAAGTCTTTTAGACCCTCATTTCAACACCTCTACCTTATAAATGATGTCTTTAACACTTTATGAGGTTTATGTAGTTTCTAACCCCTGCACAAACTCACTCTCTCTCTATCTCATACAGGACTCTCACATAGGCATGCCATAATCTCTATCCTTCTTCACTCAAACGATCTTCATATGCACACTAGAACTTCTTTGCATATCCTTAAACATTAAGAACACTATTTAGACATCAAAAAAATGACTTACAAGTCATACACATAGCCATCAATTAGATCCACTTATTAACTCATCAATTGGGCATTCTACCTCTCCTTCACTCCACAACTCTCACAAACACCTTGGACAAGTCTTATCTAAAATCTCACATACAATTATAGAAACCAACACATTTGGTTTCACTATATATAGAGAAATCATGAATTATCAAGTTCAAAATATTTCCTATTGGCCATAATACATTCATCTCACATGGGCCACACTTATGAACAATCCACTTTCAAATAGGCCTAAGTCACTTTTAGGTCCTATGGAGACCCATTAAGCTCTTTGACACTTTTATGAGAAAATTAAGAACATTATAACACTTTAAAAAATCATGGACCTATTCTACATGATGTATAGGTCCCACTTAAGTGTCGATATCCATCATAATACCCTTATGCTTAAGCACAAAATGCTTAAACAATATTATATGCACACAATCATTATGAGTGAACACAAAATAACCTTATAATCCTTTATTAATACAACATAAAATTGTTAAATACTTCATAATACATATACATCATCTTTATAGAGTCTACAACACTCCCTAATTTCATCAAGACATATAAAAAAAACATCAAAATGAGTTCAATTACCCTTTTCAGGTTACTTGAAGAACATGCATGAACACATATTAAAATTTGGAGATCAATATATTTATCTATACACAATTATATATTTTGAAATCCATATTTCTATATGATCCTTTTAGTTCTCTACCACTTTGATTTTTACACCATCAGCTAATTTTGCATAGATCAAAAGATATAGCCAAAACATATAGCACTAGTTTTTCCTTTGCAAATTCAAATATTCAAATGCAAACGGTCACAATTAAACATCAAACACCATTATCAAATCTCATGTCCTTGTTGATAAGATTAAACATGAATCATTTATTTTTTTTGATCTTTAACACATAGTGCACTAATGCCCAAACGTTAAACATCTTATAGTTGACCTCATCTCATACAATCTAGAAACTTTGATTGAATGTAGTTTATCAATATTTTATACATAGCTCAATTTTTAACAAAGCTAAATAGATATCACTTTGACCTCTTGAATTAGATATAATTTTTTTTATCTCTATTTGTATAATCTCATGTTCACTATTGATCCTTGGAAGAAGCTTGATCTTTATCTCTGCTCAACATTAAACATAAAACACTTACTACCATCTCAATGCTTCCTAACATCTTGGAGAAAATGTACATCATCAATCTCTTTGAGAGTTTCTAAGACATTACCTTGTAAAAAACTGACTATGGGAACCATTTCAATTTATTTAAGTAGCTAACTTTCAACATCAATAACTTCTTTTGTGCTTAGATGCATGATCTAAAATCTGGACCATATGATATCCTCACATATCATAATCCAAATGTATATTAAACTTATCTTAAACCCTTCAAATTATATATATATATATATATATATATATATATATCCATCAAAATGCCTGCTCAAAAGTTTTTTCCATAGAGCCAACTATGTCAAAAACTGCTTAGGAGGCAAATTTTGCACTTGTATAACTTTTGTTGTGCTTCAATGCATGATATAAAATTTAGAACAAATCAAATAGGGTCAAAAATAAAAAAACCCATATGATGAAATTATCTTTATATTTCCACACATTATATATATGATACAATAAAAATGATTACTTGGCTTTTTCTTGCCTTATGCAAATTTGGCTAAGTATGGGAAAACATTGCATAACTACTTAGGATCCCAACCTTGCACTTGCATATCTTTGACTACGCTTAGTGCATGACCTAGGATTTATCACATAGAAACTAGGGACTAATATGATCACAACCATATAAACAACTCCCCCTCATTCATCCACACATGATAATGGTGATGTTAACAAACTTCCTACTCATATTTTTTGCCACTAGACCCAAAATGTTTAGATAAAAAAATGAACTACCAGATGAATTATAATCATGATGCATTATAATCATGAAATATCCTACTATATGTTAACAAACTATATCTCTCCAATCATCTTTTACCATTGATATTACCCCTTTCACATTCTCTAATCACCATACCCATCCTTAAAAATCTCTAATCATTCTAAAACTAAAGATCAACCAAGCCTCCTTTAATCACACTAGGGCAAGCACATTCCACACTCTATCATTATTACTTAGGATATCAAATCACTTCATCCACTCACTAGGACACCTTTATAACATCACCATGACATTAATGACAAATCTCCAACATAATTTCTTAAGCTTTAAACTAAACTCTTTCACAAATGTGCCTCTAGGTTTTCATAGAAATGGATACTCTACTTATTTAGGGTAAAATTATGTCAACACTATGAACTCAATCACATAACTATTTAGTGCCCCTTGCCACCATTTATCTAAAAATATAGTCCAAGTGACATCTAAGTTATCAAACCTCTCTAGTTGCTCTTTCATCTAGTCAAGGCACTATTCATAGCTTCATCTTCTATGGGTCACATAGGCAGCCAACCATTGGTACATATGATCAAGTAGTTATTAAAACAGGACCTCATTACAGAGAATAATATGGGTTATTCTAGACCCACTTCCTTGGATTTTATCCTTTATAGGATATATTCTTTAGCTCAAAGATGTCTTCCACCTATTTTAGCCAACACTCAATGTTCTTGAGGGAGAGTCAAAGCATTATTCATTACACCATTAAAACAACAAAATTCAACATGGGTCTTCAAAATAGAACCAAAATACTATATAAAAGTGGGTTTCAATCTATTTATTATGGAGTTAGGCACATATTCAGTTGTCTAAATCAATTCTAAACTCATTAAAACTAGGCATAAACATAGTATGTTTCCAACATACTCAAAATTTGTCACTTGACTATGATGGAATAAATTCACATAAGGTGAAAACCTTATGCACTCACCCAAAGTGCAATAGAGAAATAATTGGGTCTTGTATTGGGCTAGTTATGTCATGGTGCAACTCATTCCTTATAATACTTGGTCATTTCAACAAAGACTTTTGTAGGTTGATTAGTGTAAGTAGTTTCTAGGCTAGGTTGATGGTCTATAGATATAAATCCTCTCTAGGGAACTAATTCTAGTCATAAGGTCACAAGCGTATATCAGTTTGGTCTTATATTTTCATGGGAACAAGCCTTTACTTCACTAAGCTTAATGTCATGCAGGTGCTTATAAAGGGTAAAGGGGTTACTTTACATCAAGTTCATACTAGGTTCTTACTTCATGTAAGGATATCATCATTGGGCCTAGGTTATTATCTATACTTAGGCCATTCCATAGAATATGCTGATTTCATCTTTTACCTAGCGACATCATTAATGATATGAACCAAAAGCTTACTTAAACTTAACATTCATATATTAAAATTAAACCATTATAACTATTGAATTAATTATGTAATTCAATAGTGATGTGAAATACATTAAATCAAAGGACACCATGTATTATTTCAACCATTCTTATTCATTACTTAAATCTTCAAATATAAAGCATAATTCATATTACATAAAATAGAGGATATAAGATAGAGTACAAGCTTTGCTAAACTAATTATCTACCTAGGGGCTCACATGTGAGCTTGGGCTTCCACAAATAGATTCATCAGGGCATCCAATCTAGTTATAATATTAATGGTAGCTATTGCATTTAGAACTAATTTCTCAAAAGCTTTGTTAAATTTTATTCATGTCCCTTTGCTCACTGGTTTGAGCTCAGCTTTATAACACACAAGAGCATCTCCTTGTCAGGGTAAAGAGTGCACATTGGGTGCTGAGTTGGAGCTTTTTTTGATCATTCCATTAGTTCCATCACCTTGTTCCCTTTAAGATATGGTCACCACATGAAGCCACTCATGAATATTCCCAAAAAAAAATTGGTCGCCAATTAATTACTTTCCAACTGGTGAAAAAATACCAAAATGGCAATCATACCAAGTGATTTACTTGTTTTGATATGTCAATAAAGTTGGAATGGATCCATACTTAGTTTAATTAGGTAACCAATAGTATATATATGATTTGGATATAGTCCAAAAAATTATAAAAAAATAGGCCAATAGATGCAATAAAATAGTTAGGGTTGTGGTAGAGAAAAGAGGTAAATATTTTAATGATATTTATTTGTTTTGTGTATAAAAAATTTAAAAACATCTCATAACTTAGATAGTTTATCTAGATATGTGTATTGATCATATGAATATTATTGACCCCATGAGGGTGAAAGTTACATGAAAGTGGTTGAGAAGAGTCTAAATAGTGTATTATAAGGATATCCAAGATAGGATATAAGGCAAAGCTAAGAGGAAATTTTATGATTAGGAACAATGGTTTTGAAGATGTTGGGTCAATTTGTGCACCCAAAATTACAATCAAGATGGTTGAGGAAGCTTCATGTGAAGAGGCTTGAGAGCATTGGTGAAAGTCATATTTCTAAGAGAGGAAAAATATATGGGGATCTATCATGTGAATAGCCAAAAAATAATTTAAAAATTATCATGGAGGTACATAGGTACACCAATGAGCAAGCTGTATTAGAAGGAAACAAGAAGAGGCTTATATACATAGATCCCAATGCTAATTTTTAGAACAACAACGTGTTTTAGAGTTGAGACCAACCCATGGGTGAAGACTATATACACATAATATTTGCATACTTTATCAATTATTTATGTTTTCTCTCTTAAAATAACCCCTCGAGTCTCAATAGATCTTAGTGCATGCCTTAAGAGGTGCATCAAGAAATGGGTGGGCAGACCATTGGTTATTCATAGGGTTATTGTCCCTATACTACAACTTACTATCTATATACCCATCTCCTAAAAAATTCCCCTAAGCTTTGCCTCCTCTTTTTCACCCTCTTATAGTCATTTTCTACCTTTATTAGCCTTTCCCTAGCCTACAATCCTTTTTTATGGTTTATGTTACATAGTTACCCCATTGAACTTGTAATGTAATTTATAAAACCTATTTAGGGTCTAAGTTCTACCCTTTCTGACCTAGACCAAAACCTAATTTGTTTTTGTCAATAATGATACAATGTAAATTAGGTTTACCTTGTTTCCCTAAACTTTTGAAAAGAATAGGGTTAGATCCATCTATATAAACACATCCATTTCATCATTTATAAGAGAAGATAAGAAGAACTATATATATATAATAGAGTATGAAATCCTAATTTATGCTCCTTAATTAGAATGATGGATAAGTAGATGAACAATATATATTGTTCACCTACTTATCCATAATTCTAATTAAGGAGCATAACTTAGGATTTCATACTCTATTTGGAGATATAAATATTTTATTGTGGAGAAGTATTTGGGAGGCATTGATAAATTGTGTAGCCTAGAGATGATTTATCCTTTTCATCCTTACATAACACAACAACCTATTGAGAAACACCTTCACCAAGGGAGAGATTTAGGCTTGATGGGTTCATCTTCAAAGGTAAGTATTCCTAACTTTATTCCTCCTTAGTAAGAGTAGATAAATATGAATTTGTACTTCTCTCCCATACATTAGGATTTCATATACATTGTTGTGAGTATATGTATTATATGAATGTTTAATTTTAATATTTATTAACCCCACTTTGTGACACAAACTTTGGTGAGCACTATATTATACTTTACTTGTTATTAGTTTAGTGAATATTAAAACATAGGACCTAGTTAGGGTTATTACATAGTTTTATTTGATTAGAGGCTTTGGAACCCTCCCTAGTGATATTATTGTGGTAAGAGATCCATTGGATAGGTCTAGTTGATCCATCTTGGTCATGAACTTGAATATATAATGTATTGACAATCAAAAGTATAAGAAGGATTCATCTTCTCTGAGCTAAGATTGATTTATAGATTAGTTACATTTCCATTTGCATACATTCTGGTGAACTTGATGTGAATCTAACCCTTGCAAGATTTATTTCACACCATCATTTTTATATAATTTTATTATATTTTTAGTACTATATTGAACTAGTTGATATATTTGTAACTTTATGTATATAGGTTTAGCACACTATTGCTTTAAAATAACTCTATTATGTTTGTGTATGTCTTCATCAACTATATCTTACTAGATTAAATAGTTTGACACATTACTCTGTTTTAGTTTTAGATTAGAATACACTGTTAAATAGGTTGACTCTCTCTACTAATTTTCTCTACTAGCATATAGGTAAACATATACTATCAAACAGGTCAACCCTCTTCCTTAGTCTTCTTCAGCATATAGGGTTTTGTAAAACTCTGTCGATCTAGTCAAACCAATTTCTATAATTTAAAAGAAGTAATTAAAACATTATAACACAACATTTGAAATATATATACCATAGATAACTTTATACAATAATCCAAGAATCCCTATAACCAATCCATATAGGTAATGTTCAACTTATAACAAGTTATATACAACTATACATAGTATACTAGTTTCTAACTTTGTAACATGATTTATCATTCCATATATACTGTATCTCTTGTACATTAAATAAATCCATTTACAACTTTATATAAAAAAACCCCATCAATATATTACTATGTTAAATGTTCAACATTTGGTATAAAAGAATCATATAATAATAGATATATTATTCCCAATTAATTACTAAAATTCACTTATAATTAGTTAACTCAACTAATATTTCATGACACATTTATAAGTGGATAACTCACAATAGTAGTGGATCTATTTGTATCATGACTAGGGTCATATGATGTGATCCTAGGAGTAAAATTACTTGCTAATCACAAGGCCAAGTTTGAATTCTACTTTAAGAAAGTTGTGTGTCTAGATGATTTTGGAAATTAGACACAAATTCAAGGTGAGAAAAGAGAGTTGAGGGTCATGCAAATTTCTGTAATGCAACTCAAGAGGGCTCACAAAAAATGGTGTGAAGCATTTATCATCAATATAAATGAAATGGAAGAACCTAAGTAACCATCTCTTGAAGATTACCCATTTCTTAAATATTTTCATGGTGTGTTTCCAAAAGAATTACTAGTTTTACCTCCTTAACATGAGTTTGATTTCTCTATTGATATAATACATGGATTAAAACCATAGTCAAAGGCACCAATAGGATGAAAACCTCTGAGTTGGTTTAATTAAAGGCTCAACTCCAAGAATTATTGTCAAAGGGGTTGATTAGGCCTAGAGTGGCACCATGGGATGCACTAGTTGTCTTTTTCAAGAATAAGGATGGTACTCTTTGACCTTGCATTGATTATAGGATGTTGAATAAGGAAACTATTAAAAATATGTATTCGATACCTCGTATAGATGATATTTTTGATCAAATGCAGGGAGAAATAATATTTTATAATATTTATCTTAGAGTAGGATACCATCAGTTGAAGATTTGGGATGAGGATATTCTAAAGACAACTTTCATAACTCATTATGGGCATTATAAGTTCATAGTGTTATCCTTTGGGTTGACTAACACACTGACAACTTTCATGAATTTGATGAATACTATGTTTAGAGATTATCTAGATCACTTTATTTTGGTCTTTTTGGATGACATTATTATATATTTTAAGAATGAAGAGGAGCACCTTCAATATTTAGAGTTGGTTTTGCAAAAATTATGGAAGCAAGAACTATATGGAAAGTTGTCTAGCTACACATTTTTCCATGAGAGAGTATAATATCTAGGACATATTATTTTTGCATATGGTATTTTTATATATCTGACTAAGATTACAACCATTGTGGAATGGCTGGTTCCAAGGAATGTCCATGAGGTAAGAAGTTTCAAGGGATTAATACATTTTTACAAGAAGTTTGTTCTAATTTTTTTTGAGATAGTTAATCTAATTACATCCTTGCAACAAAAAAACCAAATATTTGTCTGGTCAAAAAAAGTGTGAAGTATATTTTCAAGATTTGAAAATAAGGATTACTTTGGCACCATTATTGAGAGTTTTTGACCCCAATGGTCAATTTTTAGCGATCATAGATGCATCAAGAGAGGGACTAGGAGTCCTTATGTAGGATGGTGTAGTGGTGGCTTATGAATTAAGGAAGTTAAAAACTTATGAGGTGAATTATGCCCATCATGATCTTGAACTTGGAATAATTATTCATGTATTGCAATTTTGTAGACATTATTTGTTGGGAAAACCATTTGAGCGCAAGAATAATAACTTGGGACTCAAATACATTTTCACCCAACCCAATTTGAATGCTCATCAGAGATGCTAGTTAGATTTTTTATTTGACCATACTTCACCCATTATTTGCCCAAGTCTTATATTGGATTATGTGATCCATGTTATCACTACTTGAAAAGGTAAAGGTTTCTAACCTAATCCACCACCTGTTAATATACAATAGGTTCTTCTTAAGCTAAAATGTGTGATTAAATCTAAAGGATATGACTTTGTTGACCAATTGAGAAACACACATGCTAAAATCTCAATATTTGAACTTCTAAAGTAATCCACTATCTATAAGGACATTCTATATGAGGTATTGCATGAGACCCAAGTGATGAGTGATATTAAGCCAAACAAATTTTAAAGATGTCATGTAATATCTTAAAAATAATGTAAAACTCATTACCTTTGATCCAAAACATCTACCATCCTAGGATATCATTGACCAATTTTTTCCTTTGTTCATACAATTGTTTATACATAAAAAGGTAATTAAAAAGGTACTCATTGATAATTGATCAGACCTAAACATGTGTACCACAAAATTCATAAAAAATTTGGGTACTAATACCAAAATTATACAAAAATCAATCATAAATATCAAGGGATTTGATAATTCACATACCCCCTCCACCCCTGCTAATTGGCCAAATAACTTTTGATGTGATAGTGGGACCAAAAATGGTTTCAAATACTTTTCAAATAATGTCTCAATTATTACATTATAATGTGATCTTGGGTAGACCTTGGATACATACAATAGAGGCCATTTCATCTACACTACAATTATGTTTAAATTTTTTACACAATGGGACCGTATTTTCACTACCTACTATTCAAAAACCTTTTAAATTTTTTAAATTAATACATTATAGCACATATGGTATCCCTAAGGTAGTGTCACCCGAACAATGTATTCTACCTAAAAATATACACAATTTTGAAATAGGTAAGTCAACTACAATGAATATTTTATCTTTAGATATAAATAAATCATTAAACAATGAGGTGAACATGGATCCACATCAAGAAAAAGAACCATTTCCAAAGGAACCAATGATGCAAAAATTGAAAGAAAATCAAACAATTAAGCTTCTTTTATTGGTAAATACTGAGTATAAAGATGACCATGAATTAAATTATTATGATGGTGATGATGATCTATCCCATGATATGATATATGAGACATTTTAATAACTAAATTTTGATCCACTTGACCATCTTTCACATAACCTATTCACACATGTAGGTCCTAGTACATATAAGCTAAACTCACCTATAGAGAATACAAAACCAAATCAACATAAGGTAATATAAAAATGGTAGATGAGCATGTAAATTCTTGTTATTCCATACACCCTTGTTGGATTCACATATTAAGTCAACCATACAAGGGTCAAATGCAGATACATCACGTAAATAATGTGGAGGTCTCTCTTAAGATTCCACAAAAGATTCTATAGATCATAAAAATCCAATATAATATAGATATAATACTTTCCATGTTACTTAAACATATAATTATATATTTACCTTCTAACAGACATGGATTGGAGAGTATAATATTTCCTAAAATAGGATTACCATATTTTAACTATCATTAGATCATTGGCCATCATACAAATTTATGACAAGCATTGTAAAACCAAATTCAAATATATAAGAGTGAGGGTTGCATAAAAATGATGCACAAGAAGAGAAAAATAGAAATTAATTCCAAATATTCACATGAAAACCATCATGTAAAGTGACTAATGCACACATATCTAACTATTACTACTAATATTAATGGGGTCTACTGTCAACATCTCAAGTTGGATAGGAACAATTGGGATATAATTTGTAGCACCACATTTCTTCAAAAGCTAGGACATAATACAACTATATTAACATACTCTCTATTGATGCCATACTTTATTGGATACAATATAATACCCATTATCTGTGGACCAAAGTTAGTTGACCTTTTTATATGGGTAAATGGATCAACAACCAAATTTGACTTTACATCTTAGACAACAATGGTTGAGTAATATGAAACAATTGTTAGTACTAAAAAATAGTACCTTATTTTCCAAAATGACAACAAATAAATTTGTACCCCACATAATGGATATAGTACTAAGTAGATACCAATAGTGGCTAGTAGAGAATTACCAAAAAATATAGAAGAATCAGAAATAAGACAAGATAAGTAGTTTTGACAAACAAGGCAACTATGCATTAATTTAGCTCCTGAGTTTGAGGACTTGTTAAAGTAAGTGGTTCCACACCTCAAACATATTCCAAACATACCCAAAAAAATAAATAAACTTCAAAAATTCAAAAATAATTCTAGTATTTACATGTTTTATTGGCTCATTAACATTTATGTTGATAGTTCCATATTAGTAGATATCATATCATTTCTTTCTATATACACATGTTTCATACATATATAAATACATGATATATTCTCTTTCAGATGTTGGGCCTTACTTATAATCATGTAATATGTAAATTAGGTCATCCACCTATTTGATAATGATACATCTACATAATCACACACACACACACACACACACACACACACACACACACACACACACACACACACACACACACACACACACACACATTCTTTGATAATGATATGTTTATGCTAGTTGATGCTAGTTTGAGCATTTGAGTATGCTTCATTGTTTATAGGCCCCATGCCTTTGTTTTCCTCTTTGAAATTTGAATATTTCATCCTTTGTTATATGTTAAAATTTGAATATATCATTCCTTGATTTTGTGTACATTTGAATAAGTCATGTCCCTTCGATTGTGTGGTATTTGAACATGCATCTTTTTTAAGGTCTCCTTGGACCACTGTATTTTTGATTATATTTTGAGTGATCTTATGTGTGTGACTGATTTATTATTGAACTTATACTATTACTATCTAGACATTTCCATGATTAAAATCATGCATCTTATAACTTATTTTAATCACATTATTCATACTTAAATGATATATCTAGACATGTCCCTTTTATATGCTGCATGGATCATACACAAATGATATAGTTATCTTATCCATTTGAGGTAAGTAACTACCAATTTCTACTTCACCTCACCTCAAAATGAGGGACATATTAGTGGGGGCATGCCATAGAGGCATGGCTTCCACATTCTAATCATATTCAAATATATAATGGGGGCATGTTTTGGAAACATGTTTTCCACACTTACACTAGTTTTTAGTTTCATATTATTATAGGGGCATATTTTAGAAACATGTTATCCACACTTACACTAATTATTAGTTTTAGAATATAGTGGGGGAATATTTTTGAAACATGTTCTCCACACATAATTGTAAAATTGGCCAAATTACATAGTTATATGATTCATATACAAATTTATGGTAGAATTTTATACATTGGTACCATTGTTAGACATAGTTTCAACATGATACATATCTAAGTGCATATGATATAAAAATATCACTTAAAAAGTATAAAATAAATTCATATTTTAAATTTAAAACACTTTTATGGACTATCATCACCCACTAGGTTGGAATTTTATAGACTTTATTGAGCCAATCTACGGTAGTAGTTGGTTTATTTTTGGTATGATTGATGTGATTAAATCACTCAATCTTTCCAATTTATAGGTTTAACTTGATTACATCATCTAACCTCACTATTTTCATAGTGTGATTTGACTTTTTTCACTCACACTTAGTAGGTTATAAGTATGATTGGGTTTCACAGTTGAGCAAATTTTAACTGTTAGGTAGAACTCACCTTTTTTCCAAAGTTGGGGGCATGTGTCCTCTAATATCTCTCTATCTCTTTATATATATAAAATTTTATATTTTAGATTTATCCTAATCATAATTATAATTATTCATAATGATACATCTCATCAAAGAAAATTACCAAAAGGCAAGGTAATTGCATCGATACATGTGTACTCCTAAACCTTGCCTCTTTTAATTTCAATAATGTCAATG
This sequence comes from Torreya grandis, assembly GCA_037957365.1. NCBI lineage: Eukaryota > Viridiplantae > Streptophyta > Pinopsida > Cupressales > Taxaceae > Torreya > Torreya grandis. Next base: position 1,649,432 of record JARHVA010002892.1, on the reverse strand, counting down.
AATTCAATTTAATATTATATACATTGATTATATACTATAAAATGCTCTTGGTTTCAGGTCAACAACTATAAAATCACTCAAGTTAGGATCAAACAAATTCAAGGTGTTTTATCCATACCTAGGTATGTATTTCTTTTCCTTTAAACCAAAAATTTCATTACTAGATTAAAAGGAGGAAAATGTAGACACTATTTCCAAATTACATAACATATCAGTCTTGTACATTTGGAAAATACATATCGTAGATATACCTTCATCTTATAGAACCTTGTGGCCACCAAAATTCTTACATAGACTGTCTCTCTATGCCAAATTGCTTATCTCTTAGTCTAACTAGTGTTATTTTGATGGCTCAAACCTCCTACATGCCCAAAATGTTATAAACAAGCTTATCATTTATCTCTATAAGTTTGGACCTATGTAGGTATTTTTTAGTTGTCCAAACCTTGTACCATTGTAGGTTACATCCTAGTTAGATACATGTGATGATGTAAGTGTCTTATCCCAATGCAAGTGTGCAGTGCCCTAAAGTCATCCAATTTGAAAATGAAACATATTATTATGGTTAGCCTAAGTTATTTATTGCAAGGTATTATCCAAAGGGGTTGGTATAAATATAAGATTAATCCTCATTCAGTCCTCACCTATAAACTTATTACCTACTCACAAGGTGATTTACCAAAGACATTCAATCAAGCACTCAAGTGAGCAAAGCTTCCCTATTTATTCCTATTTCATATTAATCATAGGGATATCACATTTATAGGTTTGAATTACTAAAGGAGAATTCCATGAGACTTAATTTCTAAACTAAAAGTTAGGTCACTATTGTACTTACTTATCACACATTTCATGATACACACACAATCCAACATGTAGGGGATAACTACATAAGTCTGAGGCCCTCTTCAGAGTATTAGTTATGTATGTAAGACTCATTGATAGAGGAATATTTGGGGTAGTTCAACACTATGTACCCACTAACACTAACCCATTTTTCCCATGACCATTATGAAGATGAATAATTAGGGTTTTACTATTTGATAGGGAAGAATAGTATATGGCCCACATCTAAATGCACTAGAATGAAGGTGATATAACCCAAAAGCATCTAGGTGGTCACATCTAGTTTTAGTAGGTATTCCATACTAGACACATACATCTAAGTTAAACATAAGCATTGACACAACCATACCAAGTCAACACAAGTGTCCATGACTATAAAGGTACAATTTCTAAAATTAAGCTATTGATCTAGAATTCAAATATAGTTTATTTTATCCTTGTTCCAGATCTATATTTGTATTACCATCAAAACTAGATAAGTATCTCGTTTCATTATCATTGAAATATCTATCATAGTTGTAATTTTTATCTGTAGCATAATAAATTCAATATATGTTTATTTGAGTTTTGAAATTAATTAGCCTACTTTAGAGATAGTATATCATCCTTATTCCCTAGGCTATCTCTACCCCTTTAAACCTATAATCCCCAATCTAGATTTTAGACTTAAACATTAAATTTAAGGAAGATTTTTATCCCAAATTAGACCCTCCCCATCACCCTGCAAGTTATTTCATGAACATAACCAATATATAAATTTAGATTCAACTAAATATTTCTTAAATGAGTAATGTTATTACTTGGAAAATCTTTATGGGTTTGTTGCCTTGAATTTATCTTTCTATTTGATGGCATGTTAGAGTAGTAAATGTGATGTTATTTAGAATAATTTTTCATTTGATTTAGTATTATGTCTAAGAAAATTTTGATTTGATTTAGAATCATGTTCTCTAGTAAGCATATTGTTTGGAAACTTATTTTGAAATATTTTTTTGTTTTTTGGGTTTTCTTGTGATAAATCTTGTAATGGTGGAATGGATCTCTCTAAAACCTTAAATTTTTCCCATTGAATTTTATTATTCTAATCTTATGTTCAGTGACCTAATCTATCCCCAAACTAATGAGTGGCGTGGGTAGAACTACCATTGAATGGTTGGGATTATGTTTCATATTTTTTTGCTTGTATGTGAGGAACTATTATGTGGAAGCTTAATTTTTGATTGTGGAATAACTCTTCATGTGTTAATGACTTATGGAGGAAATAAAATGATCCATATTTTTGAATGAAATCTGTACTTTTGTTTTATTTAACATATTGTATGGATATTCTTGCATTTTGGTCACTATTGATAATAACTTTTTTAAATTATTGTTTTTAATGAATCTAAGTTGGCACTAAATTTTTTATCTAAATGATCCTTTGTATACATCTACATGTACATATAAATATAAACATTTTTTATCTACTTAAAATATATATATAGAAAGATTGAAAATATTTGTATCCAACTCTATATGTTTCATTTACTTAAGAATTATTGGCTTGGTTTGTTAAATATTCATGAAGAAATAGATTGGTTGTTTAAATGATATGCATTTGATTTGGAACCCTAGTAATAAAATGGGATTCATGGTGTTAGACATTTGTCGTATGAATATATATCTGAGCCACATGATTGATTGATTATTTAAGCATGAGTAAGATAGTTTTAACTCAATATGCATGATTGGATTATTTGGTTCCATTTTAACATTACATAATAAGTCTTATGGTTCGTCATTTATTGACATCTCATATCTCATAATTTTCATGGTATTATAGTGAATATATTTTTGGAAAAATTCATTGCAACTTGGAGTTGGTAACTTATTATGATGTCATTGTAAATTGTCAATATTATATAAGGATGACATAAGGATACCTATATTTTTTATCATTAGCATGTCATTAACCCATACTATGTGACTTCATAATGTAATGGAGTATTACTAATTTACTATGTGTTTAATGTTATTGAGAGTTGATATAAAATAGGACTAAGGATATGTATTTAGGTGACCTATTGATTGCTCTTAAATTTACTCATGAAATTGACCTTGTGCAAATCAGATTATGCTTATTTTACTTTGGTAATTTGTTACATCATTTAGAGGAAGGTTGTAACAATGAATATTATATCTAGTAACTTACATTCATTTTTTAAGAATGATTTAAAGTTTAAGTTTAGACCTTTTGTCAGATTGTATCATACTATCTATTGATTTGAAGTGGCATTAGGGTAGTAGTTGTTCTATATGCCTAGTATAAGTGTTTAAAATTATGACTTGTGGGTTTAGTTGTGAATGATTGTATAAATTTTATTTAAGAATAAAGTACATTTGTTGTTTTCTTGATGTGGTTAGATGTTAAATCATAAACTAGTTTATTTAGTACTTTTCATTTTATCCCTATCATAACTCTATAACGTCATTCACCTTGAAATATTGTAATAATAAAGAATATTATTAGACTTGTTTGAATTGGATAACATAAATGCCTATTGTTTTACAATTTTAGACTTGCATTCCCTATTTAATATTGGTGTTAAGTTTAATTTTGGCCCTTTTATGATATTGTATCATGTTATCTATTAATTTGAATTGTCATTGGGGTGGTATCTACTCTCACATGCATGGTATAATTGTTTACAACTATGAATTATGGTCTTGGTTATGAATGTTTGTATAAATTTTATTGAATCATAGAGTACATTAGTTGTTTCCTTGATGTGGTTAGATGTTAAAGCATAAGACCTTTTTTATTTAGTACTTGTTTCTCTACCCCTATTAAAATTAGAGAACCTCATTTACCTTGAAATGTTGTAATAATGAAGAAGATTGTTAGAATTTATTGAATTAGATAACATGAATGCCTATTATTTTAATATTTAAAAACTACAATCATAATACATAAAGTGAATATGGATATATGACATAATAATGGTGTTGGGATGAATGAAATGGTACGTGTGCATTTTGTCTTTCTACTATAAATTATGGATTAGCTAAATAACATTGTTTATTGTGTTGAAATTTCACTTGAGGGTCATGTGAAAGGGATGTATGAGAGTTGTTTTTTGTTTGGACTAATTTTTGACAAAATGTTTGGGATCTTGAGAAATATAGGCTGGTTATTCAATTATTTGTTGGCATATATTAGTTTTCTTTTTTTATATATCAATTTCAAGGTTTACAGGCCCCTTTCTTGATAACATAAAACTCAAAAAACTAAAATGGCCTCGCTTGATAGTAGAACCATAAAGACATCTAACCAATACACCAAACTAAATAAACTATTTGAAAGTATTAAAACTACATCTACTTTATTGTACATAGCAAAATTTACTAAAACTAAAGACTAAAAATACTATATCTCACCCTTATTCATTCTATTATGAGAGTGAAGTAACCTAGAAGGGGAACTCAAAATGATATGCCATTTTTTCTTACTTATGATAACCATCCATTCCTCTTCTTTACTCAAAGTACCAAAATCCAAATTTGGGAAGATACAACTTTCCACAGATGGGCCTCTATAAGCCTTATCATTGCTAACTAAATTCACATAAAAAATTCCAACCAAACCTAAAACCTAACAAACCTAAGTAGGAGAATTAAGGACTTCTAGAAAAAATCCTAGAGATAAAACATGATCACTATCCAAAATAGGATCACTTACTAGAAAAATTGTAATAAGCTCTTCAGTTGCCTCCTTCCAATTTGCACTTGGAATTTTGACAAGGAGTAGAAATATGACAAATTTTAAAACATTTTTGGTACTTGTAGAGAAACACCTCATAGTCAAGGGTTTGTAACCAACATATACATTTAAATATTAGCTCAATAATTTTAAGAAGGTCCTGAGAAGTATCCATGAAAATAATAACCTTGAAAAAGTTATTCATGAGAAACTCAATAAAGAAGCATTAATTTCCATAAGATTACCCAAATCTCCCCCAATAGTTAACAACCCAAAATCTAACCAAAACTAGAGAATAAGATATGAAATTCACACCCAAATGGGTCTAAGAGAGATTTTCAATAAAAGGATTAAATCTAGAAGCCATGGTTTTAGATAAATAAGGTGGTGATCACAGATCTAGAATTTAGCCTATAAAATTTTATTACAATCAGCATGATAATAAAAAATCACAATAAAGAAGAGGAAGAGAAGAAGAAAACCTATCAAATCAACATAAAAATCCCCTTTCGACATACCAATCCTCACTTTTTATCACATCCTCTTCAAAACTAACAACTCAAAAATCCTTAGCCACTCTCAAAACCCTAGGTTATTCATTTTATGAAACCAAAGTGCCAAAAGAGGCCCTAATTACATGAAAATCCTTATTAAATAGGGTGTATGGCTGCCCTACCACCCTAATGCTCACCTTCCCCACCCTCGAGCCTACCATCACACCAAATTAAACATAATATATTTGGTTATTCCTCTCATCTGCTAGAGAATATGACACCCTTCGATCTCCAATGTCCACCTCAAACTGCCTTAACCATAGCCAAAGTGTTGAATAAAGTAGACCCATAATGTCATCCTTCCCTTATAAATTAATAATTTTATGATTTAAATTATCCCTAGTCACATAAATTAATAGATTATTAATCATGGGATCTCTTTAATAAATATTTGAAAATTTATTCAATTTTTTTGGTTACTAACATTTTTGTATTTAGAATGCCTAAACCAATAGTGAATAGTATCCCTAGCCATGGACTATGGACTTTCCTCATCACATTGAACACATGTTTCAAGCCACATGTTGACATCCATTGCAATGAACATTGAGTTGATAGCCCATTATATTATGGATACTTTTCATGAATAACCTGATGTAGCTTAATGTGGGAATGATGCTAGAGAGTGGTCATCCTAGGGAATGGACCCTGAGACCTCAGTACTGGGCTATGGTGTGTGAATCATGTTTCCTTACATCATTATAAGATGTGTTTCCTTGACTTGAAAATGGTAAATTTTTTAGAAACCTTGTGTTACTCATTTTTTTAATACATACATACATGCATATATACATGCACGCACGCACGTGCACGTGCACGCACGTGCACACACACACACAAGGCATAAAATTTCAATAAATCTTGTTTATTAATGAAGAATATGTAAGATAATTGGTTAGTAAACTATGCCTACCATAGCTTACTTAGATCCATCCTTTAATGAATTTTAATAATGTAAGTTATTATGAATTACTATATTTTAATAGAATTGGATAAATATAAATTAATATAGTATCAATGTATGATAATTCAATTTATGAATTGTTATTTTAATTTAAGTATGACTAAAAACATAATATTGGTCACAATTATCTTGTACTTGAGTAAGAAGAATACTATGAAATTGAATCATTGTTATTGATTGATTGTATAAATAATTTTGAAAAATATATTGTGTTAAGAAAGGGTGAACTCATTAATAAATTCATTCTCACTCAAATTTTGTATTGAATATGATTATTATTAAGATATATATTTCTTAGTGAGGGACTAATGTCAAACCATTTCCAAGGGAGTCTATGATCATTAAAATTCATGAGTAGACCACTTAGTGTCTCTATGTGGTGTTGAGAGATGAAGGGGTGAAAATTCCAAATAAATATAATGAATGTTTAATAATTTTAACAATGAAGATGTGATTACTCAATTGACTTGTCTTGTAAATAAAATTACATGAAGTTTGAATGAAGAATGAGAATGGAAATAAAACAATCTTTTGTTTCTTAATTAAATAAAGTATTTTGTTTGGTTTAATAAATTAATATTAACATCATATAGTATTTAATTGCATAAGGCATACATTGTAAGGAAACCCTTATATTATTAAGATGTTTTAGTGAGGGAGTACAACATAAAACGTAACATGAGTGATCATTTAAGTTTTGAAGATGAATAGGTCATGAACAGTATAGTCTATGGTAAACTTGGATGGTAAAATGATCAAATGGGCTAATACATTCAAATGAGACTATGGACTTAATGATTAATTATAGTAATGCTTTCAACCATTATTTTAATATTATTTTGTTAATAGTATAATCACCTTGATAAGTGTATCTCTCATGAGTATGTAAGTTAATTATTAAAACATTCTTAAGGAATTAAATATATTTTTAATTTACCATGGTGACTTAGATGATCTAACCTTATTATGAATGTGTGGGTATTGGAGAATTTAGTAAAATGTTACTCAAGGGATATCAATAAATTTAGACAAGTCTAGATAGCAAGTTTTTGAATGTTACTCAATTATGGTAGCCAATTTTGGCTGACCTATTTGGTGACCTCCTAGAATTACATTCTTGTTAAGCAGCTTAGACCAGTATCTTCATGAATCTATTGGGATATGGATTCACCTATTATTAAACTATGGACATGATTTAAACCTTGAAATTGATTGCAAATGCCTTAAAACAAGAAAAGATAACTGAAATACCTCTAAAACACATAACAATATAACCTTTAATGGATATCAACAAAGTCAAACAAGTCTAGATAACAAGTTTTAAATGATACTAATTTATGGTATACAATTTTGACTAACATCTTTGGTGACCTCTTGAGATTACATGTTTGATATGCATCTTAGACCAGTTTCTTTGTGTATCCATTTGGATATGTAATCACCTATTACTCAACTAAATACATTGTTTAAACTATGAACCTAATTGCAAACACCTTAAAACAAGAAAAGATAACTAATATACCTCCAAAACACACATCAAGACAATAACCACACATAAAAGATAACTAAACCAAATAGGACACACACTATGATGAGAAGTACTTAGGGAATATAAGCACAATAAACTACTATATGAAACCAACCTTCAAGGCCTAATCTTCTTGGATCAAAAGGAAAACTCCTTAGATATTATTCATGAAATGAACCATGATGTGAAATAAGCTACTATTTGGATATAATGTTTGATGGATCAAAATTTTTGCTTGCCAACTTCCTAGGCATTTTCTAAAGGGATTCAACCAAATCCAACACATCTCCAATGAGGATAAATTATTCTTACAACATAACACTTACCTCATGTTGCTTTCTAACATTGAAAAGATCTTCAAAAGTGGCTTTCTTATGATTTATGAAAGAAGCTACAAGCTCAGCCTTTAATGGCTCCTTGAGACTTTGCTCTTGGTCTTCCATGCCATAATAAGTGATGTGACTTAGTTTTTCAACTAATTCTAGTTGTTAAAATTCTTCAAGAAGATACAAATACTATTTACAAGATTCATTAGAGTCTTATTGAGGCATAATGTAATTAACATCTTATTGAACATGTCCCTCAAACTGATTGGCCACTCTATCAATGTACTCACTAGTAAAGGTATGACTAAAAAGATATTCAACATCTTGAAGGAGTTCATTATACTACTGCAACTCCTCTTTGAGGTTTTCTTCTTGCTCTCTTGGAGGGAGAATTTTTTTTTCAAATTATATTGAAACATTCTACTTTTATAATTTTATGCCATTATGAACTTGTGCAATAACCTCATGATTAGTGATGTCTTCTTCATTAAGGTTAGTATCATATTGTACTATAATGTGCCTTTAATTTTGTGATTGTAACTACAAACTAATGTCAAATTGATCATAGGTTCTTCTTGAAACACATGTTCTTAGACATTTTACTCACTCTAAAGGTTTTCTTTCACTACATTGAGTGGATGTTTATTAAACAAGCTGACTTGCTCTTCTTCAAGCTTAGTTTCTTCTTTATCAAGAGTATGTTAAAAGGACTAATTTTTATTTGATTTTCTCAAGTCTAATTTGGTAGTATAATGAGGAATGCTAATAATGATCTCTTCATCATATTAACTTGAAGTATCTTCATCATTTTTACTTGGATCATTAATCTCTTAACTTAGGTTCCCATCTATTCTCCACACAACAATTTCTTCCTCAAAAAAGGAGATGGAATGGGGTCAAATTAGTTCATTTGATAGATTGGAATGAATAGGTTCATGAGTTGGCTTCAAAATTGAGGAAATAATTTTCCAACTTGGTACTTGATGGGTAGTATGCTTCTATAGGACTTTTTAAATAAGATAAGGGAAACCCTATGCTATAGTATATTTATTATCTTCCCTCCACTTGGAAATAAACATGTCTAATTCTAATATGATTTCATCTTTAGAGGTTGTTTCAACTTGAGGTATGGATGAAGGGCTTATGAAGCTTGGTCACTTTCCTATCTTGGGTTCTACCACCTTCTCCTTCTCTTGATATATAAATGTTTTAGAGGTATTATTTTCCATTCCTTTTTATCTCATAATCAAATGATGCATATGTTCATTTTCAGCCTCAATTTACCTATCTAGGTGTGCTTCAAATTTAAGTCTTATCTCCAAAACTATTTTTAATATTATCAAAAGGAGGATGATTTTACTAAGGATGATTTTAAAAATGAACACGGGGTATATAAGATTAATGGAAAGGTTGGTATGAAGGTTGACAAGCTTGGTAAGGATGTTGAGGAGGGGATGAATGATAGTACTCTTGAT